>JAMPIV010016517.1:0-169049 GCA_024509875.1 Oreohelix idahoensis | reverse complement strand
TTAGGAGATAAAGAAAGAAAATGTCTATTGTTCTCTCAAACATCGCGCATAAAGCCACTAATATGAGGTTGTATAGGGGTTTGTCATTTCATTATATAAAACAACCTGCTTCATAAACCTCTGCTACAAGAGTGTATACATGTTTTAGTGCTGGCTTCCTGAAAGGGGGACCAGTTGTTGTAGTGATTTCATGCTCCAAAAGGTAAATGTTCAAGTTGATGAGATAAGGGAGCTGTTCCATCTAAAAAATGCAACACACAATATTAAAAGGTAGATCCATAGCAGATACTGCCATAGGGGAGTGAAGTGTTAGAGACATCACAATACTAGTGTCCAGCATTGAGAGATGGGGGTGACTAGTTCCGTTTCTCGCTGCCTTTTCCTTCCATAACACAAGAGCAAAATCAGGTAAACATTTACAGCTGTGTAGACTGGATCGTGTCGGTACTGTGAATAGAACCCTGCACCTTTGTCGCGACGGACTAGCGCTCTAACCACTCTGTCAATTGGATCCTCCGAATAGAATTGTCTCCCCTTGCTTTTCTGTTGAATGGAAGATGTTGATGATAGCACTATCAGCCACCTAAAAATAGGAGTGTTGCGTGTTACAATAATGTCACTGCAGATAATCTGAACAAGTTAATTTGTTGGGGTATGATTTTCTTGAATAGTTAACAAACATTTGTAACAGCAACAAGTTGAATGAGTGCAGATAAATCCCGTCAGCGTCTCACAAGGTTTAATTACACTCCACGGAAACAAGCAGCTTCACATTGATATAATAATTCATATTAAATACAGCCCATCGGCCATCTCAACTGGGCCATAATTCACGTCAGCTATACTGTAACAATAATGGTGCATGCAACACCTCTCCGTAAAGTCCGTGAAGTTGAGGTTCGCGACATAATTATATGATTTCTTATTGTTCTCAGAATATTCATCTACATTATACGAATCTCCTGGCATCAATCGGAGCAGACACTTTCTTGATATACACGCATGAAGACGGACATAGTGGCCTCAAAAGGACACATCTAAAATGCAGCCTGACGGCTCAGAACACTACCGAACGTCAACTGACCAAAAGTCAACTACTTCTGCTCTTCACGCTCGTCTACGTAATTATATAACATGATGTCATTTTGTGGCCGTGTACATAGTTGTTCCTTTGGAAACAGGCTATACTCCAACAAGACGGAGGAAGCACAGACTACCCCATAATTTTATATTTTATGAGAAACAGAATATAAAAAATTATAGTGTCACATATTTAGGACAGAGTCGCTTCCACACGCCATTTCTAATAATTGGGTGATTTCCCCTGACCAATCGGATAGCTCAGATTTACCCCGGGGAATATAGAACAGGACGCCATCTGGCAGTAAAATGAAAGAGCGCAACTCAAGAGGTCGTATCTGGTCCAGCTCTACATATTTCTTAGTTTGAGGAAGTCAACTTCAACATTTATTATAAAATGTGCATTTCAGGACATTGAGTGGTTTTATATTTCTTACTTGCGTAAGTAGTGACTATCATTCAATGTATATTGTGAATAGAGCTCCCAACCCTAGTCGCAGCAGAACTAGGTTCGAGGATTTGAGTCAATTTGCAAAAAACTAGTCTTACACCTCAAACCGTGTAGAGCAGAAAATATCCTTGTGTTGGAAAGTATTTAGCTCAAGGAATACTTATGATGATAAGGAAAACAAGGACAAATCTGAAGAGATGGGTAAATGTCGTCGAACCTAAGATAAGACAGTAACTTAAAGGAAGGAACACGGTGAAATGAGAAAGTTCGCCATATTTGACAATTGAGTAGGCCTAGGAGACAAAGATGCAAAAAGGGACTTTTGCATCGATGAAAGCATCTGATGAGATGTTAAAACTTTATTATACTTATTATTGTAAAAATGTTCTGAATTCCAGACTTTGTTGAAATTTAAGTTTCATGCTAAAAGATATTAAAAGTTTTGCATGAAATCGAACGCTGTTGAAAAGGTGAATTACTACAGTTTTGAGATTAAGCTAAGAAATCTATCCATTTCAATTAAATTCGCTACATCAACACCTAAGAGAAGAAAATCGAACCTGGTAACACAAATTTAGGAGAGAAATCTAGATCTCTGGTGATTAGGCCAGTTAAACATCTGCTCTCTGTAAAGTAAACTGAAAATACTGCATATACCGGCACTGCCACATGATGGTAATATGGTGCCGTTCCAGTCCTAAGGAACACCTGCCCCGGCCACATGATGGTAATATGGTGCCGTGACCACTTCTCTTTAAAAAGCAAAAACCCACCACTATAAGTCAAACAGAAAATAGCGAAGATGGACCAATAAATGGAAAAATACATAGCAGCAACTACAACAACAACTATTCAAACATGGAGAAGTGTTCGACAACCATACAGAACAGAAAGAAGAGAATAGCAATGAGAGACTTCGCTTCAGAATTAAAACGTTGTAGAAGCTACGCAGTCGATTTCCCTTGCATAAGAATAGTAGACAAATTGGTTGCAAAAGTTTATAAGATTGAAATAAAAGAGATTGTTGAAATCAAGCTACAACCATTGAAAGTCAAAGAAGGGAGACCAAAATTGAACTTGAAACAACGAACTGCGCCTGCAATCACTAGAAAAGAGCCTCAGACAGAGAATGTCGCAGTACAAACGGATGACAGGTTTAAGAAAAGTCTAATTCCAGTCAGGATAAAATCAAGACAAGTTACAGAGGACTTACTTGATTTGTGCAGTGTTGAAATGGTCGATAATACAGAAAAGATGACATCTGCAGAAGAAGATAAGTTAGAATGCACGGAGAGGTACGAAATGATAGCAAAGTACAGAAAAGAAGTGGAAGAAAGATTTAGAGAGAGAGAGATAGAAGATGGCAGCAAGCAAATCAGATAGAGAAACAACACCAAACAAAAGCTCACGTAAAACAAATCAAAATTGATAATCACCGACCCATTCCGCCTCTGACAACAAATACAAGACCAGTCAGAAAGGCCACCCTAAATTACAATCCATCCAGTACAGATTCATCTGACATATCAGAGTCAGAGACGACAGACTCTGATGAGACCACTGAAGGCTACTTGTCAGACGAACTTGATCATACAACAGACGAAGAGGGCAGAAAATATTACTGGCCGAAAACTGATAAGACAAAGCACAGCAAGACAAAGAAAATTGGCGGAATAGGTCAACCTACAACAGAGGAGCTGACGGCAGAGATAGACGTTATCCTGAGAGATGGTGACTTTGCCGTCCTCTCAATAAGGCTGGTGTATGAATTGCTGGAGAACAAGTTTGCTGTTGATTTATCTACACGCCGAGAAGAATTTCGAGAATTGATAGAAATTGCACTTACACGGTATGAACACAAGATGATCACTACCCCACACGAGAATCAGTTTCCAGCAGCACCCACTAACACTCTGGTTCCAGATGAAGAAATTTGTAAACAAACCACCAACACCCCATACGAGAAAAATTTCACAGATGTATCCATCAGGCCTATTAGAAAGCCAAAATATCGCTATAGACCCACAAGTTACATCTCCCTTAACAACACAGACACTCAAGAAATACCAGAACAACTTTTTCACACCGACGAAATATCCAATATTCGCCCTGTTCAAACGTACGGTGAGATGATAACCAACAAGTATGAAAGAGACTCTGGTATAGATTCGCCTGGTCCTCGTTGCAAAACGGATACATCATTTGCTGGTACTTCATCCCCGGAGATTCAAGCAGCTGGCAAACGTACCTGTTTTTCTTCAGCAGATGACTCACCTCCTGTCGTTAAATGCATGAAATTGCCACAAAATGAAATCAGACGACAGATTCGGAAGAAACGCTATCATGTTCCAAAACCAAGCCGAGAAGTGTTAGCCTCATCTCAACTAGTCAAAAACAACAGTGTGCAAATTACTGTGCCCATTGTAAACCGTGCTAACGTTCAGCACAACCAGGTCAGAAGAAAAATCAAGGCGAAACATATACCTGCCTCAAAACCAACAGATGTTCCAGCCATACAAACCCCAACCACAGTGAAACCATCACCGCAATCAAATGATGTTAAGCCAGCACCGCATTCGTCAATGTCCTCAGTGTCCCAACAATCAGCAAATGCAGTGTCGTCGCCTATCACACCCGTCACCACTGCTACTCAGTATGATTCTCGCCTAAGCAGTCGGGAAATTGCAATGTTGGAGTTGGCGAAAGAATTCACAAGGCTTTTCTAAAAACACGCCCAGGTGTTTTATGTGTTCGCAAATCCGAACACGGTCAACGCATATGTGAAAAAACCTTTTTTAACAATGTACTAACCTTCCCATGTACTTTATTTTCAGTTTTGACAGTTCAAATGACTTGCTTCCAGACTAAGATGTCAAAAGCCCCACTGAGAAACTTTTTTCCAGCCTTAAAATACTGATACATCAAGACCAATCAAGGCCAGCCCACGGAGGATTTTCATTAGATAGCATAGTGTTGTGAAATAAAAATAACAAAACAATTGATAACACACGGTGTTACGAGTTTACAGACACCCTCATTTAGTTACAGACATTTTCTTAATATTTAGAATGTTACACAACCTTACCTATAACACATGTGTCACACTATTCTGTTGTAACATTCATCTCCACTTTTGTAACTGATCATATTCCACGCTCCATTCACCAGCATTTTCATGCAGACACTTTACACCAGTATTTTTTCTTACCCCATACTAATATTTCTTTGATCTATAATATGCTAAACTCCTTTATATCTATCACCTTGATCAATCATACTGTTCCTAATATGACATCTCTTAACAGCACATAATTCATACCCAAAACTAGTATTGCATGTTATGCTATTTTTCTCCACAGGATTATTTATTTTCAAATGTACATTATTATTTTAGACCCAGATGTATATTAGTACTGTCAAGAATTTTAAACATTCTCCTAAAGAGATTCCATATCCCAACCTTGACTCTCTATAATAAGATTTCCTTCACTCCACTGTTACTCATCTTTGACTTACTATTTTTCCATTCCACTATTTTGAGACGACATTCTAGACTTGTGATCTTTTCAATCCCAATCATATTCATTCCTTGGAATTACAATCATGTTGTAATCAGGAGATCCTTGATGTACCCTTTCCTCGCCACTTATTGACAACAGATACTGCTACAACATTCATTCTATTCTAACCTAAACTATTACTTGCAGCCCTATTGGTTAGGATTTACTATTAGGAATGTTGATAGTATATCTAGTGTTTGTTTAGTGAATTGATTTTTATCATTCCTTAGTACTTGTGATACAAACATAAAAGAAAAAAAATGAAAAAGAGACAAAAGACATAACAGAAAAATGAGAAGAGAAAAAACAATTGAAATTTTTTTTATATAAAATGTATTATGTGTATATGCCACCCTCACACATTTTGATGATGATAAGCCAATATTGTAAAACATTGACTGCCCTGAGGTTAGCAGCTGAAGAAGAAAAAGAGAAAATAAATCACCCTATACCAGTTATACCCCCACCAGCATGATCTCTGATACTCCAACAATTTTTGTTGATACTGCCTATCACAAATACCCCAATGACATTTGCGCATGCTGAATTTCTGCAAATGAAGAATCCCTTGAGAGCATTAGTATATGCTAACCCCAGATTGAACACATTACACCTATTCGTTGATGATGCCTTTGCCCATGTTAAAGAAATAGCATTTGCACATGCTGACCTAGCAAATGAAATACCCCTCTACAGCATTTGTATATGCTGAACCCACATTGAATACCCCATTACCACATGATAACCACTAATGACACATGAGATGAAGAAGCAACTGGTTATGTATGATGAAGATGCCATTTTATATTAAGGTGAAACTTTATGTTGTCACAGCTGAGATTTTGTTGTAATGTTTATGCACAAAATCCCCCACATCAACATTGAAGGAGCAATAATCTTAGTCTTTCGTGGATACGAAATAAGACAAGGAGATAATGGAATATTTTATGAATACCATGGACATGGAACAAATCAGAGCAGATGATTGTTGCACATATGAGGACCATATTTGAAGTCATTATTGAAGGATTGTCAGTAGACAAGAGACACAAATGAATTATGATAATCCCATGGAACCACAGGTACTAAGGACACAAAATGGAGATTAAATAATGGAGGAAAAAAAAAATAATGACTGAATAATTGCTATGCCCAGAGGTAAAGGAAATAGAGATACATCCGCATTTTTGGAGAAGATATCTCTTTGATTTTTGCACATTGCCTTTGTAATATGAACATTGTTGTATAACAAATGACTATTCCTTATCACGAATTACAGAATGTTGTAAGATAGTTGGAATAAATTGACAATTTAAAATACTCATAACATACCCAGAATTACAAGAGAGAAAAAAAATACATGGTTGATGAAATTGGACGTACTGAGATTCTGCTCACCCCGAGGATATTGGATAAAAAATAATGTTATCCCAAGGACAGACATGTCACAGATATATCATGGAGATATTATGACAAAAAAAAAAAAAAAGAATACCTAGATTGGAAATGCAGCAAACTTGGTCAAGGACACCATGAAATAGACCCCGCTCCACACTTAAGATAACTGACGGATGAGATTTTTGAATTATAAGTACCATAAGTCACCCATCTGGCTGTAGTCAGCGGATGTTACAGGCACCACATAACTCTGACTAACCCTCGACCAGCGAAGGCAGAGTTGGTGTCGAAATTTTGCACATATGTAAAAAGACATGTTTTTGTTCATGTTTTGGTAAAGTCTAGACATTTATGTTAATGGTTCTATAAATGATTAGTTGATATATTGATGATAAATATTCGCAGATATAGTACATGGACAATTAATAAGGATATATTTCCAGTACAGAATAAGAGGAATAGGAAGGATCCACATTTTAAATATTGGAGCACCATGAGCGATGAATTGGACTTATAAAGAAAATGGAAATGGTACACGGTATGCAAGGATAACCAGAATAAAATATGGATAAATAAGAGTCAGAGTACCAGGAACTTTGTTTTATAAGGATATTGTAGACTCCTCACGATCAATTGAATATTTTTTCTTCCCTTCTATGTCACATTTTTTGAGTGATGACCCCAAAATTTTTTTTCATCTCATATTGTCAAACAGTTCTTACATCTCAGTTGATAGTTCCATAAATAATTGTTTGATGTGTTTTGCATAAAGGTATTGCTAGATAAGGTACATAGGGAGTTACTAAGGATGAATTCTCAAGATAACAGGAGGACTAGAATGGATACAATGATATTGGAACACCATAAATGATACATTGGTGTTATGAAAAAAAAAAAAAAAAAAAAAAAGGAGACAAATATAAATTGTATACAAGGATGCCTCGAGAGTGACAACATGGATACATATTGTCAAGAGTATAAGCAGTTGTCTTAACAGAGAAAATAAAGTAATACGGAACCCAATGTAGAAAATTCATGATGATTTGGAAACTATATTTTCCTTTTCCCTTATATTTCATAATATGATAGTAACACATTCGTCTGTTGGTTGCTGAATAATTTGATGTTTGAAAATTGATGTATGGTAAGTCAAAGAAGATCTTTGAAGAATAAATATATATATATAAAATAATATTTCTAGGGAAGAGTTCAAAAAAAAAAAAAAAAAAAAAAAATACTGTATTGACAGAAAAGAAGGAATGATTAGAAATAACTGACTAATGGACAGGATCACCACCAGACGCACGGATATTGGAGACAAACATCACATATTTTGAAAAAAAAAAAAAAAAAAAAAAAAATGTAATATAGAACATTTTCTACAGTGACGGACTTAGAACGAATTTATACACTTACCATTTGGAAAATGTCAATAACCAGAAACATTCAGATAAATAAATAAGGATAAGCCATGAGGTTTTAATGCTTTTATTGTGAAAAATGATTACTTATAAAAATGAGGCTGGTTGTATTATCGTCTGATAAAATATGCATATTATGTCTAGAGATGTTTTCTACATGTAATAATGAGCAAGTGGCTCATTCACTGAAAAAAAAAAAAAGAGAACATGATGAGTACCCATGAGAACATTGGCTATTCTATGAAAGTGGATTGCCATTACCATAGGAATTAGAGATTTTGGACATTTCTTGGAATATTGCAGAGTACTTGGGAAATAGAATAAATAAGTACGCCAGGAAAAAAAAAGATTTTTTAAGTACTTGCAGGCTTTTAATATGGAGCAAATAACAGGAAAAGAAAAGAGATAACACCCCCACCATATCTAGGAGAATGTAATCAACTATATTTTTGAATGAAATGTAATAGATTATGATAATCCAGCCAAGTTCGGCAAATAAGATAGTTTATTGTTCATTCCCCAGTGTTGCCACTCGTCACATTTTTTTAGTGATGACCTTATGATTGTTTTGCAGATTTTGTTGGGCAGTGTTGCCAATTTGTAAATTTGGTGAAAAATATTATGATGTGATGAATAAGTTACACTTTTTGAAGTTGATGTCCACTACTAGTTTTTTTTTTTTACATAGCAGACGACCTCATATAGACATAGGACCCCAGTATAGGAATTAAATTAAATTTTTTTGGAAATATTTTTGGACTTAGAAAAATTTTTGAACTTTAAATTTTTCTGAAAATTTTTTTGAACTTAGAAATTTTTGGGGATGAATTTTTGTTATTGATAGTACTCAAATGTCTCCCTACGGGATACATTTGCGGAGCCCCGGGATCTATATGTGGCCGTGTACATAGTTGTTCCTTTGGAAACAGGCTATACTCCAACAAGACGGAGGAAGCACAGACTACCCCATAATTTTATATTTTATGAGAAACAGAATATAAAAAATTATAGTGTCACATATTTAGGACAGAGTCGCTTCCACACGCCATTTCTAATAATTGGGTGATTTCCCCTGACCAATCGGATAGCTCAGATTTACCCCGGGGAATATAGAACAGGACGCCATCTGGCAGTAAAATGAAAGAGCGCAACTCAAGAGGTCGTATCTGGTCCAGCTCTACATATTTCTTAGTTTGAGGAAGTCAACTTCAACATTTATTATAAAATGTGCATTTCAGGACATTGAGTGGTTTTATATTTCTTACTTGCGTAAGTAGTGACTATCATTCAATGTATATTGTGAATAGAGCTCCCAACCCTAGTCGCAGCAGAACTAGGTTCGAGGATTTGAGTCAATTTGCAAAAACTAGCCTTACACCTCAAACCGTGTAGAGCAGAAAATATCCTTGTGTTGGAAAGTATTTAGCTCAAGGAATACTTATGATGATAAGGAAAACAAGGACAAATCTGAAGAGATGGGTAAATGTCGTCGAACCTAAGATAAGACAGTAACTTAAAGGAAGGAACACGGTGAAATGAGAAAGTTCGCCATATTTGACAATTGAGTAGGCCTAGGAGACAAAGATGCAAAAAGGGACTTTTGCATCGATGAAAGCATCTGATGAGATGTTAAAACTTTATTATACTTATTATTGTAAAAATGTTCTGAATTCCAGACTTTGTTGAAATTTAAGTTTCATGCTAAAAGATATTAAAAGTTTTGCATGAAATCGAACGCTGTTGAAAAGGTGAATTACTACAGTTTTGAGATTAAGCTAAGAAATCTATCCATTTCAATTAAATTCGCTACATCAACACCTAAGAGAAGAAAATCGAACCTGGTAACACAAATTTAGGAGAGAAATCTAGATCTCTGGTGATTAGGCCAGTTAAACATCTGCTCTCTGTAAAGTAAACTGAAAATACTGCATATACCGGCACTGCCACAATTTGAATACAGCGGCGTTCTATTTGAGCACCGTGATGTTTCAAAATCATGAACGCATTGCGGCGCGCAAAAAGAGGCGTAACAAGGAGGATCAAGTTACTGTGTTCAAAACATGTATTAATGCCCAATGGCTCATTTATAGGTAATTTTCATAAGTAGGTGATTGGTTTCGGTGTTTTTGGATTTTGTCGTAAATTTTTCTGAGAGAATTCTGGTGGATAGTGGTCCCGTTAGAGTGTAGAATGATAGTGAAGGCTCTGTGAGAATAAGGATTTAGGAAAAAAGGATCGTTGATTCACAAGTGCTGGGAAGAGTAAGGACAGTCTCTTTTTACGACAATATTTGTCTCTCAACACTACTCCTACCACTCTTCTGAACAAACAATTGTTTGCCAGTTTCCAGACACTCAGGTGCACACACCAGTTTGGTGATTCAAACATACAACGTACGTGAATACAGACTACACTAACGAATATGGGTAAATTTTGGGTTTTGGGCCTGCCAACACAAATGCGAAAAGTTTTATTACTTTTATTTAGCATAAAATCAAGTCACAAACAATTATCAATTTACATGCAGAAATCAAAGGTTACAGAACTACAAATGACAAGGTCGGGAGGGGTTTTTGAGGAGAAGTATTCAATACACACTATCCGCTTGTATTTAACAAAGAAAAAAAAAACCCGGTCCCAAAGACGGGGGGGGGGGGGGGGGATCAGAGATAGGCAATTTAACCCAACGGTAAATTTATTACTCTGAGACGAGGGTTTACTGTAATAAGTGTGGGGTAGAAAAAATCCTAGGGTTCTCAAATGTTTCCCCTGTATTCAACAGATTTACGGGAGGGGGAAAAACACAGTTAATAAATCCCACTTGGAGAAATCCCATACAATGAATACAGTACAAAATTAATACTAGGTAGAACTAATTAAAATGGTAGAAAGATTAAATCTCCTTTCGTTCAAAAAACACGCCTGTGAAGGCCCGCACACAGTCACTCTCATACACTTACCGAATTCGTGGATTCTGGCATTTCATAGGAATTTTACAACAGCAGATAAACACAAGACCAAATGGAAAAATGTCTTTTTACTTCTGTGTCAGGCCCCAGATCTATCGAGGTTGGCTGGTAGCAATTGGCCTCGAAAATCGCTAGACGATGAAGCGTGAATGTTACTGCTGGTTCAAGATAAAGTTCCTAATGAATGGCACAGGCACTTGGCTAGGTGTGGGGAATGGCGTGGTCTCTTAGATTCGCACCGTGGGTGGTGAAACTCTTATGGCGTAATGTCACAGTTAAAAAAAAAGCTTAGGTAAGTTCTTCTTCGGGTGGGGGGGGGGGGGGGGGGGGGGGGGGGGGGGGGGGGGGGGGGGGGGGGGGGGGGTGGTAAAATCCGATGAAAATACTAGGCAGACAGTGTTCAGATAAATCTGTGTTCTCTTCCACAAATAAAGCAGTAAATAAAAGTGGCTACTGGCGAATGTTCATCTCCAGTTTACTTTAAGGACTATCATCATGTGACGTATTCTTTCCAGAACGTTGTCTCCATTACAGCTGCTCTGAACGCATCACGATTCTGGGCAAGTCGACCTGCATCAGCCAAAGACAAGTTCAGACTCTCTGTGATGTCCTGGGTCCACCGTCGTCTAGGTCGACCCCTTCCCCTTTTTCCAGGGACCATGCCTTCCATCACTGTTTTTTCCAGACTACTGTGTCTTTTTATATGACCGAAAAATGTCAGCTTCCTTATTGCGATGGTATTTAGGAGCCAATGTTCCTGTACGTTTAGTGAGTGCAGTACTTCTCTGTTGGTCTTTTTTTCTGTCCAGGGTATTCTCAACATCCTTCTGTAGCATTTCATTTCGAATGATGTAATCTTTTTTGCAACTTAAGGACTATATGAATTAGTATTTTAAAAGTGTTTCTAGGGTGGCTTTATTCTCAGTTAAATTCAGAGGAGCGAGACCCGCAACAGGTCGCCTCAAGCTTAGCTTTAAAAAAGTTCATATGTCACTGGAGTTATCGATTTGAGTCGTCAGGACTCTGTATATAATTTAATTGCTGGGATGCCAGGTTGAATGATCATTCGTCTGCACAGAAAAGAATTCACTATAATATATGTATCCGAAAGATCCAGAGGGAATCTAGCAGGGTTCTGCTATAGGTAGTGCTTCTTAAAATCTGTCAAAACGAATGATAAAATGCAGTTTTTCAGAGTCTTTATTTATACTAACTGGAATATAAGTTGAATGGGTCGTGTGAGAATTTCCCACCTTTCTTCATCTTGAGAAAAAAATCGAGGTTCTACGCCTTCGTGTTAACCGCGATGCCCCCCTAGCTTCCGATCTCCGTTCGTCTCAGGCTGCTCGCATGAGGGTGCGAAATCTCTGCGAGAAACTAACTTCGTTAGCTGGGAGTTCCCGGATTCCTCAGATCGTCTCGCTTCTACGTTTGATTCTGAAGACCAGCCTGCCTTTGATGGGACCGCTCTCCCGAGAAGCTTTGGCAACTCCTACTGGGCGGGGTGACAGCAAGGTAAGGAAAATGAACTGCTGTTAATTGCTCTTGAAACAGGAGTGAGTCTCTGGCCACGTCCCCTTTGGGTCGGCGTTTAAGGAAAAGATTGCTATAAATCGTTCTCAGAGATGGTCGTGGGCGTGATTTAACCTCCCATCAAAGGCCATGCGATCTCAAAAGTTCACCGAAGATAGTAGTCTGTATATTAATGATCCAACGTGTAGAATCCTCGTGGAAATGCTGCATGCATAATTAGCCCAGGTGCAACGTTCCAGGCTGATGAAAAGTTACAACAAATGTTCAGGGGTTCTAATGTTATAGAGAGGGAAATACCCTGTCATCATAATAATTCAGGTCAGCTGAGTTGTCCGTCACAGATTTAAGTCTGAATGTTTAGTTTTAGAATGAAACCATTCTAAAACTAAACATTCAGACTTCAATCCAAAAACAGAGAATAAAATTTAGTATTTCAGAATACATCTTCTGGGTCCTTAAGAGACAAAGTTGTCAAGAGACTGGGCTAATGATGTTACTGCTCTTAAAATATGTGGTCTCGGCTAGCGTAAGTCCATGTTTTTAATAGCTACTGATTAATTTAAACAATGTTAAGTATTATAATTTAAGTTTTGAGCGGCGGTTTGACTACAGGGCTTGCTTCTCGAAGCAAAGAAGTCTGGATCGAAATCTTCATATTCTAGTGTACCCGGCTGCAACAATGGGTACCTACCTGACTCTGCTTTTGATTTAGATGTTGTAAGCACAGTGAGGAAAGGAACCGGTTACCTAGTTTCACAACGCAGAGGTATAGGTTTAGGTACATCTTCTACTATAGCAGTGATCAGTAACCTTGTTTACTTCACGGCACACTTAATTGGCTTTCAGACTTCCAGGGGACACGATAATATTTAAACATGTGGGTATGGTACATATGTTAACATTACCTGTAATCATAAGACAACACCCCCTAATATTTTTGTTATCGATTGATGGATGATGATAACTCAACTTATTATCTGTAAAATATTACGAGTGGATTTCTTACGTAATATATTACTATTTCGTGGTGTATTCTGCCTGGTGTTACGGTATACCTGGCAGACAGCCGCAGTAGCCTGGCTGCGGCGCACTATGCTATATGACCATTACGTTTTTTCTTTAGTCAAAGTTATCATATTGTGTTGGTTTTCATTTTTCTTGAGTTCAGTACCAAACTATTCAGTCAAACATGCAACTCTATTCACCTATTTACAATATGAAAGGAAATAAAATCTTCCAGGCATGTGTAGCAAAGTTTGATTTGCTGGGGATGTTATGATGGTATCCTAAAAGAATGAGATCTGTGTCTGTATTAACCGTGTGAGGTCAAGCACATGTAGGCCCCTGACTCTAAAAGATGATGATGAAATATATGCAGGGAACCTAACGCTACCTCCCTAGATCTCACACGGTCACTATTTTGGCTCTAGTGTCTGGTGTATGATGTACCTAGTGTCTAGGGGAGAAATGAAATGATGGTACACAACACAAAAACACTTTAATTTTCTATGAGGAAGTGAATAAAACCAGTGGTTAAGTTTTTCTTTAAAATAAATGTTTTTTCTGTACAATTTAATCTGCCTGTCCAGCCATATCTTTTGGACAGGTCTTTGAAAATGAGGACAAGATAGTTTACAGAAAAGATCCACTAAAAATGTGTGGACAATTTGCCCAATAACTATAAAGTCACTATATATCTTTCCTATTGGAATGTTCACAGCCTACACTTTATTCATCTAAGAGGGAGAGTCACTGTGTATGAGGGGCTGTAGTTTCATCACACCCCATAAACTTCCTGAGTATGATTTTGAAATACCAGAGTTTATTCAAACGAAAGTGTCAGATATACCCAGATGCTTAACACATCACCTGGGATTCCTTGTAGAATGATAATACAGTATAAAGTTGCAGAAAATCTCGATCTCTCAAAATGCCCAAGCTCCTCCCGTTATCTTTTGACAGCATAACGAATGGTCGGAGACTTGATGGCTTTATTCTCACTCAGCAGGTTTCCTGTTACCGGCTGGCAACAGGAAATAAAACCTCTGCAACAAAAGGACATCCTGGCCTTTTATATCTGATCACTTCTTATATTTATTATTTTCCTACGGTGATATGGGGTCAGCCTCGCGTGCATTACAGGTGCACTCGCCCCTAATTTTAAATGACTCACACCTTGCTGTGACCACACCTCAGGTCCCTATGGCAGATACGCCACTGTACGTTTACATAGTTTTCCTCAATAAAATAATGTGGAGTAACCACATTTCCTTTGGTATGATTTTCTCTTCTTTTCTTTTTTAAATATAAATGCTTCAGGCATGTTGAACAGTGTTCATGAAACACGGAGGCTTACTAATATATTCTAATGCAATAATATTAAAACACAATCGTGACAACATACATCAGTTAGATACAGTTCAATGTGAGGACTCAACAATGTCTGCTCCCGGCACGTCCATCACTTTTCCCAATAGCATTATCTAACTTTGGCAGTGGGATTAAACATATTAAATTCATAAAGCATTCTTACCACAAATTTCAAGAAATATAAACAAATGACGCTGACTTGCAAAGAAGTGGCCTCAGTTTCTTCTGCACTGTCCAGACTGTGAATACTTCTTTATTTAATTTTAAAATTAACACAGCTGATCTCAGCGCATTTGAATGAAAAGTTTTGTTCAACTGGCAATGAATAATGAAAGCCTTTTGCTAATATTTATTAGCACTGGCTAATCGAAAGCTTGCGACTACCAGAATTCAAATGTAGTTTTTGAAAAACAAAAATAATTCCAAACAAAATCTGCGTCTGGTAGTCGATTGGCCAGCCTGCTTTAGTTATGCCAATACAAAAAGATGTTAGTTTTGGTTAACAATTTTCCTACCGCTCCCCTCTCCTCCTATACTCTTTTTACCCAAGCGAATTTGAATTTACCTCAACGCCTCTTTTCTAAGCTGGCGTCCCCACTAACGTTATGAAAAAACCAAGCAGGAACAACAGTCTGTCTGATCGCGCGTCCGTTGACATTTAGTATTTTCTCAATAACTTGGCTAATACTTGGACTACCATATTATTTAAAACACATCCTTGCTCAGTGGACTCTAAGCTATACTACCATATGATTTTTATGGTCAGTTTCATTATGGTTTAGATTTTCAATTTTGTCACTGTCAATCGTCAAATAAAAATTTTACACAAGACGGCCATTCCCCCCCCTTTCATCTCTCGCTAGCATGTATTTTCAAATAACTACTTGTTTTAGTGACGTCAGTAATACTACCGCGAGGAGGAAATAAAATTGTCTGCGTGTTTGCCTCTGTTGGCTTTGCCGAAGCGTGTATATATGCATGGCACAACGTGTCAAGCGAAGCGGGGTGTTGAGCTTCGGGTATTTGAATAGGCGTTAAATATTTGTATTGTCTCGTGTTACACTACCAAAAAATGTAAGGATTACTACTTATTACCAGCGTTAAAGTTAAATATTACGTTAATTCAGACAGTAGTTTGGCGGCACACTTCCGCAAGATCGTTAATTGTAAGTGTTGCCGCAGTCTCTATCAGATCGGGCAAAATGTTAAAAATGTATGTCACAAGGAAAGCGAGTAGGTTTAAACGGTGGGATAGGTTCTAAGCCTTTCCATGGCACAAAATTCAGCGCTATGCTGGCGTGTGAGAGTATCATCGTCAGACACAATAGGGCGGGTTTATTTATTATCATTTTATGACTAAAATCTTACTAAAATGAGGTATTATTCTCGCAGATTTTACTACAGCATGTGTCGTAAAACGTGTGCGTAAACCCACTTCTTTGTTAATACATATGCACAGCCAATCAACGAACAGTCTCTGAGCCAGAATAAATTACACGAAGTATACGCCATCTTGTTCCTCCAAGATGGCGGCAGACAGAATAATTGGAAAATTAAAAGAGGAAAAACTGTAGCCTAAAATTTCGGGACGCGGTCACGGAATGTACCAATCCGCATATAACTAATCAGCTTGTCGGCAATAAAAACACGGCTTTTAGACTAGTCTTGGAAGAGTCGATGAAAAGTTGCCATTCGTTGACTATGTGCTCATGACCGAGGTGCACCATTAGACCGTTTGCATCTTTGCAATAGCAAATGTCATCATCCATCTCAAAGTATTGAACATGTTCTCTGTGTCTATGACGAAATTTAGATATCGGAGGATTGGGCGCTAAAAGATTCCATTCTTTGAGTCGCGAACCGAGTAATTCCGCTTGTCCTTTGGTAAGAGCGAGATCACGTATTAGATCTGAAAGTTCTGAATGGTTAATTAAGTGAACACCATCATTCACCGGTATATAATCCGAGTCAGAATTAGTTTCTAAAGCAGGTAAACTATCACTTTCTGATGGTTCATTCCCGTCCAACGGATATTGTTCTGATGGAACTGGGATCGGACACGTGATTGGATCATGAGGCACTGGTTTCGAAACCGATTCAATATTTGAATAAACCACAGACTTTCTAGTTTTAAAAGTGAAACCATGGATATTTGTCAAGCAGAAGTAACAATCAGTAGCGTGATTTGTCGGTTCACGCCATATTACTGGCACTCCAAATGGCATCGACTTATGCTTCGGCGATTTTCGTAACCAACCTGCCAATCTATTTGCACAAGTCGAACAAACTGCATTTGGCTTCCAAGATTTATTTGCATCATCAACTTTCAAATCGAACTAAAGTTCATATGCTTTCTTTAGTAATGGTGTAAAGTTTTTCTGGTGAACACGATCGGTAAAATATCTGCACACGTAACAGAACAGATCAGCCGAATTTCTACAACTTCTAGAAGCCATATTTCGCTCAGAATTATTTCAAAATACAGTGACTATTTGGAAAATAGCGTAACATATGTCATGCATCTTTTAGCAGTATAAAAAGTAGAATTATTTTGCATTTTATTAATTTTTAATAAGTTATATAGTAAAAATGAAACGGAGCAAATAACGGTTTCCCAAAAATATATTTATTCACAAATATCTTAAGAACCCGATGTGATAGAGATAAACGGATTTCAAATTTGAAATCAGTGCAAGAAACTGACCTAAGAACACTTATTCTTATATAAGAAAGAAAAATGTTGTTTGTCAATAATTATTGGATGTATTCATGTATTGAATTATCAGAAAGAATGTTTTGCAAGTACACACCTGTCTTGTCTCGCTATTGCTAAATCATACTGAGCCATGTTGTCATTCATCCTACATGCAGACACCTGAGACACGTTCATCTCATATACACTAGAAATAGGTGGGCTTGATGACAGAAATTAGCCCCTATTTTTCCTTGTTACAGGTTTTATTCGTGTCATCCAACCTGAGGTCGTATGTTCGAGTCAATCCAGCTGCCTGTAACTTCGCAGGAGCACAGTGATTGCACCGGAGCTACATCGTTAGTCCCCCTCAGTGTTGGGTGGGCTAACGAAACGATCATCAGCGGGTGTTGTGTGCAAGAAATTAAGGACAGAACAGTTTCAAGAGATGAGTACACATTAGTACCAGTTCCGTCGGCAATTGTGAGAAATTAGCTGTCAGGGAAGAAAGAGTGATTTAGCGTAGTGAGAGACAAGATTAACAGCAGAGCTGATAAAGTGTCTGTAATTGATTAACAGCACAGCTGATATCTATAATTTTGTTCCTATAATTGGAAGAGTTGTTGTTATATATATATATATATATATATATATATATATATATATATATATATATATATATATATATATATATATATATATATATATATATATATATATATGATAAAGGTGAGGTTGTGCTTGGGGTTGACAAATGTGAGGTTGTGCTTGAGGTTGGCAAACGTGAGGTTGTGCTTGAGGTTGACAATTCTCATCAAGTAACACAAAATGCTTCAGAAGCCACATCTGTAAGAGCACTTACTTTCATGTTATGCTTCCTGTAAGATATGCCAGCAACAATGGTGGCGCAATGCCCGAGAAGCAACGAAGATGAAATGATAACAATTTTGACGATATACACCCTTAAGATCGCTCCAGGAAGAAGATAAAAATACAACCACGGCAGCTGCATATAATTTATAAAAGATTCTGGCGCCAGAAATGAAAGGCTTCTCTGCTGGTAAGACACATTAAATAAAAGCCACTGAACTAGACAGCCCTCACTCGTTTAAGAGCATATATGATAAGGACATTATAAGAACAAATGAGAAGATACTGGGACAGGTCAAGAGTTTCTCATAAACTCTCATATCTTGGATACATAATCGCAGATATCAAATAGAGACCAAGAAGAGGGTAGAAATGGCCAAAGATACATTTAACCATATTTACTAACATCCTAATTAAAAATTAGAGGTATCTTTTGTTATATATATATTCTTTATCACTGTGTGGTGTAGAAACACAGACAATGAAAGAGCAGATACGAGCAAGAAATGATGACATGCGATGTAAACATTTTAAAACATGAGGCATATTTCATGGAAGCAAAAGACAAACGAAGAAGTCAGAAAAACTAGGCATGATAGGAGAATTGTTGAATGAGATAAAAATTACAGAGATTATATTTTTTGTTCAAATAAAACAAAGGTAAATGTATTCATAGTCGATACTGTCGTAAGGAAGCTCAAAGAACCATCAGTGTGCATGTGTGTGTGTGAGTGTGTGTGAATATATATATATATATATATATATATATATATATATATATATATATATATATATATATATATATATATATATATATATATATATATATATACGCTCAATCTAGGACAAATATTAAGTCTTTCAGTCCCAGTCCTCTTGACAGATACAGCGATTAGCCGTTATTTTTAGATACATAAGTATTTGGGTCAGATTCTTATTTAGATCAGATCACAAAGCAAATACGCCGACACACCACTGCCTTGTCTCTTCTAGCACAAGTATGGCGAATAAGAGAGGGGGCATTTGGCGGGAACACCATATATAGCTGTCAGAGAGACATCAACTGACTGTTGATTAGGCAAGGCCTTGCACAATTTAGCATGCCAAGATCTACTAATTTTGTCAGTGCGCCTACGACTATCAAAAACAACTTGTTGTTGTAGTTACTACTTTAATAGTTTTCCAAGTATAAATTTTTTTTTAAAAACTCATCATCCGTGCGAAATGAAGGAAGTATTAATGGCACACTGAAGTGTTTATTAATTAAATAATCTCCCAAATATATGTGCAAGTAAAAATATATAACATTAATAAGAACAAATTCAATTGACATTTAATTTATAAGTACTATAGTTACAAAATATGCAATAACACGTTTAATATGATGTACAATTTACAAGATCACTAGAGGTGACAGATCTGCGGTTTTACGGTGACAGTAAAGTTAAGAAAACCAGAAACAGGTGACAGACCTGCAGTTTTACTGTGACAGAGCAAAGTTAAGAATACCACAACAGGTGACAGACCTGCAGTTTCACTGTGACAGAGTAAAGTTAAGAATACCACAGGTGACAAGTTAAATAACAATGTCCTGTAACGGGAAACTGGACACATTATTTTATTACACACACGAGCAAGTAACCCGTCAAAACATGATTTAAAAAATAAAAAAGGGGGGAGGGGAAATAATTATGTTATTCTCTTTCTGTTGCATGTTTTGATGACGGTATTAATTCCCTTGTGATTATTTCATTCCTGTCCATTCCCTTTTCAACTTGACTGGTTCTTTGTAGTCAAACTTATCATCATTTATGATCACTGTGCTGTGCACCACGGAAAGACTGGGTATGCACACCCTTTTTTGAGTGTTCAGTAAAGCTTTCATGGTGCAATGCGAGCCGTTTCCTTATTTGCACGAAAATGCACAATGAAAAGATTTTTAATGGGTGTTCAAATTAGCGTTCACGTGCAATGCGCTCATTTTAAGTATAAACCCAAAAAGGAGGAGGGAGGATCCCGTTACACGCCCATTGAGGTATATTGGGAATATGGTGTTAGGCCCATATTTTCTTGACCGTCGGCACGCTAGGGGTGATGTGGTCAGCATCACGCCGGCCACCTTAACCTTCCCAGAGTTGCTCTGGTACCCAATTCATGAGGTTGGGTCATTCCCGAAACCGTTTGCGGCCTAACAAAATCCCACCTCATCTGGGGATCGTACCGCAGACCACTGAGCTAGGAAGCCAGTGCACTAACCACTATGCTACCGCGGCACCCAAACCCAAAAAGCTGGCTTGATTTTTTCGCAAATAGCCTCAAACATTCGTGTTGACGTATGAGAGTGTACAAAGACGAAAAAAAAGACCTGTCAGAAAGACAACATATAGGGGATTAGGATGGAATCAGTTTATGTGTGTATAATTTGAGAAGACAAACGAGATAGAGGAAGGCTTAAATAGACGATAATGAAAAATTTAACTTATGGGCTTCTGTGGCATTTCTGTCACTTCCGTCTATCTAACTGAGCTCAGCAACGCTGTAATCTGTCTGTTGCTAGGAAAGAATGTTGGATAATCAACCGTATAAGAGGGCACGTGCTCTCAGAACTACGCCTGTGGCGGCTTGAGTGTCACAGTGAGAGCGGCCATCTCGGCTATGGGCGCGGCAACTTAACGTCTCATTTGTTTACTTGAACTCATAGGAATAACAGATCTGTAGCAAGCAGAGACAGAAACGAGCGGCTACACTCTCGAGCGTTATTATTTCTGACAGAAAGACCGTAGATAAACATACAGACGGACATACTGAATAGACAAAACGACAACCAGACAGGCAGACGGATAGACAGACAGACATAATAGACACAGACAGGCAAACAGACGGACAGACAAAATAGATAAACAAATAGATAGACAGGCAGGCAGACCGATAGACAGACAGACTGAATTGAAAACCGACAGACAGACATAATATAGAGACTGAAAAAACAAATAATTAGAATAGATAAATACACAGACAGAGGCAGATAGACAGACCGATTAGATTAACAGAGAGACAGGCTGATTAGGTAAACAGAGAGACAGATAGCAGGCAAGCATAGATAGATAGATAGATAGATAGATAGATAGATAGATAGATAGATAGATAGATAGATAGATAGATAGATAGATAGATAGATAGATAGATAGATAGATAGATAGATAGATATGTGACAGCGCCATACTGTCACTATCATGGTCTCCGACACTATCATGGTCTCCGTGGTTCACTGCCTGATTACCACCAAAATCTAGAAGAAGATTTATTACTAGGCCACAATAGGGCCTAGAGATTAGTTGTGCGTTATATTTGATAGTTGTGGTGTATATTTGTGTTTTCGCTCCTTTAAGAGCAATATTCGCGTGTGTTATTTGCGTGGCGCAATTAATACGCGCAGCGCACTAAGTTAAGTGATTCGCCATAGGGCCTATATAAGAAGTGCCTAGCAGGCGAACGAGTCTCTCTCATTGCCAGTCGCCCCAAAGAAACCAGATAACAAGAGTCGATCTACAGTATAGATGCCTTGAACACGTGAGTTTGATTTCAAAGCAAATTAGCGTTAGTGTTCTGTAATTATGAAATTATATTCAGCGTGAGTCTGTTCTAATGTTTAAGGAAATAGATAAAAAGATGTGTTTCATGAGGAGATTTCTTTTTAGGACTTTAGATTTAGTTCTGAAATGATAGATGAGTGAAAATAATGTGTGGATAGATTTTAATAGTGTTAAGTCCCAATCACATGTGTGAGAGTTTAAGAACGATTATTTCATTCATCAGACTGGGCAAGAAAGGCAAACTATTTCATACATGAAACCGGGACCCCAAGATGCAGCAATAGTGAATGCAGTCAGCGACCCATAGCTGTACTGCTTGCATCAGGACCAGCGAACCAGAGCTGGTAAAGACCGCACTCCACCTCCACGTGGTGGTCCTGGAAACAGTCTGCAGCAGTGCAGTCTGGCTGAGCGAGTGCGGATCGCAATGGGAAGGCAAACCCGGTCCCTAAAAAATGCCGTGCTGAAGTCGGATGTGTCGACCGAAAGGTGCAGATATCACAGCTTAGGCGTAAACAGACACAACGCAACCACCGTCCTTTTCAGGGCGAACGAAGAAGAAGAAGAAGGAGAAGATACATGAAACCAGGCAGAGAAGCGATCTATTACTTTAATTAAGATAATATTAACTGTTATCAAGATGGCAGCCACGTGTTCATGAAAAGCACCATGCGTGTGTATAAAGAAGGCGCCAGTTTTATATTGTGTGAATTGACACGTGGGTGAAAGTAGGTTAATGTAATGTTCCCCAGTAACAGAAGAGAGAGTTTTCGTGGTAAATTTCCTTTAGGTGATGTATTTAGTTCTAGTTGTTAAGTCAAGAATAATTATATTTTATTCTTTGATGCGATGGTAATTGAGTGTATTTCACGATACTTATCATAATCCCACTGTTTATCTTTAGTGGTTTACTTTGATAGTCATTTAGATTTATGGTGAGCGCAATACCACTCCTTTGTGCGTAAGGCACGTTGAGACAGGTGTTTCTCTGTTTGCTCCTTGCGGAGCATGGAAACACCATTGCGGCTGGTGTCCATTACAGGCCCACAAGAAGCATTTTTATGCTATTGCAGTGGTTGTTTCGGTAACAATATGTTTTATATGATAAGTTCCCAATCTCATCAGGGGTCATATACGACACGCTTGTGGCCAGGCGCACCAGTCGTCACTTACGACATGTTCAGAGTGCAGTGACGAATATTGAGATGGATCAGTTGCGAGGTGGTGGTTTATGCCCATTAATGAGAGTATTCGTTGTACATATCGTTGAATATTATTTTATGTCCATTTTATTATTACTTAATTATGGTTATGTGTAGAATGGTTTGTGAGAGCACGTGGGCTCACTTGGAGATTTATATCTCTCTTCTCCGCTCCTGAGGGAGCATGGGGCCACCAGTGTGGTTTGCCTCCGCATGAAGCATTCAGATGCTCTTGCAGTAGTGGTTTCGGTAGCAACCGATGTTACGCGGTGAGATTGCCAGCCTCATGCACAACACCATACTAGTATCGCTAGACGACATGCATGTGTGTGTGCGCGTGTGTGTGCATGATAGTTGAATGTTTCACGCAGTGTGGAAGGACAGTTTGACAGGTGAGAGCGTGGTGTTTCTCATTCATTGCTATTATGATTTTAACTAGCCCGTGCTTTGTTTGCGTTTCAGGATTAGCAACTGAGCACTGGCTGGGTGTTTGGTTTTGTTCGCTTTGTTTTATTTGTTTAATGTTTGCTTCGTGTGCTTAATGTCACTGACAGGGTTGTAGAAATAAATACAGCCCCTGCCTTAAGAATCAGAGTTTTATTGTTGAATCGGGTCGGTTGCGAGTGTGCAAGAGAGTGATCAAATATCACAATCATCATCATCATCATCTCGCCCACCCTATCATAGATAGATAGATAGATAGATAGATAGATAGATAGATAGATAGATAGATAGATAGATAGATAGATAGGTAGGTAGGTAGGTAGGTAGGTAGGTAGGTAGGTAGGTAGCTAGCTAGCTAGCTAGATAGATAGATAGATAGATAGATAGACAGACAGACAGACAGACAGACAGACAGACAGACAGACAGACAGACAGACAGACAGATAGATAGATAGATAGATAGATAGATAGATAGATAGATAGATAGATAGATAGATATGCAAAAAAAAATAGGAAACGCGATTTATATCATACAGTCATGGGGCCACATAAATATTTCCAAAATACGCAGCACATAACACTGCTCCAGTTTCTGGTATGAAACACAAGTGACTAAGCCTGAATAAGTATCTCCAAAGTGCACGTGCAGATATACATTAACCTTAGTTAAGTTACACTTTGTAAAGATCTGTTCAACGTGGTTCAACAGTCTCACATCGTTCACCTGAGTTTCAAAACTGCAACTTGTACGTGAATATGTTACCGGATCATATGTTGCCATCTGCTTTAGGTACCACAAGCTAGGTAAACTGATATGTAGCATTTATATAACACAATTAAAATAACGGCAGACGGTAGATTCTGTTCACAACTGGGTCGTTTGAACGTTAAAGAGAGGAGATTAACCACATAACTTTCAATACATATAAACAGCCTGGGGTTGGGAATGGAAAAGAAAGATGACAGAGAATGGCACTAATTGAAGTAGTATTGTATCATTGCAGCGTTTCGTATAGCCGGGATCTTCAGGGCGTTCTTAACATCCAGGTCCCTGCGATCAGATCCTGTTTCTCTGAAAGTCAATCTGATCTTGAGAACCGCTGTATGTCCCTCATGGCATGCCTTAGCCTTGCGGCTTCAACAGTTATATATATATATATATATATATATATATATATATATATATATATATATATATATATATATATATATATATATATATATATATATATATATATATATATATATACTGAAGCACATTAAAAACGCACCACTATTATATATACTGATGCCGAGAAGCTGGAAAAAAAAGTGTGGGAATGGATTTTCCCCGTGTTTGTCATGAGGTAGAGAGCGAATGGCTGCTGGAATTGAAAGTGCATGATTCAATCCACGGGTTTGTGTACAGACTACATGAAAACAATGAACGTTACATGTGCAACACGATTCCCAACAGCTTTGACCCTGAAAATGTGTACGCGTTGTGGCAGTATACTCGGTATAAAAAGGCCGTTGACACAAAACACACATTACATGTGCTTGAAATGACACGACTGTCTGAAAACGACCGCCAACGAGCCGTTGGAGACCAGAATGAGCTCGCGGGCAATTGCCAGAAGGATGAATTGCCACCACAGCACTATTGTACGTCTCAATGAACGTTACGGAACCACTGGCAGTGCCCGGGATAGACTTCGGAGTGGCCAACCACGAGTTACTACCCCTGCGCAAGATCGTCATATTGTGCTGAGTCACCTAAGGAATCGTTCTCTCCGGCAAGTCAAACAGCAAGAGCAATAGTGGGTAGACGTGGGCAAGTCTGTCGAATGACAGTCATACGACGACTCAGAGATACAGGCCTTACTGCATGACGACCTTATGTTCGGTCAAAGTTGACTCACAGACATCGTCAGCAGCGCCTGCAATGGGCAGAGCAACATGTCAGATGGACTAGACTGCAGTGGAATGCTGTCCTATTCACAGACGAGAGCAGATTCAACATATCCTTTGATGGACGTATGCGGATTTGGCGACGATGTGGAGAGCGTTTTGCAGATTGCTGTGTTCGTCAGCACAACCGATTTGGAGGTGGCAGTATTCATTTGGGGAGGATTCAGTTTTCACCATCGCTTGCCTCTTCACGTCTTCCGTGGAAATGTTAATGCTGTGACATATCGAGATGAGGTTCTGGATGCATTGGTTGCTCCTGCGTTCACAAATTATCCAGACTTGCAGCTTCTCCAGCAGAATAACGCACGTGCGCACACCGCATGCATTACGCAGCAATATCTACAGCAGCAGAACATTGTGACGATTGATTGGCCTGCCCTATCACCAGATATGTCCCCTATAGAACATCTGTGGGACGAGCATGGACGCAGAGTCTACAGGCAAGGTTCCCCAGCTAATCTGCAACAGCTCGAAGCTGCTCTTACACGTGAATGGGACTTGATTCCCCGGAATTTCCTTCAGAGACTTGTGCGTTCCATGCGCAGCCGCTGCCAAGCTTGTTTGCAAGAACACGGTGGACATACCAGATACTGAGGATAGTGTGAATGAATGTTTTTATTGGTTGCATTTTTGGTTTTCTCCCTTGCCTGCACCGAATGCAATGAATTTCATAACAATCAAATGTACAAATTAATGACCAGCATAGATTCATAGGAAAATGAATAAAGTTTCCAAATATGTAAACTTGTAAACACTTATATTTACATTTCACACTCTGTTCCTGGATTATACAGGTGGTGCGTTTTTAATGTGCTTCAGTATATATATATATATATATATATATATATATATATATATATATATATATATATATATATATATATATATATATATATATATATATATATATATATATATATATATATATATATATATATATATATAGATAGATAGATATATAGATAGATATATATATAGATAGATATATATATAGATATATAAATAGATAGAGAGATATATATATATAGATATATATATATATATATATATATATATATATATATATATCTATATATATATATATATATATATATATATACATATATATATAATACGGGAGCCGCGCTGGTGTAATGGTTACCACATTGCGCTGGCGATCAGGTGTTCAAGGTTCAAGCCCGGGCGTGTGCATTTGAAGTAGTGTCAATGACCGGGATCTTGACTGAATAACCTGAAAGTCTCCTGAGATAAACCCTCTGTGGATGGGAAGGGGCGAAGCTTCTGACCGGGATGGAAGGAAAGTCCACAGGCTCCCCAGCCTCACAATGACATGTCATTGGGCCGATGGGCTGAAAGCCCAAGTGCCGCTGGTTTAAAAACATATATATGTATATATAGCTTCTCACGGTGTAGTTATTGAACCACGTCATATCATAATTCTGTCAGCTAATATTAAAAGCTGATATCAAGGGGAAACTAACGTCACGATGTATCTTGTACAGTCGCGAATGAAAGGATCCCGTTATACGCCCATTGAGGCATACTGGCCATATGGTGTTAGGCCCATATTTTCTTGACCATCAGCACACTAGGGGTGATATGGTCAGCATCACGCCGGCCGCCTTAACCTTCCAAGAGTTGCTCTGGTAACTAATTTATGAGGCTGGGTGGGTCGACCCCGGAGCCGTTTGCTGTCTAAAAAACCCAACTTCAACTGGGGATCGAACCATGAACCACCGAACTAGGAAGCCAGTGCCAGTCACGAATGAAAACAACTTAAATATAAAAAAGAAGACCAGTATACAAAAGACGTTATTATTCATATTACAAAGACGCATTTCATTTTTTTTTTTGAGCATGTTGTGAGAAGTGGAGAGCTGAAATAAAATGTGGCAACATGAAAAACTGATTGAAAAACTAGAAATGAGACGACAAGGAGAGAAGACATCGGACAATATAACAACATGGCATAGAAATAAATCAAAAACAGAACTGATAAACAGCACTAAGGATAGGCTGTAGAAAGACATAGTCATCCACGCCAGCTGACATGGTATGTGATTACGAAGATCAAACTACCATTCTATATAGCAATAAAAACATTGAAAAAAATGATAGGACACCAAACAAAAATTCAATGTAATGCGCAATTAGCCTACGCATTTATGAAACTAACATGTTATTTGTTATTTCCCACTGCCCTGTTTTGAAAAAGAACAGCTCGAGACAACCTTAGATAAGATACCTGTCTTTAGGTCAACAATCTCAGACGGCGGCGAACCGCGACCTCTTTCAGCATGGATATTATGAAGTGTGGGATTTTAGACATTACTGTCACCAGCTGTTACCAAAAGGTGTGTCGTAAAATTAGCTTTTACATACAGCGGCAGTTAAAGAAGATAGCCTCATAGCAGATACTGCCGAAGTGGAGTGAAGAGTAAGAGAACTCACAATACTAGGCCCAGTATCGAGAGGGGGGAATGATCAGTTCTCTCGCTGCCTTTTCTTTCCTTACTCAAGAGCACAGTCATGTACCCATTTACAGCCGGGTATACAGGAGTGTGACGATGCCGTGATTCAAACCTGGCACATTCGCCGCGATAGACCAGAGCTCGTATGTTAATCGAATGCTCACAGTGCCGGTACAACACTAAAAAAATAACACTCAGCGGTCTGTAAGTCTTCTAGTTCCTGGGGAGAAAAAAAAAGGGGGGGGGGGGGGGGGGGAAGCTCCTAGCAGACAGAAAGAATATGTCATTCTCTTTGGGACATACTGTAAGCGACGACTAGTGTGGGGAGTCTCGTTCACGTGACTAGAAAGTTGTTTTTCTTGTAGAACAGGGCTTCTTAAACTTGTTTGCGGCATAAACAATTTGACTGTCCCGTGAAGGCTTCAGACCTATTCTTAAAAAAGATCTACGTAACGCATAATGAAGAATCTCACATTTTAACTTTTAGGACCCACCAGAATCCATCCTGGAACTAATGACAAGAACTAATGACAAGAACTAATGACAAGAACTAGTGGAATAAGAAATAAGAAGAACAAGAACAACAACAACAAAACAACAACAACAACTAGACGAATAAGGAAATTGAGGAGGAGGAGAAGAAGAAGAAGAAGAAGAAGAAGAAGAAGAAGAAGAAGAAGAAGAAGAAGAAGAAGAAGAAGAAGAAGAAGAAGAAGAAGAAGAAGAAGAAGAAGAAGAAGAAGAAGAAGAAGAAGAAGAAGAAGAAGAAGAAGAAGAAGAAGAAGAAGAAGAAGAAGAAGAAGAAAGAAAAGAAGAAGAAGAAGAAGAAGAAGAAGAAGAAGAAGAAGAAGAAGAAGAAGAAGAAGAAGAAGAAGAAGAAGAAGAAGAAGAAGAAGAAGAAGAAGAAGAAGAAGAAGAAGAAGAAGAAGAAGAAGAAGAAGAAGAAGAAGAAGAAGAAAAAGGAGAAGAAGAAGAAGAAGAAGAAGAAGAAGAAGAAGAAGAAGAAGAAGAAGAAGAAGAAGAAGAAGAAGAAGAAGAAGAAGAAGAAGAAGAAGAAGAAGAAGAAGAAGAAGAAGAAGAAGAAGAAGAAGAAGAAGAAGAAGAAGAAGAAGAAGAAGAAGAAGAAGAAGAAGAAGAAGAAGAAGAAGAAGAAGAAAAGGAGAAGAAGAAGAAAGTAAAGGAGAAGAAGAAGAAGAAGAAGAAGAAAAAGAAGGAAAAGGAGAAAACAAGAATAAGAAACAGAAGAAGACGAAAAAGATGAAGAAGAGGAAGAAGAATTGACGGACCACATGTTAAGAAAGACTGCTGTCGAACACACTGAAGTAGAAGCACTACTGCATGAACGTACGAAATGTGTTTTGGTGCAGGCTTCCTGTAAGGTGTATAAACATTTATAACACATAAGGAAGGGAAACCCGAGGCCTGTAAACAGTAAATAAATATTCTTTCTTCTTCTTTGATCCTTAGCCGCCGACCGTCAAAGCAGTCAGTGGCCATCACGCCTAGTGGCGTCTTGTAGGGCAACAACAAATTGATTCCACTTTGCTCGGTCGGTGGCCATCCTTCGTACAGTGCCCCAACTCTGGTTCATTCTTTGCATCTCAGCCTCCACAATCCTCCGCCAGGTTGTTTTTGGTCGCCCTCTCTTTCGTTTTCCTTCCTTTTTGGCCAAATACCAAATAAATATTAGACAAACATAAAGGTATGTTTTCAGGCACTCGTAAGAAATAAAGAAGTAGAAAACTAGACAACAGAAAAACAACAGACGTGAGTGGCTTACCCAGGACTCGAACCCAGGACCTTCCGTGCGACAACCCCGCCTAGCTATGCAAGCGAATCACACTATCCTCCCTGCCATCTAGGCATCACCAATAAATGATGCTTCGATGACGGGTCATTGTGTTGTCGCACGGAAGGTCCTGGGTTCGAGTCCTGGGTAAGCCACTCACGTCTGTTGTTTTTCTGTTGTCTAGTTTTCTACTTCTTTATTTCTTACGAGTGCCTGAAAACATACCTTTATGTTTGTCTAATATTTACTTCCTGTAAGGTTATTTTAAAGATGAAAACATCAAGTTTGCCTATCATGTGAGTTCGCTGTTTGTGTTGATACAAGCAGCCAAGATGGCGGTTTTGTGATGTGTCGATCGGACAGTGTTTCAAAACATTACAGATTTATTGAGGGCTATTGTTACTGCTCCAGGTACATTTTTGTATGTACCTGCAAGGATACTTGGAGAGGAGATGGGCACCGCCAAGCAAACCTCTTGCCCACTGAAATGCTATGATGGAAAGTCAACTCAGTAATAATTTACACTCACTGCAGATACGGAGCGAAGGATTCAGGCTTTCGAGTATAAATGTTATAGAAGAATTTTGCGCATTTGCTATAAAGAGCACAAAACAAATGTCTATGTTAGAGAGAAGATAAACACCTATGCAGGCCACCAAGAACCACTTTTGTCAATAGTGAAACGTCGAAAGCTTGCCTGGTTTGGGCATGTAACTCATCATGACTCCCTTTCGAAAACGATCCTTCAGGGAACAGTCGAAGGTAAACGGAGAAGAGGAAGGCAGAGAAAATCCTGGGCTGATAACATCAAAGAATGGGCAGGACACGGTTTTTCCACACTTGTACGCATTGCTGAGGATAGAGAGCAGTGGAGGACCCTGTCTGCTGATGCTTCCACCATGGCACCCCTACGACCCATGACGGGTTACGGGCTGAGATGATGATGAAGGTGGTCTACTGCAGCTCTGGTCACATGATCATTGAGAAACAATACAAGAGAAGGAAGAAGATTTGTTGTGTCACGAGATCACAGACGTTGGGTGAAGTGTTATCACATACTGCCTTAGTGGATGGAGTGAAGTTTTAGAGACTTCACTATACTAGTTCCAGCTTTATGAGGTGTAGTGACCAATTCCTTTCCGCGCTACCTTTGCCATCCCTAACTCAAGAGTAGAGTCAGGTAACCATTTGCAACAAGATAGACTGGAACTTACGCTATCAGGCTTCGATCACAGAACCCGGTAACTTTGCCGCGCAAGACAAGTGCGCTAACCGCTTAGCCAATCGGCCGCTCATCCCCATAGAGTAGGGAAAGGCAATGAAACTAGGTAGCTTTAAGTCATACTAGGACAACTGATAAAGAAACGGCATAGGTTACGGTCGTATTGCTTTCATCAGTGTGACCTGTAATGGAAAAACAGTCTACAGTAATCTGACAGCCTAATGTAACCTCATAGCGGCTCTGTGATTTGCTAGCTAAAAACCTGGATTATACTGTCTGTCTTCACTTACACAGCTACTCTTTCGTCACGCCTCTTTTCTTTTAACATGAGCTAACACAGTGTTTACAAACTTCGTGACCTGTCAGTCATAACAGAAAAGCAAATCAGGTTTGTTTACCTCGTCCACTCACGCGAGCTTCATCTGTCAATCATAATACTTCTCAGACAGACAGTACGTGAGAGAGACGAAACACAGACCCTTTTGAAGTTTTACTCAGGGAAAGTTTATAATCCCCTGTGCTCTTTGATCTCAGACACGGGCAATTTAAAGAGTAATCCCTTAGCCGTAAGTAAAGCCTCTGACGTCGGTCAACAGCGACAGACGAGAGATTCTGGTAGCCGAAACATAAGCTTTCATCTTGAGCGCTAGTTCCTGAATTCTTCGTTCACACAGTAGCGTGAAATTAACAACATTAGAGATCAGAGCAATCTAAGGATAGATATACTGATGTTTTCTTAACCCAACTATCAGAAGTCAGTCAGAATTTTGAATATTCTAGCGCGCAGTCCTAGAACCAAATTCTTGTGGATATGGTGTATTATTGATTCGTGGAGGTTTTCATTCTGAATTTTCTGGTAAAAGGATAATAGTGCTAATCACTTAAAAAGTGATAGCTTTTAACATTTATTCTTCACTTTGATTTTTCTCGCTAGTAACAAGAGTGAAATAAAGTAACGCGTAGCGATTTCATACCAGATATTCTATTAAAATGTTAAATCACGCCACCCGCTACCCACATACCTTAGACGGTAATTAGGTTAACAGTATAGGCAGACGCGACACTTAATCTCTACAGGAGAGATAAACCCGACGGTTTAGCTGACCGGACTTACAGGCATTAAAGCGACTGATAGTGGGAGTAAAGAAATACACATTATATTTCACTGTATATATTTGTTATTATAGTGTCTATTATTTTAATACCATACGACAAAACTAACAGACACCGACAATTTAATGACAGGCGATCATTGTTTAGGGAGCGCGTATGGAGAAATTAAATAATAGTTAACACTGTACCCTGACCGCCGGCACGAGCAGGGGCGGATGAGTTAACATAACTCAGCCCGACCGAACTCAGCCGCCAGCGACGTCTGCTAGCGTGTAGGCGTAAAGAAACACCGTGTGCCTTTTAAACCTAGTCAGGACTGACGGAGTGGAGAAGAGATCGTCTTGTCCCCGTCTGTTTATATATAGTTGTAGCATTTTTTTCCATAAATGTTTTCTTGTATTCTTTGCAGACCTGATCACAAGGGCGTCCAGCGGTCTTCTTCTGTTTTTTACTTTTCTCCTGTACTTGGCTTGTGCGTTACCGATTTCATTTAGAAACGTTCACTCGCCAAATGGTATTTGAGAACAATAAAATTTAACCGCTGGACTTACCAAATCCAGATTTATATTTTTACCAGCCACAGTGGTGTACATATAACATTATTATCGTTCCCGACTCCTGACAGTCGTAATTTCAGTGGAGTACCTCCCTAGATACATACGCTGTGCAGAATCGGCGCTCTAACACAGAGTTGGTCGATAGAAAAACCATCATCATTGTCGTGAGTTAGTCTGTTTCACAACACAGCTTCTGTATAATCCTGAGTAACTCTGACGAAAACCGCGCGCCATACATTGTAGGATACACTAGCCAATGGAAAGACTTCCGCATTCGTGTGTTTACTACAGCCTTGGACAGGCAAAATAGCCAGTCCTCATTTGTGCAACCGAGTGAAGGATGCAAATTAATTACATAAGTAGGAAAGAAGTACCACTTGGAAGAGGTCTCTAATTCTACAACAGGAATGTTACTTTAGAGGTAGGTGTAAAGACTTCCACGAAAAGTAGTTTATTAAGAGAGATATATTGAGTGGAAAGGCCTCGACACATCGGGTTAGTCCCTAATTTAGGTATTTAAAATATGCATAGAATAAAATGCACTTAGCAGACTAAAAGATTTTTAGCTAGGAAGATAAAGATTAATTCAGGGTATAATTTAAGCCTTAGATGAATAAAATCGCTCCAGAAATAAGAAAGATAAGGGGAAAACTAGTTCTTCATAATTGAACAGAGACAAAATATGCCTCATTTTGGGATTCGCAATACCCCTTTAGCCCCTGCTTTCCGATACGCCGGATGTGCTAGTATAAATAGACCTTGCCCTTGCTAAATTGGGGCCTTAAGATTTGAAAAACACAGTGAGCAGAAAGAAGCGGTAAATTGTAAATGAAGACTGCCTTTGCAAGTTGTACCTGAGAGCAGATAAAATTTGCCATTAACAACTCGTCTGTGTTTGCCTGAGGGTAAGAAAGATATATATGTATGTATATAATTATATGATTTGCTATTGATTCACTACAGTGTGTTGGTAAGTGTGTAGACGTGTTTCTGCAACCATTGTGTAATTTCTGAAGGACTTACCCGCCTGTGTACATTCAAATTAAATTGAGAATGATAGCAGAATTGTGTCTGTAGGTTTGGAAAAGTTTTAAAAAAAATATTTCTTGAGGAAATGGGACACATGCCTGGAATATAAGAATGACAGAAATTGTTTAATGTATGGATCAAGGTATTACTTAGTATTTTATACTAGACCAAATCATTGTATGGAGGCGGATCATGGACAGTTGGATCTAACTAAGGTTTTAAAAGGAAAGTGTAGTCACGGTGAACTGGATGTGGGTAGTGCTGGTATATATTGTCCTGTGCATTTGCTAGCACATTATCTGACACTGTCTATCGTCCCCATCTTGTGTAATAATGGAATAGTGATGGACCATGTAGGGGTTGCGTTTATTTTTGTTTCAGGTTCTATCCTGCCAACCACAAAACAAAAACTTTATAGAGACATCCACCTCTGCTGGACTCTGTGGTGCAAGTGCCCTTGTGGTTAACAGGGCCAGATACCCAGCTTCCACCGCCTGGAGAAATTCAAAATACGTGTTCGTCCATGGCAGGAGAGTGACAGATCTCTAAACACAAGATAAGTGGCAAAACAAAGCCACTGATCAGCGTATCCAGATTATACCCCTATACTAAAAGAAAAGATGCAAATAAACATACAGTGAATGATGAAAAGTGTGGACATAAATTTACCTAGTACTAGCTTCACTGTCAAGTAATAGTGACATAACTTATTAGTATCACATCAACGTTCTTCCCAAGGAGATAATTACCAAAAGTAATAACCTTCAACAAAGTGAATGATTTTTTAGATTGATTATTATTTTGCAATGTTTATTGATTTCATGATGTAAATACATTTGATTTCATTTAAAACTTTCCTAACCGAAAAGAGAAACGGTATAGGTTTGTCGTGGAACGACTTCTCACCGATTCTTTTCTTCTGTCTATTATTTTATATCTCTACTAAAATCTCTATCGTGAGATTGAAAAACTTTATTCCCTTCAGTTGACTTTTTCATTCTTATAATGAAAGAGTCTCTCTCTCTCTTTAACAGTATTTTACTAGCTCAGGATTCTCGGTCCAAGGTAATAAATTATTCCCTTGGACAGCCTAAGTCTTTCCACTTGAAAAAGTGAAAATCAGTCCTACGAACGACCGGAAGTGACCTGTGTTGGGTTCACGAAGGGAACTCATGTAAAAAACAGCCGGCAACGGTGGACGACGCTAGGGCGAGTTGAAATGAAGGTAACTTGATACCCCTGGGACCAGAAGATGTATTTGCAACAATGCCACCCAAAATCACAGCCCACCCCTGCCCGGGAACCAGCTGGAATTTTGGGAGGGAATTTTAAGCGGTCATTCTTCTTGTAACCATTGTTGGAAGCAGATGTGATTGTATGGGCCTCGGTCGAGGCTACTTTGTACTTGTTGCAAAATATCCTTAGTGAATTCGTTGAGCGAAGTAAGTAGATCTAATACTGCTGATTTTATAACATGAATAATCATATGTTTATCAACAGCTTGCTATTGCAGTAACTTTTTGTTAAAGTTTAAATGCATTTCATTTTCAGTGACAATAACTGTTATTTGCATCTTTACAGATCACTCAAACTAATGTATGAGTTTGCAAAGTTCCTAAACCTAATTAACTCCTGATCTTTATCTCACAGCCTGGCAGAAATAAGACAGGGTTAAAATAATTGATGTATATTATTGTTGTTACTTTGAGATTTGCATATTGATCCAAGCAAAATAGAAGTGTATTAGTGGTTCTTCTATTTTCTATTTCTTATAAGACTTATGTGTTCTCTGTCAAGACTACAAACTTGATAACAGTGTCTCAATCACTTCTTCTCACTTTGTCACATAAGGGACCTTTAAGAATGCTTGCAATTATTTAGCTATTTAATGAATTTACCACTTGACTGACAAAATGTAAGTCAGCAGTTCTCAAGCCTTGAGACCATGACGACCCTTCAAATGATTTACTGCTCGAGTAAGCAAGAATGTAAATCATTGGTTCTCAGACCTTGGCCGCAATGACACCCCACCAAGTTAAAGCAGCATAGGAAACTATTACCCAGTGGTTCTCAAATCATTGTTGACAGTGACCCCGGAATTAAAATACTGCTCTATGGGCACTAGGTGAACCAGTGGTTCTCAACCATTTGATGACCCCAGCCCCTACCTCACAGTTTGTGAAACTCATTGCCACATGGGGAAAACCACTGCTGTAAATAAGCAGACAGCCAGATAGAGACTGAGAACTCAAGATACACTATAATGTCAGTTAAGAAGTGGTAGTTCATATCTAATAGATAACACAGTTACTAAATAGTAGTTAACCTTGTGTTAATTTAATTTCTGATGGACGCTTACCGGCCATCAGACTTAGGAGATGACTGCTCTTGAAACCACTAATGGGATTTCAATTGTTTCCAGTCCACCCAGGTTGCGGTTACGAGGTACTAACCCAGGTTGCGGTTACAAAGCAAAAACTCAGGTTGCGGTTACCAGATACTAAACCAGGTTGCGGTTACCAGATACCTAAACCAGGTCCAGGGTACAAGTCCATGGTACCAAGATTACCCTTACCCAACCTTATCCTATCACCCAGTAACCATCCCACACATCACATAAACAGAAGAGGCATTCAGCAGAGGTGACTTACCCCATCCTTATCTGTGATGTGCACTGAGTCCAGGGAAGCAGACTCTGACACCCTCTGAACCCATTAACTGTTATAAGACCAACCTACTGGGGCAGACCAAACCAAGAGAGTTCGAACCAAAATCATCTCCGCAACTACTACAGTCCTTGAGGAGATGAGTATTAACACCTACCAGCAACACTACCATAGAAAAGATCTCTGGTCCAAGTGATGACCAAAACTAGTTGTTTTTTTTTAAACTAGTAGAGCTAAACCTTTTTTTTTCATATATATATATATGTATATAAAAAAATGTAAGATTCCATACTCTTTTATCCAACTTTACATAACAGAGTCTGTTGTTATTTTCTTTTGTTAACTTTATTTGGGTTGTATTTGGTTTTAAATATAAATCTACACCCTGGGGGCTCAGCCATAATTAAATTAACTTCTATTGGGTCGGGATATTTTAAATGTGGCTGGACACCAAATCTCTTTCTCAACCTTATGTGCTTTACACAGTCCTTTTTGTAGGATTCCTGAGGAAGAATTTATCGTCCAGAAAATATCTTGTTTAGGTACCAGAATTCTCTTTTAAGTAAATTTCTAGTACACTATTTCCCGAGGAGAGGCAGTTTTCTTCAAACTCGGAAGCTATCAATAAGACATTATTATCTTTATTCTTCCATTCCATCCAAGCTGTCCTATCTCCTCAAAACCCTCGCGACAAGGTTAAATAAATTGTAAATATTTATCAGCAGTCTTACTTACTTATTAAAGTTGAGTTTATGTTATTGTTCATAAATAATTTTGTTAATACCCCTAGCAGAGACCACAACAACAATAATAATAATAATACAATAATCAAGGGAGGATCTTGAGAGTGAGCCCATAGGAATCCAGGATAATACACTAACATCATACCTGGAAACTTATACAGCTTGACCCTACCTTTGATATCCATACACCCTTACTCTTTTCAGAGAAGGGGGTATTACTTATAAGACCAGATTCTTATCTGGCACTATCCTGGTATCCCCTGATACAACTTTGTGTCCAGGATATATAATATTTTAATAACATCTCAACCCTCTCGCGACAATCATCACATGTAACAATTTTTTAGCAACCAGATGTTTCCCAATACTGGAAGTATTTCCCCCGTGAAAGGGTGAACCTCTAGAACTCTCACAGTTTTCACTATTTGTAGTAACACTTATATCCAGGAGAGGCACCATAATTAGGCGTTCACCTCCCTAGTTAGTTCTGGGGATGAACTGGGGCCAATTTGGATCTGCAGCAACTGGGGTGACAGAATATTAAGTGAAATAGATAATATATTCATGGACTAATTCTATTACCAAGGGATATTACAGACCTACCATACCAGGCAATTAGGTACGAGTGTGAGAGTGGCCACTGTTTGAGAGAGTGTGTGAGTATTTTCCTTGTTTGCTTGAAACTATCCATATATCTGATTCGTCTAAATTTTGTTTACTTTACTGGGTCTCATAGAGTACCAATACTGTTCATTCTGTAACAGAGTATAACCTTCAACCTTCTAAATGCATAGAAACTTAAAGAAAGGACAGGGAATAGCTGAGAGCTTATGACTACATGGTCATTATGCCTGTGCGCAGTGTTATGTAATATTGTATACGGTCAAAGATAAAGGTAGTCCCCTAGCTGAAACTGTGGCAGGGGAGTTAAGAGATAGAGACTTCATTATTTTATGACCAACTTCATGAGGTCGGGGTGACCAGTTCGCAAAGATGTTTGGAAACAACTGCTCTAACCCTTTACTTCCCTGCGGCAGTATTTACATCTGCCTTCTTGTCTGTTTAAAGAGTCTTGTCTGAAGTAATACATAAACTACGAAAATAAATAAATAGTAGACACTCGTAAATGACAAACCAGACTATAGAAAAGTTATGTATGTAATAGGCCAGCCGGGGATTCGACCCAGGGCCCATCAAAATGTTGCCACCGGCTTCCCATGAACGCTAACAGTGTTACGACACAGCTAAGCACACCATTCCATGCCCAACACTCCTTAGTCGCCTCTTACAGTTGAATGGTAGTTTACAGTGTTACTATTCTTTGCTCCACTTGCAGGCACCGGTTACACATAGGGTTGACAATTCCTACGAAGATGTGAGAAACGAGTGAAGAATTCCCTGTATACTCCACAACTGAGTATTCTTCGTTTTGTGCACCCCACGGAGCACAGAGCCACCACTGCAGCTGATTCCCATGTAGGAAGGCTGCACCAAGCAGTCACGTGTTCTTGTAGCAGTGGTTTCTGTGACTATTTGTTTTACATGCTGAGGTTGCCAACCCCATGAATAATATCACATTAGTAGCCTTGTACGACATGCTTGAAGGTCCAGTAAGCCTCTTCTTTCTTCAGAGACCTCCAGAAACTATACAGGAGATATTTTGAGCAGTGCTTCGCGGTAAATTTGAACATTGTTTGATGACAAATCTTTGTTTGAAAAGATCATTAATTTTTTTCCTTCTTTCTAGCAATTGGTAATAGATCTTCAAGTATTCATGTCCGTAGGTTATGACACCTGTGGATAAGACAGACACCTGTGGATAAGACAGACACCTGTGGATAAGACAGACACGTCAGACCTGCTTCTCCAGCAGTCGGTAGCAACGGTCTGACCTTTGGGGCAACAGGGCGCAAGAGAGGAAGGAGCCTAAGACGGCAAGAAGACAATTCTGAGTCACACACGTCGTGTTAAAAACAGAGCTGCATTAAACCAAAGCTTTCTGTATACATATGTGGAAGGCGAACAATTAAACTAAACGTTTATATTGTACAAAATGTCGCATGAATTTTTTTTTTTTTTTTAAGAAACAAAATATGGGGGCGGGGGGGGGGGGGAAGAATAGCTAAAGGAGGGACAGTGAGTAACCCAAAACAAACTGCTGTATATATATATATATATATACATATATATATACGAGTTGTCAAGTGCTTTGCTGTGAGTGCACATTGACAAATATATATATATATATGTTTCATTATACATGGAGCGACAAACATGGCTCGTTATTCACAGCTTATCAACTCACTGAACTCCAACACGTAGGTACGATATCCGACGACTTTATGTCACAAACTTTATCAAAAACACAATGACACAGGCAGACTGCCGCTTTGGCCAAGCATCATAAGAAATGCACAATGTATGAGGTGCATAATTGGAACATCATCCAATGGAACGAATGTCACTATAACTCAACATACTTTCTCGCTCCAATCTCTCTCTCGAATGCCTTACCACACATGACCCTTTTCACACCTGCCTAGTCTTCACCACCACTTCGTTCACAACAACTCAGTCATGCCCGTGAACTCGACATTGGTGATTACTGCTCCTAATGCATTCATGCCCACAGTCAAACTTAACATTCACTCACCACAACTTACATAAATACCTCTGGCTCCCGTCGGAGCATGAGTACTGACATTCAATTCTATAAACCGTTCGTGACACACACACACACACACACATATATATATATATATATATATATATATATATATATATATATATATATATATATATATATATATATATATATATATATATATATATATATATATACAGTATATACAGTGCAGACCCCTTAAGGCGATCTCGGATGTGGCGAATTTCTGTTGTGAAGAACAATTTGTTTATCCCCGGCAATTTTTCTTCTTTGTCTTTGTAAAAAATGTCCGGTTAAGCGGAATCCGTTTATCACGAATTTTCGGATATGCCGAACGATTAAACGTGTCCCGACTATATAATTTGATCTGCTTAAGGCGAACTTTTTTCAAATACAGTACCTGGACATTTGTACAACTTTTCGGCTATTTTCGGAAATTGCGCGCTTCGTCGGTGTTAGAATTTGAGTTATTTCCCCTCTAAAAAATGGCTGGAAAGTTAAAATCCATATCTTTGAAAAGAAAGATTGAGCTTTTACAAGAAGTGGAAAATAGTGGTAAAAAGAAAATGGAAATAGCAAAGGAATTCGACATTCCAAAATCAACGCTTTTAGGAATCATAAAAAATAAGGATCGGTACAGAAAAATATTTTATGGTGGACAAGTTGATTGTCACAGAATGAAGAACCGAAAAACGGCGTGTGATGTGGTTGACACGGCACTCCTAAAATGGTTCACCATGGCGAGATCAGCAAATGTTCCTGTAAATGGACCTATATTAACTGCAATGGCAGAAGAGTTAGCACTTCTGGAAGGTCGGACTGGCTGGAAATGTAGTCCTGGCTGGTTGGGTCGTTTTAAAAAACGGCACAACATTACTTACAAAGCTTTGTGTGGGGAAAGGCATTCTGTTAATGAAACGACTACCGAGTCATGGACGGAGGAGGTGCTAAAACCAGCCATGAGTAGGTATAATTCCGCTGATGTGTTTAATGCTGATGACACTGGATTGTTTTGGAGATTGCTGCCTGACAAGACTTTTTCCTTCAGAAATGTAAAGTGTCATGCGGGTGGGAGGGGGGGGGGGGGGGAAATCGAAAGAAAGAATCACGATTGTTGTGTGTACAAATATGGATGGTTCAGAAAAATTGCCATTACTTGTAATCGGTAAATTCAAAAATCCACGCTGTTTTAAAGGTTTGAAAAAATTGTGTGTTGATTATGCAGCTAATTTAAAAGCATGGATGACATCAGACATTTTCACCAAGTGGCTACATGCATTTGATCATTCTATGGAACATCAACATCACAAAGTTCGTTTGGTGCTTGACAACTGTTCAACCCACCTAAATGTTCAAAATCTAAAAGCAACAGAACTTTTATTTTTACCACCAAATGCGATATCCAAACTTCAGCCTTGTGACCAAGGTATTATTCAAAATCTGAAGTTTCATTATAGGTCAGCAATGTTGTCCAAACTTGTAGGTCACATTGATGCAGACTTGGTTGCTGAAGACTTTAAGATAACCCTTCTGGACGCTATTGTTATGTTGAAATCTGCATGGGGCAAACTGTTTTCGAAAAGCAGGCTTTAAAGTTGGAGATGATACAGATGATGAAAACACGGTTGTATAAAATACTTGTAATTGCAGTATTATAATTGAAACTTCTGTGGAACCTTTGCTTCATCGACTATATCAGGAACTGAACATTTCAGCAGAAGATTTTGTCAACATTGACTGATATTGTTACTACATGTAGTGTTAGCCTTGCCAGTGCTGATGTTCTAGGGATGTGTATGCCAACAGTTGCATCTTCTGTTCTGTCCTTTCCAGTCCTGACCTAGATGTAGATGATGATGATGACTGTAGGTTGCCAGTGCAAACTGCTTCACAAATGGAAGTTTCAAATTGCATGGATAAAATTAACATGTATATAATGCAGGCTGGATGTCAAGATGATTTAATTTCTCATTTCTTTGGATTTAAAGAGGCCATGGAAAGACATTTTATTAACTCGGGTACCAAGGTACAGAGGAAAATTACAGACTTTTTCATTTAAGAGTGCTTTATCATTTAAGAGTGTACAAATTCTAGAGATAATGATGACTGTGGGTTAACGGTACAAACTATTTCACAGTTGGAAGTTTCAGATTGCATGGATAAAACTAACATGTATATAATGCAGGCTGGATGCCAAGATGATTTAATTTATCATTTCTTTGAATTTAAGGATGTCATGGAAAGACATTTTTATTAACTCAAGTACGGGTACTAAGATACAGAGGAAAATTGCAGCTTTTTCATTTCAAAGTGTAAAAAGTGCTGTTATTCTCTAGATATTTGTGCCAACTTTGTACATAAACACTTATGGTGATTTACATCTTTTCAGTGTCATACATCTGTCATATTCAACGCTAATTCATTATTGTATTATACGTTGTAAATGCATTACCATATGCTTGAACTCTTATCTGGATAAGAGGAATTTCTGATAAGAAGAACTATTTCTTGGGTCCCTGGTGAGTTCTCCTTATCAGGTCTGCACTGTATATATATATATATATATATATATATATGTATATGTATATGTATATGTATATGTATATATATATATATATATATATATATATATATATATATATATATATATATATATATATATATATATATATATATATATATATATATATCAGCCTCGCAACTGTTAACAAGCCCAAAGCAATAATTTTGGATTCGAGTGATGGAAAAGTTAACATATATTTATTCACTCACTGGACTATTTGCTTGTATTAAATTCTGAAAATTGAAATCATCAGAATGTTAGAAAATGTTTATGCTGATATCAAAGAAGAGAGAATGATAAAGAACATGTAGTGGCAACAGGCAGCAGATACACGAGCTGATAGTGAAAAAGGAAAGTTTGGGCAGATAAAACAGTACATTAGGCGAGGATATGTGCTGTCACCTGATCTATTTAATCTGAACGGGTGAAAATAGAATGCGATCCATATGAATATCAGATGGTGGGTGGATCTATGATAAACAACTTGCGACTTGCGGACAATAAAATTGTTTTACTTAACAGTGAAAAAGTTGCAGGAAATTATTGATACAATAATGACAGAAAGTATGTATGCACGTATGTATACGCACATATGTATGTTTGTATACGAGTACACGTTAAAGGTAAAAATGTAGTACCATAGCAGATACTGCCGTAGGGGAGTGAAGTGTTAGAGACTTCACTATACTAGGTTCAGCATCGAGAGGTGGGGCGACCAGTTCCTTTCCTCGCTGCCTTTTCCTTCCCTAACTCAAATAGTCAGGTACTCAATTACAGCTGGTAGACTGAAGCGTGTCGGTACCGTGATTCGCACACGGAACCTTCACTGCGAGAGACCAGCTCTCTAACCACTTTGTCAATCGGACACTGACTACACGTCAGAAACATAAAATGGAAGTCGCATTTTAGAAAGAAAAAAAGAAGTATATTAGCCTACTGGGGAAAAACGGATTCCATTAAACAAAGAAGCATTATATACAACAAATCTTTGTTAATGAAAGTAAAATAAGACAGCTCTCCAGTGTTACATACAACTGACTTTACCATATGGACGCAGATCATGGATGACAAGTAAACAAACAAGAAAGATGCATGGTGGCCACAGAGATTATTGATTGTTTTATTTTACAGAATAAGTTTCGGAATTCCATGGACAGCCATAAAACAAAAATACATATTAATGAGGGTATCCTGGAAGAAACCAGTAGGCAAAGAAAGTTTAATTACACGTACCAGAAGGAAGCACTGCTCTCTGTTCATGTAATGAGAACAGGAAAACTGGAATGTATTGTGACAACAGGACAGACTGAAAGAACAAGAAAGAACATACTGGATAGATTAACATCGTGGCACCAAGAGGTCAACAACAGAAATGATAAACAGCACTTGTAACAGGAAGCTGTGAAGAGACATAATCTAATACGCCAGCCCACGTGGTACTTGAAAAAAGATCTGTTGAAAATGTTTGTTTAAAATAAATGAACATGTCGGAGCTAAAAATGTGATGTTGGAGAAAAACATAAGTGTGCCCCACAACAGTCCAGGCACTGTTCGTAATGTGAATCTTGGTGTTTGGAAAGTAATGAATATTACGCAGTTAAATAGAGAATATTGGAAAATCGCTTTTTCGTATCTGTACACGGGAGTTGTCTTTGTACATATAATTTTTGTTTTTTGTTTTTACATTTATCGCTAGTCTTGTTAGTAATTGCCGAAGTTTCAAATCGTATATATATATATATATATATATATATATATATATATATATGTGTGTGTGTGTGTGTGTGCGCGCGTGTGCGTGCGTGTGTGTGTGTGTGGTGGAGGCAAGTTGAGTCTTCGATATGACTGATCCAAGCATTGTCTTAATCTGAATGGGTAATGTCGCGTCTCAGAGTGCATGATTCACGTTTTATCTTCACAATAATGAGAAATGGTTAGTGTTCATAAGGGTGAGCCACAGTTTGTATTCATAAGAGTGATTCCTCGGCAAAAGAGAAGCTGGCAAGAAGACGAAGATGGCTGTATACTGCTCTATCTATGTCCCAGTCTTGATGTATGGATGTGGGTCATGGGCAATGACTTCAACCCACAAAAGCCAGATCCAAACATCAGAAATGAGGTATCTGAGAAAGGTGGATGAAGTAACAAGAAGAGACATGGTCCACAACCAGACAATACGTCAATGCCTTAAAACCCAACCCCTGCAGACCAAGTAGAACAGTCCCTACTAAGATGGTTTGGCCATGTCTGCAGAATGGGAGAAGATCGGCTGCCACGACAGGTATGGGAGGCTAAGAGCCAGGGATCCAGACCTCCAGGACGACCCAGAGTCCGCTGGGAGGACAACATTAGACAATCTCTGAAGGACCGTTGACTAGAATGGAACCAGGCCAGAAGGAAGACAGCCGATAGGATAGTATGGCGCTCTCTCTTCCAAACCTCTACACCTCACGGTAGAAGAGGAACGACTAAGTAAGTAAGTTAGTAAGAGTGAGCGATGTTGTTTATCTTCATAAGAGTCAGTCGCGCGTTGTATTCATAAGGGTGAACTGCGTTTAATCTTCATAACAGTGAGCAACATATAATCTTCATCAGAGTAAGCTACGTTTTTATCTCCTGTTGATAGAGCCATGTTTAATATTAATAAGAATGAGCCACGTTTGGGTCTTCAGTAGAGTGAGCCATGCGTTGTATTCATAAGAGTGAGCCATAGTTAATCTTCATCAGAGTGAGCCACATTTTGTTCTTATAAAAGGGAGCCCCGCTTTGTCCTCATCAGAGTGAGCCACATTTTGTCCTCATAAAAGTGAGCCACGTTTTGTCCTCATAAAAGTGAGCCACATTTTGTCCTCATAAGAGTGTGCCACGTTTTGATCTCATAAGAGTGAGCCACATTTTTGTCTTTATAAGAGTAAGCCACGTTTTGTCATCATAAGAGTGAGTCCCGTTAAATCTTAATAAGCGTAAGCCACGTTTTATCCTTGTAAGAGTGAGTCACGTTTTGTCCTTGTAAGAGAGCCACGTTTTATCTTCATAAGAGCGAGTCACGTTTTTTATTCATAAGGGTGTGTCACGTTTAATCATAATAAGTGTGAGCCACGTTTTGTCTTCATCAGAGTGAGCCACGTTTTGTCTTCATAAGAATAACGTGCTTTGTCTTCACGGACTAAGCAAATGTTTGTTCTTCTTTGGCTCGATATATCACAGCGTACAGAACGTGCGCTCAAAGGAATTTTAAAAAACGTGTATATTCACTTCAAGATCTCATCCAGCAGAATGACCTACACGAGTAAGAAGCCACAAGCCACAGCAGACAGCTAAGAAATCCAGCTGACTTGCTCTTGTGAAGCTGATTGCTTAGCGATAAGCTTAAGCCATTCCACGTGACAGGTGTCTGAAGGGTATGTTTAAAAAAATGTATAGATTGTTAATTATTTTAGTGTCATGTAATTTGATGCACTGTTTAACATTAATGTTATGATTTACTTTGAATTACATCCTAGTGTCTTTTCTTGGTACTCCTAACACTACATTCACAACTGAAGTTGGTCTCCAGCTGAATATAACCTGAAAAGCATTGACGCAGCTAGAGTCCTACTACACAATGATATCATACTGTGAAGAGTCAATCTTCGATCGCTATATTTTGTTTCTGTTCCCTTCCTTTTTCTTTTTCTCACCCACACCTTGACGTTGTTTTCGCTTTCATAGTTCAAGGTTTTCTTATCACATCTTGTTCTAATTTGTCACATCCTTAATTTTATCTGATCGCTCGACCTATTTTTGAAGCCACGATGATTTCTGTTTGTGCAGAGCACAAGTACAACATTGACTTTTCGCTTATCGCTAGCTCCAGACGGAGTAACCAACACTGAGCGACATTCCTATTGTTAACCCAGACTTGTTGCCGCCTGATATGATGCAATCTCGCAATCATGACATGAAAAAATACGCGGCAGATCTCACTGGGATGTAGGAAATGACAATCTTTCTAAAGATTAAGACACAGACAGTGGTGTAAAAATGTCATCACATGAAATTGGTTGTAATAAACAACTACAAGGAAATAACATCTTGGAGGAGATTATAATGTTAAATCTGTGAAGCAGTGAGTTTGTAAACATGACAGGCGAAACGGAATAAGCGAGATCTTAAATGGTCATGAAAGACATGCAGATGGAGTTCGATAAATGACATGTAAAGAAAATATCGTATGTGTCATGCAGAATGTTCTACAGATTAGGGTAGTTGATGAAAAAAGACCCCTACCGATATCCCACCCTAATCCGTGGCTGGTTTAGCATGAAAATGCTAAAATAAAATATTTCTGATTGGAGTTTTTCCAACGAAACCAAATGGGCGGGTGAGCGAAACTATCACTTATAATCTGCAACATTCTGAGACTGCTTCACTGCGTTTCCGTGCCATCAAGAAGATATTTCAGACGCCAGGATAACGAATAGAAACAAGATTCCAACTTAAGGACAGGACCAAGTATTAGAGGATCTTCTGATATCAGACAGGTATCATCTAGAACTGTGCAGTTATCTAACTGACTTATCTTGTGCCATCCCTACCTATAGTTCACCAGTTCCCTTCTCCATTTCTGGGAACTATTTTATTATATAACTTCCATCTCGCCTAATGTAGAAGCCGTAGCAGCTTGGGAGCCGCGCTGGTGTAATGGTTACTATATTGCGCTGGCGATCAGGTGTTCAAGGTTCACGCCCGGGCGTGGCATTTGAAGAAGTGTAAATATTTTGACTTAATTCCAATGTTAGTAAATAAATAAGGGGCCTTCTATAAAACTGGTTAGGGATAATATATATATATATATATATATATATATATATATATATATATATATATATATATATATATATATATATATATATATATATATATATATATATATATATATATATATATATATATATATATATATATATATATATATATATATATATACTGAAGCACATTAAAAACGCACCACCTGTTTAATCCAGGAACAGAGTGTGAAATGTAAATATAAGTGTTTACAAGTTTACATATTTGGAATCTTTATTCATTTTCCTATGAATCCATGCTGGTCATTAATTTGTACATTTGATTGTTATGAAATTCATTGCATTCTGTGCAGGCAAGGGAGAAAACCAAAAATGCAACCAATAAAAAAATTCATTCACACTATCCTCAGTATCTGGTATGTCCACCGTGCGCTTGCAAACAAGCTTGGCAACGGCTCCGCATGGAACGCACAAGTCTCTGAAAGAAATTCCGGGGAATCACGTCCCATTCACGTGTAAGAGCAGCTTCGAGCTGTTGCAGATTAGCTGGAGAACCTTGCCTGTAGACTCTGCGTCCAAGCTCGTCCCACAGATGTTCTATAGGGGACATGTCTGGTGATAGGGCAGGCCAATCAATCGTCACAAGGTTCTGCTGCTGTAGATATTGCTGCGTAATGCATGCGGTATGCGCACGTGCGTTATCCTGCTGGAGAAGCTGCAAGTCTGGATAATTTGTGAACGCAGGAGCAGCCAATGCATCCAGAACCTCATCTCGATATGTCACAGCATTAACATTTCCACGGAAGACGTGAAGAGGCAAGCGATGGTGTAAACTGAATCCTCCCCAAATGTGAAGACTGCCACCTCCAAATCGGTTGTGCTGACGAACACAAAGCGCTCTCCACACCGTCGCCAAATCCGCATACGTCCATCAGCAAAGGATATGTTGAATCTGCTCTCGTCTGTGAATAGGACAGCATTCCACTGCAGTCTAGTCCATCTGACACGTTGCTTTGCCCATTGCAGGCGCTGCTGACGATGTCTGTGAATCACGTTTGGCCCAACATAATGTCGTCTTGCAGTAAGGCCTGTATCTCTGAGTCGTCGCATGACTGTCATTCGAGAGACTTGCCCACGTCTACCCACTATTGCTCTTGCTGTTTCACTTGCCGGGAGAGAACGATTCCTTAGGTGACTCAGCACAATATGACGATCTTGCGCAGGGGTAGTAACTCGTGGTTGGCCACTCCGAAGTCTATCCCGGGCACTGCCAGTGGTTCCGTAACGTTCATTGAGACGTACAATAGTGCTGTGGTGGCAATTCATCCTTCTGGCAATGGCCCGCGAGCTCATTCCGGTCTCCAACATACCAATGGCTCGTTGGCGGTCGTTTTCAGATAGTCGTGGCATTTCAAGCACATGTACTGGGTGTTTTGTCTCAACGGCCTTTTTATACCGAGTATACTGCCACAACGCGTACACATTTTCAGGGTCATAGCTGTTGGGAATCGTGTTGCACGTGTAACTTTCATTGTTTTCATGTAGTCTGTACACAAACCCGTGGGTTAAATCATGCACTTTCCATTCCAGCAGCCATTCGCTCTCTACCTCATGACAAACACGGGGAAAATCCATTCCCACACTTTTTTTTTCCCCAGCTTCTCGGCATCAGTATATATAATAGTGGTGCGTTTTTAATGTGCTTCAGTATATATATATATATATATATATATATATATATATATATATATATATATATATATATATATATATATATATATATATATATATATATATATAGTTATTCATTTTGTTATTTCATTTTCTCTTTTTGATTTTCATTGTTTGTTATATTTCTTGTATTGATATTTCTTTGTTTCTGGTTCTGTATTTATACTTGCTTATTCCTTGTACTTTATCATCTCATCACTTGTGTTGCTTAACTTTCCTCTTTCTGTATCGCTCATCTTATCTGTGTTCGATTTGTTCATTTACGTGTCCACTACCTGTCTCTGTTTGTTGTCTTTGTCGCCTGATTGTAATTGTGTAACGAAGGGTAAATCACAAAGCGTCCCATGTGTCCAGTGCACCGCCCATTTGTAAAACTAACTCGTATCATTTTCCTTTTTAAAAAAAAAATATATATATTACTTAATTCCTATAATCGTTTCAGTCTTCCCGTTATATTCAACTATTTATGCATGTTTTTCATGTTGGCTGCCTTTTACAGCAGATATTTTCAGTAGGGTTTTTTAAACGTAATCAGTGTACATTTTTGTCTTCTCAGAAGATGTCATAACTTAGTTTCTCATAATCATAAGATTCATAAGACACATGACTGACTATATGCAGCTGACAGATCACTGCTTCTCCTGGCCTGTGTTAGTTTCTTGTATGACATTTTTATGAATAATAAGTTTTCATGATTGTGTTATGAAGATTACAGTAGTTGTAGCCCCCTCCCCCCCCCCTCCTTCCTTCTCCTTTCTCCTTGTCGCTCCTGACGGCGGGGGATGGAGCAAGCACTGTAATTGTTCTCAGACAGCCTGCACTAACACATTCTCTCCTTAAGGAGCATGGAGTCAATATTACAGTATTCTCTGGGAAGCCTTAACCAAGCAGATACATGCTACTTACAGAAGTGGTTTCTATGACAATTAATTTTACATGATGGGTTAGAGTTGTCAGCCGCATCAAAACCTTGTATTGAAATCTCTGAGCTTATTAAACATCAGTAGCTGTAATGGAAAATATAATGGTATTTCCTGTAGTTTTATGAAGCCGTTCTATGTTCTTTAATCTCTCTCCTGCTCTTACACACTAGCCTGTCTCCACACTTTTCTAAATATACATTTCTCGTCTAAATAGTGTTTTGTTCTCTTTGGTCCGAACTGAATTTTTCTTGTACCATTATCTTACTATCCTAGTATATTTGTGTGCAGATTTCCGCATGAGGTTTGTATGCATTTAATTATTTCTTCTGTCCTTTATTTATTTATTTTTTTCAAACTGGCACAATTATCATTCTTAGCCAATTTTCTGGTACTGTCATGCTCTATTAAATATTCAAGTTTTCCAATTTTCTGCAAGCGTTTTAACAGGCAATCATGATTTCTGCTATGCTGTTACATTTCTGCTGTGCTGTTACATTTCTGCTGTGCTGTTACATTTCTGCTGTGCTGTTACATTTCTGCTGTGCTGTTACATTTTTGCTATGCTGTTACATTTCTGCTGTGCTGTTACATTTCTGCCGTGCTGTTACATTTCTGCTATGCTGTTACATTTCCTTCCTCTCCCATTAACTGCCTCTCCTGCTTCTTCTCTTGGAATATTTTATGCTGACTCTTCATGTTCTATTGTTGTGTGTATACTTGTTACGTGTTCACTAGTTTGGCTGGTTGTTTGTTCACAGAATTTTCCTGTAGATCATATTGCAGCGTCCAACTGGCAGACTAGTTAGAACGCTTTTCTCTCACGGCAATGTTACCGGTTATGCAGTATGCCAAGATTAAATGGTTACCTGACTCTGCTCTTGGGGTAGGGTTGGCAAAGGCAGCAAGGAAGGTCACCCAAGATCATAAATCTTGACCTAAGCGTGATGAAGCTTCAAACACTTCACTACCCTACGGCTTTATCTGCTATAGGACTACCGAATAGATCGCGCCACACTCCAGTCTACACAATGGTTACCTGACTCTTTCTTCACCTGAGTAAAGGAAGGTAAAGGCGGCAAGGTAGGTGAATGGTCATCTCACCTCATAAAGCTGAGATTTAGCATAGGTAAAGTCTCTACCACTTCACTCACCTACGGAAACATTTGCTACAGGAATAACTTAACCTTTAAATTTACACGCTCTCTGATTCTGAAAAATGATGTTCCTCGTTTTATTAATGAGAGAGGGTAGATTGAAATCGACTGCGCAAATAGCAGCTGTTGAATAAAAAAAAAACTAACCCTTTAACCACACGAACAGTTTATGCAAGTGATACTATGAGATAACAAACGACGGAGATATCTGGAGATCTAAAAAAATCAGGTCCGAAGCAAAAAATCAGAATGTTCAATTAAAATGTCAAGTCAGTCCTATTGTATGGCTCTGAAACATGGAGAACCACAAAGTATGTGCATGCGTAGATTAGAAGGATTCAGTTGGTATGACAATATCACTGATGTGGAACTGATGACACGAACTAGACAAGCACCAGGTGAAGAAGAGATAAGAAGAAGAGATAAAGAAGAGATAAGAAGAAGACACACACTGAGAAAATTTGTTGACAGAATTATCAGGCAGTTCTTGTTCTTGAATTCATAGGTTCAGGGAGGTAGAGGAAGACAAAAGAACACATAGAGAAGAGACTTAAAGGCAAATATGGAGGGGCGAGGAAGATGTGGAAAGACATTGAGCTGATGGCATGAGACAGGATGACTTAGCACAAGTTTGTTGAGAACTATGCTCCTTAGTGACTTGACAGGTGACAAAAGAAGATGATGATGATGAAGAAGATGATGATGATGATGATGATGAAAAAGAAGAAGATAAGAAGAAGAAGCGATGTTCGGCGCAGTTGTAAATAATCTATTGTGTAGAAATGATGATGTCAGAAATGAAGGGGCGCGTCTCACATCTATGACAATGCTAAAAAAAATATGAGGATAGAAAGGCAACTGAATTATGGGCACGGCAGGACAAGAAATTAAAAGGGGTAAATAAGTAATAGTTGTCCCACGGCAGTTACGGGCGCAGGGGAGTGAAGTGTTGGAGAATTTAACTATACCAGGTTAAACTTTATGATGTGTGGTGACCAGTTCCCTTCCTGGATGCCTTTGCCTTCCCTAACCCAAGAGCAGAGTCAGGTGCCAATTTACTGCTGGGTAGGATGAATCGTGACGCTACCAGATTTCGACATCGATACCCTTGCCACGAGAGGCATGTACTTTAACCGCTTAGCCAATCGGACGTTCAAAAGAGGGGTAGGAATGAAGAATCTCAAGGTAACATTAGCACAAATACTATACAAGCATGTGCCAATAGAATGAGTACGCACGAATGCATGTATTACACAGTCAACGCCATACTTGACCATTCGGTCTGGAATCCCAAAGGCTAGAAAGGTAGGAGACCAAAAAACACATGGAGAAGACAACTGGAGACAGACATGAAGGGGATGAATACATGAAAAGACCTTGAGCAGATAGCACGTGACAGGAAGATTTAGCATACGTTTGCTGAAGGCCTATACTTCTCATGGAGCTAATGAGTGATGATAAAAATGATGATAATGTGTTTTATATTTGGACATGCACCCTGGTATAAAGGTCGGAGGTTGTACTTAGGTTGAACAGGTCACCTCTATGTCACAGAGAGTTTTATGATCTATACATTTTCTATATTCTCTTCTTTTTTCTACCCGTGTCCTCTATTTTATTATCACTCTTTATCCTTTTCCTGTGTTTTTCGCATTCGTACGTTTGCGACTATAAACATTACTATTTTCCTATTCAAACTTTCGCCTGTTTCGTTTTCTCATTTAGAAACGCAGTAGATTACCTAACGTGTCAGTCCCTTGCACGAGATAATTTTAGGTGGGATTTCAGTCTATCAGACATGATAGCAGACAAATTGTCTACATTTGCAGCGGTCACGAGAGTTTTTCGTCACGCTAGCTCCCGGCGAAGTGTGAAAATTGCCTCTGCAGTGGAGACGGGTCGTCTGACATTCGCATCTGACATGAGCGCTCACTGTCCGATAGTTAGACGGAGGTGTGAATCGCGACAGACATGCTCGCTCAGAGCAGACAGAGTGTCTAGCATTTCGCCACTGACACGCGCGCTCACGGTCAGATAGTTAGACGGAGGTGTGAAGACGCACTGGTGGCAGTTACGGCATGCGTCTAAGCAGACGTAGGTGTTAAGACGGAAAGGGGAGATTATTTCGTTTTGCAAAATAAGTTGGGACCCCTTTGTCTGGTTTAAGATATCTTAACCTGAGTTTGAAACTTGATTTCACTCATTCTCCATTTGCAGTAGACGTGGTCACTTCGTTCTAGATACTTAAACTTATAAGTGAACCTCTTAGTTTCGTTGTGATACCGTAGTTCTGTGTTGAGGTAAATATTATATTAAGTATCAAATATTTTGTGAGTGATTAAGTGTTTAAGCCGCCTATTTTATCCCACTAGTTTCTTTTGTGCAGATTGATTAATTTATAAGTCTGTTATATTCTCTAGCTGATGAGTTACAGTGGAAAACAGAATAAATTATAATTTCTAGCTTAAAATCATGTAGCTATAATGAATTTAATTTAACTGCTAAATAAACAGACGAGAATAATTTTTCTAAACTAACTTATAAATGCTAGATGCCTCATGAGTGTTGACGGAATACGTATGTATTCCTAATTCATGCTGATTGATTTTATATATAACTTATTTCACGGGAAAGTTAAACGTCAAGTCAAGCTCTACGCTTGCAGTTCAAAATGTAAGTTATATTGAGTACATAATATGTAAAATATTTCATAGGTGTTTTTTTCTTTATTCAGTGAATACTGGGGTAACCCAAATTTGCCGGCGTTTAGTACGGAGACAAACCTGTAAGAAACATAAACATTTTATATCTTTAACCACGTGGGTTTTTCCAGTAACACCTGTCTGACAGGGCGTGTGCCTTCAGAGATAGACAGAATACCAATCCCACTAACGGGTTTTTTTAAAGAATAAATGCTATACTGGGCTTGTGAGCCAGATCATATTTCTTCACAAACTCTAATGTACATGCTGGCTTGTGGCGAGAAATAATTACAGAAATAAACATTAACTTTTCCAACATTATTTGACCAAGTGTGTGGCGAACCAAGATTATCTGTTGAGAGAAACTGTCCACCGGTCATCTTCCTAATTAAGGGAAACCTCGTGATCTGACACTGTGTGCCCGCTGAAACCCTAACTCTTACCTCGTGCATAAGTGACATTAACTTAAATCTGTAAAGAAAGAACGATCGCCTGAAGAGGACGCTCCCCGGACACGGTGAATGAAACCAATATCTGCAGAGCTGGGTATCCACTTCATCCACAGACAGACAGATTAAACGAAGTGTACACTAAGGCTTGCGCCAGACGGCGAACAACCGCACGATTGTAGGTAAGGTTGTGTGAGTCAGGGCCCTGATGAAAGAACCGAGTGAAAGTAGACTGAAGGATGTTCTTCGTTTGATTCACTCACTTTGTAACTTTCCTTATGCAAGATTTGTTGCTAAACTATATTTTTCCTTAGAATAGATACTGCTATCAAAGCCAGTTCATACCTTCAAAAAGGGGAAAATATTAGACCCAAATCATATGTATCTGTGGCTCTTTGGGCTATCATCTTTCTCCTAACGGGACTGTTGGCTAAACATCGAGGGAAGATCATAACTGTGGGTCTATTATTTCTCGTAGAAATTCCTTGATTTTTATGACTATTTGTATATGCTTTGATGTAATTGTATGTGTTGTGATGGGATTTTAGATGATAATTAAAACTGCCCTTAAACTTAATCAGCGTGTTGGTCAGCTCGTTCAAGAATATCTATATAATCATTTGTTATAGTTTTCCCACGCCTGTACGTCTAACTGTCGTCTTGTATGTGCGTGCACGTGAGTGGATAGAACTATATATATATATATATATATATATATATATATATATATATATATATATGTGTGTGTGTGTGTGTGTGTGTGTGTTTAGACTGTCTGACTCCTCTAAATCTGTAGTAGAAGATAGGTGAAAGAGAGAAGATTTCTCGATTTCAGAGACAGCCTCTAACACAGTCTACCATCTCACTCGTGGAAATCTATTTCTATTACTACCTCTCACTGTGACGATCACTTATTCTAATCTATTCAGAAGGGACCAACCCAAGTCTTAATTCTCCTATCAAAAAATCTACGACACTCTAGCCAAAACAAGGGTAAAAGCCTAAAAAATGTATGAATATGTTTATAATATGTTTGCACATAAGTTTTTGTTTATTTTATTATCTGCTGTGTAACAAGGAGAGAGACTGTTTTGACTCACAAGTTTAAATTATCTTGTCTTTGATCCACCATCATTGAGCGTTAGCTCTTGGAGACGACAAGTTTAGATAAGAGAATGGAAACAGCCAAAGTGCTGGGGCCCAACTGTTCCTTACTAATGATCTTTACATCGTGTGATCTCTACATAGTGTGGTCTCTACATAGTGTGATGTTTACACGTATTCAGCACCACAAGCTTATAACAATTAACATAATTTTTTTATACTCATTTTCGTTCAATTAGAAAATAACACAAGATTTTGCCAAAACACGCGAAATGAAGGTTTGAATGGAAGTTTAGAGCCCTTGCTTCGCGAGGTAAAAGGACTTGGTTCGAAACCAGGTGGTTTCACGCCCAAATTATACCCAGCTGTAAACATGACGAAATCGTGATCCTCAAGAGTTTCCTGACGACCTGGCTCTTCTATTCCATGACCTTAACCAGATGCAAGAAAAATAAATTACTTCATGACAGGTCAGTGCAATTATGCCTGGGAATGCACTAAGAAAAGACAAACATGATGAGACTATTAAATGCAAGAAAATATAACAAGATTATACCTGAGGGAACATCCGTACAAGATGCAGAATCATACATATCTATGCAGCAATATAGACACAGTTGGATGGACAGACAGCGATATCAAAATAATAATGAGTAAAAGCAGAGGCGTCACTATGGGGATGCGGAGGATAAGGACCGCACCCGGGTGACACCATCAGAGGGTGTGATCAGCTGAGGGGGTGACACCAAAATGACTATCTATAAAATTTGTGTGCAGTGTTTCAACAGAATTTTATAATATCCCTGTAGTTAGTTATAACCACAAAAACATTTTTCGTAAGCCCAGCTTACATGTACTGTATCAATATACCTACAAGGCTAAAATGCTAGTTTAATTTTTGAACCTTCTAATGCGCATGCGCATTAATTTCGATGAAGTGATTCACACGTTCGCAGCTTTGAAGGCCAGGAAAGGAAAGTTATGATTTAGTCGAGATGTTCACTAAGTGCTGAAATGCTTGTGTATTTGTTCCTTTTTGGGGGGGAATTTTTTTATTTATGAGTATATTTCCATATGCATTTACGAGTAACATTAGTACAACAAAATTACTAAGGATTCTGTATGGTCTGGTACGGGAGGAGATCCATGGGGGTGACACCTTGAGTTACCGCACCGAGTGACACCAACCCTAGTGACGCCTCTGAGTAAAACGTAAGAGGAACTTTCACTGCACTAGGAAATATATAGAGATCAAGAGACATCAATACCAACGGGCTGATCACCCGTTTGCCAGTCACTTCGATTACGGAAACAACAGCAAATGGATTGATTTGCCATTGCCCTAAAGACGCCAATAGGCGTGATGGGAAACAATGGCAAAGAAAACCTATCTGCTGTTGCCCTAAGACGCCACTAGGCGTAATGGCCACTGACTGCTTTGACGGTCGGTGGCTAAGGACGGAAGAAGAAGAAGAAGAGACATCAATACCAAGAAATATTTGAGTACTTACGTGGAATAGAAGGCTTGAAAAGGTTCAAGAACTAGTTAAGAGCCAGTGGATGACAATAGACGAGAAGAGACACTAGCGATAGATAGGACAAACACTGATAACAAACATGTTGAAACACTGATAACAAACATGTTGAAACACTGATAACAAACATGTTGAAACACTGATAACAAACATTTTGAAACACTGATAACAAACATGTTGAAACACTGATAACCTGATAACAAACATGTTGAAACACTGATAACCTGATAACAAACATGTTGAAAGCATTACAAGACAGTCCTTGTTCTGGAATCCCCAGTGTAAGGGGGGTCGAGGGAGACCGAGGTACACATGGAGAAAAGAACTGGAGATAGAAATTAAAGGGATGAGAAAGACCTTGAGCAGATAGCACGGGACAGGAAGACTTTTATATGATTGTTGAAGGCATACTCCCATAATGAAGCTGAAGCATCATAATAATGATGTAAAAATTGGTACCTGACTATTCTTAGTTATGGTAGGCTAAACCAGCGAGGAAGGCAACTAGTCACCCCAACTCATGAAACTAAGACCTAGTGTAAGTGAAGTCTATAACACATCACGCCCAAATAGCATTTCCTACCATGGGACTATCTGTATTTATGTGAATATACACTTAAGACTGTTTTCTCCATAAGGAACAGGCTTGTGCTTACTAACACAGTAAACCACATTATACGCTACACTACATATCCTCGTCAAGAAATCACTTCCTGATCAATGTTGACACAAATAATAATCCATAGAAAGAAAACTTCCGTTAAGAAACATCTGGAACACTGGAAACGAAAAACATAACTGAATCAGACAGTTTCTCTATGACAGCAATACTCACTGTAATCCTTGAAACTTTCTATTACAGATACTGTACTTATAATTCGTCCGTTCGAAATAACGCGCGTGTCATATCAACAAACTACTTCTTTGTGTCAGGAGTCCGTGCTAAGACTAGCCGGCCAGAGTTCGCCCGTGACCTGGCTACATGTAATTCCCGCGCAATTCCAAGCTCCCGGACTTTCCCGCTCTCGCTCAATTTTTTGGAGGATGACGCTGACGTCGTACGGAAGACTTAAGTTTAGGAGAAGACTGCCAGGTACCGCACTTACGACTTTTATTGCAGTAACATGTTGCAATCTCAGGGCTTACACTAACGCGTTATGATCATTGTAAGTTTTAATGGGCGCGATCTAAGCGAATCCAGTTTTTAGAAAGCGTTGCGTGGCGGAGTGGCTAGAGCGGTTGCTTCTGGATGCAAAGTTACCGATTTAAAGTAGATATCGTCACGCTCCAGACTACCCATCTGTAAATGGGTACCTGACCTTTTAAGTTAGGGAAGGCACAGGCAGTGAGGAGGTGAACCGGTCACACCACCTTATAAAGCTAAGAGCTTATACAGTGGAGTCTCTAACCAGGCCCAGCTCTAGAGTATTTGCTGTCATTTGCACTCATCTATAAATAAGTGTCTAATATTCATATTTAATGTTTAAATATTCATATTCAAACCCCGAAAAACCCTTTTTTCATTGGTAAAACTGACCTTAACATCTCTTATGTTTCTTTTTTTTTTTTTAAACTACTTAAAGCAGTTTCTTAACCGGGGTTCCGCGGAACCCTAGGGTTCCGCACGAAAGGTCGCTAGGGGTTCCGTGAGAGATTGATTTTGAAGAAAAAAAAAGCCTTTTTGTTCAATGTCTTGTGTAAAACTGTGTCTGCGGCTACATTTTTATTCATATTACTTTGGCTTATGAACTGATCACGCTAACTATCACGTGAGCTATAGATATAATATTTTTTTTTAATGCTGAGGTTACCTGAGACCTGAAAACTATTCCAAGGGTTCCTCCAAGGTAAAAAGGATGAGAAAAGCTGGTCTAAAGACGCATAAAGGCTGGCGAGACTAGAGCACAGAAAAATGCAAGTTATACTAATAAGGAAACATTTAGGTTAACAACGAGATAAATACAACTGTAGACAAAGTAAAGGGAATTGTTCACCACGAAAAGAAAGTGAATGCTGTAATAATCTGAACATGAAGTATGAGGTCTTCATAGAGTTAACAGGCGATATCAGATGATCCTAACACGGAAACTGGGTAACTGAAAATGTATGTAATAAGTCTGATGTAAAAGACATTCATAACCAATCAGAGCAATTAGTCAAATCCAAGGCTGGGACCAACGACGCATCAAAAGTGAGGAATGCAGTAAGCGACCCATAGCGTCAGTGTCAGCAAACCAGAGCTGACCAAGACCTTAATCCGTCTCCAAGTGGTGGTCTTTGAAACAGGCTGCATCATTGCAGTCTGGCTGAGTGAGTAGGGATCGAACAGGGAAGGCTAACCTGGTCCCAAAAAAATGCCGTGCTGAAGTCGGATGTGTCGGCCCGAAGGCGCAAATATCGCAGCCCCGCTGTAAACGGACACAACTCAACCAACGTCCTTTTCAGGACGAACGAAGAAGAAGCAGATGAAATCCAGGGCTGCTGATCAAAGACAAGCACATTTAGCAAAATGTATATGGACAGGAAGAATCGTATATTTTTTTTCAATATTTTTTCTCCTTTGTTCGCTACCTAAGTAGCATGGGCTCACACTTCAGATAGACACCTTGAACTTACATAGACTGGTCAATGTGCTTCCTAAAACCAACCAAAAAGTTACAGACTTTCGTAAATGGGTGCTTGCGTAATCTCGTGAGGTCTGATTCACAACACGTTATTCTGACCAAACGGCACGCCATACTTTATGACAGTATATCCTTGACGAACCAATGAAATCGCATCTTCATGTATAGTGGTTCCACACGTACTAGCCTAACAATGGCGAGCTCAAATCCGTGTAACCTTGTGTTACGCACAGATATTTTTTTCTAAAGACATTGTATAATCATTTTTCTAAAGACATTGTGTAATTAACTTGTCTGAATTGTACACTTTGATTTGTCGCACAGTCTAAGCTAGATAACTCTTGTTTAACTGTGATTACATTTTGCAAGGATGGTTGCCTTCCCTTGTGACGGGACACGTCGGTCCATATTTTTTTTAACGATGTGTGACCATTCTCCTTATATGGTAGTATCGGTCAACTGTTTCTTGGTATGATTGAAACTAGTGTTGAGGTCTTGATTTCGGTCCATATAAGGCTCGATTTTATTACAAATCTTGATCTGGAATGTTCCTTATATCGTCCCGTTTGATTCTTGCTCAGTTGTATGCATTCTGCGCATGTCCGGACGTCAAGTGCGTCTGGGAAGTTTTCTTGTCTGGGAGTTGATAGAAAGTTGTGAAGCAGGTAGGACGCTATGGGCGTCTCTGTGATTTGTTATTAGGGAATTAGGAATCCTTTTGTGAGTTAGTGTAGCTAACAAGGTCCTTCCCTTGATTATTCAAAACGCCTGGAGGCGTATGTTTTTATGGTGTTGACTTCGAAACAAGGTAATACCTCATTTATGTTTCAAATCTGTAATCTAACTTTATGTTTGACAATGGTCGATTCCTGCTCACTTATGCATTACAGTAATCGAGGTTCTTCGACTAGAAGTCACACCCCAGGTATCTTCATACCTGCGAGTTATATGTACACGGGATATACTAAGCCCAAGGAACAGTTCTACGTCCTATAAACATCGCTATATCAGCGATTACACCTTTTGTCGAGGGTTAGACTTAGGAATGTTGTAAAGGTCAGTTTGACCTGTACTCCATGTATGCCATTCTCGTGTGAACAGTAATGGATTTATATTGTACATCCAACCTTCCAGTATCAGAGAGGAGTATGGATAATTATGAATATTTATAAGATGAAGCTGAGGTTATCGTCAGCTAGGATTATCTGTATCAACTTGGAGAATGTATGCAGATCCATGCAGAAACTTTAGTATGCTGAATTATATATTGAACTGTTGATGTCCATGACTCATGTAACGTACCTGTCATTTGTGGCGTCCAAATAAACGATGAAACGTCAAAGCAGTTCACCCTTTTCTAGGACTTCACATGTCATACGTCATATGCTGTAACTCTGAACTACCTCACTAATATATATACACAGCAACAACAACAAAACCAGATAAGACACCCTACATTATTTTCAACTATATGTATATACCTGGTGTCGGTAGAGCTGGCATCTCTCTCTACCTTATCATTTGGAGGCCAGATTTGTGCCTTATCATTTGGTGGCAGTTCTACCTTATCACCTTGATTCAATTGGAGGTAAGCTCCAGACTTATGAGCGAAGTACAGCATGGAAGAGGTCAAGAATTCACTAATAGGAATGCTTAATTAATAGAGTGTGCATAAATTTCCACGGGAAGTAAGATGGTAATGGAGAAATCTCGAGTGGAATGCATCGAGACACCAGGCAAGTCAAACTTTTGCTGTTTAGGCTACGCCTAGGAAAAGATGGTGTATGATAATAAAAGACAATTATTGTAATAGAGAAAGAATAATACAGAGAGTATTTTAAGCCTAAGATATAGGAAATCGGTCCAGGAATAAGGAGGATATGTAGATTACTAGATTTCATATTTGCACATCGGGACCAATGTATGCCTGCATTTTGGAACGCAAACACACTTTAATAGTAAAGCTCCCTCTGTCCTTCGGCCTTGGCCTATATATAGGTCGTGCCCTAAATGAAAAGCAGGCCATAATAACAATTCATATACACCGAGAAGCGCCAGTTCTGTCAGAGACTTCTTTGCCTTCTGCATCTGAGAGCAGACTGCGTGACCATTAACAGCTCGACTGTATGTACTTGAGTGTAAGAAAGAACGTATATATATATATATATATATATATATATATATATATATATATATATATATATATATATATATATATATATATATATATATATATATAATTCTAGTTAATTAATTCTCTTGTGTGTTAGGAAGTGTGTAACTGTGTTTCAAACTACTGTGCAATTTCTGAAGCTAAACTAAGCTGTGTATATTTAAATAAATTAAGAATGGAAGCAGAAAGGGTGGCCTTGGTTTTAGAAAAGCATTTAAATAATTATTTCTTGATGGAATGGGACACACAACAGGAACAAAGGAAAGGATGAAAGGAATTGTATTAGTGTATTGTTTAAGCTATTACTTAGTATTTTATACAAGACCTGATAATTGTATGGAGGCGGATCATGGACAAATGGCTCTAAGGATCTGGAGGAAAATTGTATTCACAGTGACCTGGATTGTGTTGTTACTGATATATTATGCCATGTGCGTCTGCTTGCACACTGTCTGAAACTGTCTCTCATCCCCTACATCTGTAATAGAGGGATGGTTATAGACAATATAGTGGTTAATCAAATATGTTTCAGTGTCACGTGACCGATAATTTATTTTACCATCTTGTCCATAATTTGATTACTCCTTTAAATGTTCTGTTTTCCTGGACATTTTGTATTTTCTTTTTCTTTCATTTTCTACCTTCGTGGCCAAACTTTCTCACCCTCTCAAACCCCACCCGAGGTTTGGTTACGTTCCGGCCTTTAGCGGTCAGCGAACGTAATGTTACCTAAACGCCCCTGTGGTCCGAACAGGGGAATTTCTCTGGTCGTTTTAAAACGTTTGATCACGAGCGGCTAGTACTCTGTGAGGCCTGGGTAACGAGTTTGATCGGTTTCAGGGGGAGATAACAATCGCGGTCAGTTTGTGGGTTGTTTGTCCTTAGATGAGCAAAGAGCACATAATATTATGATTGTCTCTCTGGGGGAATTTTCGCAAAGTTGTTGCTTCTGAAACCTTTGTCTTACCCGGTATTACGATTACGCCGATACCTCTGAAGAAATATGCAGGCCAGGTGTCCGGGGGGAGCGTCCTTTGTAATCTATAAGAAGTAGACAGTTTAATAAGACAAAGACATTCGTGAATATTCCTGGCCCGTAGATAACCATCATGAGATAAGGCAAACTTTAACACAGTACTAGAATGTGTTTGCCTATGTTCTAGTCATTTTCGGGTTTCAGGGAGACCGAATCGCTAGAGCAGACTCCAGTCAGGCGAAGAAAGTCATTTACTCTTCGATCTAGAGGGTTTCTGTATACATCTAGCAATGAATCGTCAACCCCGTTCCTGAATCAAAACCCCTTTTTGTCAACGCCAAGTTAAGCTCACGCAGTGCAACGGAGCCAACGCTAAATCTGGAATCACCAAATGTAGTAGTAGTTCTCTACTCGCCTATTGGATTACCAGCCAGAGCATTGCGGCTTCCGGAATATCAAAACCGCCCAGCATGCCTATAGCAGAATTCCATATCACCCGCCTTTTTTGTGCCTAAACGGGGCACTCAGCAAACCACAGCCAAACCAGTTTAAACAGGATTTACAGCCAAGCAGAGCCTAGCGCCGGATAAGCGCGCCTGGGACTCTTTGTCCTCAAGTGACTTCTTCTGGTGTATTTTCTGGATACTAAAACCTCGCACGTATGAGCAGCCATCTATGGACAGAGTTCCAGCCCCCCTCACGCAAGTAGCGGTCACCAACGTTTAGCACCAACAAGGAAAGTTTTGTAGGCTAGTCCCTCACGAAGGATCTACATGTAATACACTTTCTGGAGCTAGCACCTTTGGTCCCAGGAAAAAGCGGACAGGCTGTCGCTTAGCTCGCTTATTTGGGCAGCAGGAGATAAACAACGTCTTCCAGTGTTCCCTCGCGCAATTAGGGGTCACCAACGTTTAGCCCGACAAGGAAAGTTCGGTATTTCACTTCAGTCATCTTGAAGGATATTTATCGGTAAGACACATTCTGGAGCTAGCGCCTTTGGTCCCCGAAAGCGGACCCTCTGTCGGACAGCTTAGTTATTTTCTCCGCGTTCTACAGGTTTTATGAGTGTTGGTGGTGTATGTGTTTGTGGGTGTGTATTTGCATTATTGATGACTATTGATGAATATTTGATTATTGATGTAATTTTTGCTGTATATGATGATATGCATTAATTCCATGCTTTTCTTCTTTAATAAAGTTTACACATGTATTAATGCGCTGTTCCCGACCCTTTTCATCCATAATTAACTTGTTTTAGCTCTTTACTAGAATCTCTATGTTTGATAAGAGAAAAGAGTGAGAGCAGGAGGTGCTTAGACAGTAAAAAGTGAGTTGAGGCTTGGAGAGAGAGATCACTTTGATAAATCTTCTTCCAGGTTGTCTCAAGTCCATCTCCTATTTACACCTTTCTGTGTGTGTAATCTATAACTCTGTCAGTCCACTATCCCTTGTCGATTTCACTACTGTTGTCCAACTCGACAAATACTCTACACTTTACTCAACCACGACATTCAGGTTATATCCTGTCATCCAAGTACACTTTAAAGAGTCAGCCACTACTGCAGGAACTAGTGGTGCAAGCGACCTTGTAGTTCATATGGACAGCCACCAAGTATCCACTGCCTGGAGGAATCTCATGTGACTTTTCCTTCCATGTCAGAATTGTGACAGGCTTCAATTCAGCAGATAAGTGGCCAAACAAGGCTACTGTTCAGAGTACACCAGTCAAACCACCATTCAAGACAGTAGTATCTAATGATGACATATATTTGGGCATTGTTATAGCCAGTATAAACAATCATTTATTAACTGTGAGATCAGATGGGTCTTAAGATATAAATAAAATACAAACAGAGTAGGTTCAACCAAGAAAGAAGAACTTTCTACAACTTTAGTGACTTTTGAACTATTTTCAAATGTTTTATTTATTTATATGTTGTAATTAAAATTTGATTTCCTTGAAAGATTTTCAAGCAGAAAAGAAAAAATTGTAAAAATAAATTGTAAATATTTACCAGCAGACTTACTTAAATTATTTAAGTTAAGTTAAAGTTCTTGTTGGTAGAAAGTTTAGTTAATACCCCTAGCAGAGCTAAAAATATTATTAGCAGAGGAGGATCTTGAGAGGAGCATGTAGGAACTTAGAGTAATACATTACCATCTTCTCTAGGAACTTATACAGCTTGATCCTACCTTTGATGTCCATACACCCTTACTCTTTTCAGAGAAGGGGGTATTACTTATAAAACCAGTATCTTATCTGGCACTACCCTGGTATCACCTGATACAACTTTGTGTCCCGGATACTTTATAATTTCTATAACAATCAAACCTCTTTTGACACGTAGAATAGAAGGATATAAATGGTACGAGAAGATCATCAATGTGGAACTGATGACAAGAACCTGACAAGTGCCTGTAGAACAAAAGATAAGAAGAAGAAGCTGGCGATGGATAGGACACATCTTGTGGAAACCTGCTGATAGCGCTTCAAGGTAGTCCTTGTCCTCGGTAAGAGAGGTATAGAGAGACAGAGAAATAAACGGGGACAAGAACTGGAAACATAAATGACAGGTGTAAAGAAGACATGAAAATACTTTGAGTAAATGGCACATGACAGGTCGTGACAAGAATTTAATGAACGTCTATGTTTACTTACGGAGCAGAAGAGTAATGCGCGTATATAAAATAAAGAAAAATTGAACACCCATTAAAAGACTGCTTAGGCCTTTCAATTTGTTCGTGATGCATTGAATATTGACCATAAGTCATGATAAGTTTGACTACAAAGATCTTCTTCTTCTTCGTTCGTCCTGAAAATATCTAATGACGTTGAAGTGGAATGGGGAGGAATGCAATGACCGCAGGAGAATTAGTGACGTCATCAGGACACGCAACATAAAGAGCACAACCTAATTATTTCCTGTCTGGTTTTTTCTGGTTATTTGCTGGTAATTTCCTGTTTCCAGTTCTAGGTGAAAATGATCTAAATGACCTACATCCATTTGGTTTGTAATTACTATTAACCATAACAAGTTCAGGTTGAGGGGTACAAATTTCCTCTTTCTGACAATAGTTTTACTGCAAATGGGATTTCCTTCTCGCAAAAACACTTTCTTCCCTCTTCGTAATGTTATTGTTTTTGTAATTGCTCTTGTATGAACTGTTATTTCTTGACATATTGTTACTATAATGTGCACTGTTGTCGACTCGAGTCAATCGAGTCGAACTCTATTCGGTCTTAAATTCCCACAACTTGATTTGAGTCTCCATTTGCGGATTTTGTACTAATGATTCGAATGGACGCGGGACTTGAAAAGTTTTGGTGAACCATCTAGCCATATTCTTTCCTAACTAATTCCAACACAGAAACTGAAAATGGGTTTGTTTAAAACAAAATGCGCTAACAGAGTTTTCGGCGCTGAGTATATCTGTTGGTATATTTTGTTCATCGTCCCATTAAACTCCTCACGTTATAAAAAAAAAATGCATTGTTCACTGTTCTAATATAATCCTTTCTCTTTTCTCTTAAAACTCGAGTTGAGTCGATGGACTATAGGCGAAACCATTGCTCTTCTCTACAGAATGACTGACAAAATTACAATTCTTTTTTTAAAATTTATTTATTCTCTCAAATATAACTAGTTTATATGAAACAAAGTTAAACTAAAGAGAATTAACTGGTTTTTTTTTTAACAATTACATACAGTTCTATGCTATACGATAGTTACAGCTCAGTGTGAGATCCTGCTTGTCAACTCATTAGCGGGCAGCAATTTTTGCTCTCTCTCTCTCTCTCTCTCTCTCTCTCTCTCTCTCTCTCTCTCTCTCTCTCGTAAAATCAATTTATTTAGCAGTATCTGCTATGGGCCTTAAATTTTTTTAGTCAAAATATAGCCGAATCACTACCAGCAAAACTCTTCACCTGCAAAGAATCTTGCTACAGTGAAAGGGGGATGTCCGATAGGCATGCAGACAGATGATGTTAAAAAAATCGACCATAAAAATAAGACATCTTGCGTAAGAACGAAAATAGACGTTTCCCCTGAACGTTAATGGCAGTAGGGGAAAGAATAAAAAAGTAACAAGGTAAATCCGATTTAAGAACAACAAAAATGAGGTAATAGAATCATCAGAATAACTAAGGCAGTTTTATGTTCATTTTTTAGATGCTTTGGATTGGGGAAGCCATAGCGTAGGTGTAATAACACTAAAGCGACAACAGATTTCTCATCAGGACATTTCTTAACGTTACACCAGTGATGGCGCAATAGGTATGCCAATCGGCACATGTGAAAGTTGACACTATTACTAAACCTTGAAACGACAATGACAGAAAATGTCATGCAAAAAAGTCTAAAAAATACTGTATTGAAAATATTACTGCTGCTTCCGGCCTGTCCTGAAAATTGGGAGGGGTGTTTCCATATCCACGTGATTCAGCAGTCTTTCGAAATGTGAAATTATGACAAAGATAGTCACATATTTATGTTTAACGTGTCACTTCCTGCATGTTGATATACATATCTGTAGGTTTACAGTTACTAATTTTGTGTATGTTGTTCAGTGCTTTAGATGTTAGAATATTCATCTTCTGAAAGATTAGAAACTTCTTATGTTAAAACTGGTCGTTTCCTTATTGTTTTCAATATTTAGTTCAAGTAGTTCTGTGAAACGTTTTTTTTTCCCCTGTAATTGCTTTAATCGTGGAAATACACGCATCGAATAATGGATATGAATTTGGAGGCAGAGCTACGATATAATCAGGTTGCACATATTCAGTAACATGTTGACCAGTTGGTCTGACCGATAGATTGCAAAGTTTCACGTTGACTTTGTTAACCATTGAGCTTTCTTCGTCTGTATTTAACTGTACAAGCAAGAATAATACTCGGATAAAGTTATTAAAAATGAATTTCGGAAAATTTACACGTAATTAAAGTAGTTAGGAACGTGTTTTTATTTGAAATGGTGACTGAATCATGAAATCCGACTGTGGTGAAGTGGGATGTTATAAATACTTATAGGGAACTTAGTGTACTGACTGAGATCAGCTGTGAAGGTATCTATATCTATTAAGAGTAGTGTATTATAGATAACCTTACTTGCTACCACATATCTATATATCTCAGTCAGAATTATTCTGGAATAGTGTGATGCTACGTTATGTGTCTAGGGTATGTGTATGATGAAGTGTAAGTCACAACAACAGACAGATAAACAATTTAATTTAATCCACTACTCTTGACAACACTGTGACACTCACATACATATAACACTCTACAAAGATATCTTAAAAGAGTCACTGATAAACTTTCAAATAACAATATGTATTCATTACTGGCATGAATGAATATGTGTCCTGATTCAACTACAAGGGAACCAGGAATCACAATCAATTTAAATTACAAGTTATGTACAGAATGTATTTAATATGAATATTCATCATGACTTCAATAGTTTGTCTTTAGGGACCAGTATTTGAGATGTTCACAGTTCCTGATTTTAAGACAAGTAAATTCCCCTCTTAATGTTAATTTTAAAAAGTCAGTTCAAGATGAGGGGACATAATGTTGAGCTCAGCTGGCCAAGTTAGCTTATCTGGCGTGATGGCGGCAGGAAAGGACTCCTCTGCTCGAATTCTCCTCTGGGCTCTGGAGACACCTCACTGATAGCTAAAAGGACCAAGGAGTATGCTGTCCGACACTGGATTCAGCAAAGCTCTGACTAGGTGCTGCTCAGTACCATCAAGACCACTGTCCCTGAAATCAAGAAGGATGTACCTTCTACTTCATAACTAATTTATATTTTCTTTTTTACACTGATCACAATACATCACAAACATTGCGTTCAGAGCGTTAGGCCAACAGTCAGCTTCATCTGAAATACTTTATACCAGCATTACCATCCTTAATGGTCACTACGCCTCTGCACTTCCAGCATTATTTCTTTCTAGTCAATCATCCAGGTGTCAGTGTACTGTTTGGCCATTCCATGCCGTTTTACTTCTCTCCGACACCCTCTGTTCAGGCTGGAGCATTACAGGCTTTACCTCACGTTTGCCACTGAACTACACATATATATACAGGCATAAATCAACAATTCACATTCAATTTTCATTAAAAGATATTGAATGGTTCAAGCTTACCACAATTCATACGAATAACACAGATACGTTGATTAGCAATGAATTCTGGCACAAACTGGCACAAATTTCCATCTGCCTATGTTCCAGGCTTTTATTGAGCAAAATATATGCTGGCTTCAACGCACTGATGCTTTATCAAGCTATTTTAAACAAGTGGTTTCGAACTAACGCTCCCAAGTGTGTATATCAGCGAGTCTGACCAATGAGCCCCGTTTCGACAAGTGTTTGAAAAAATGTTACCTTTCCCCGTTTCCCCTAACAACCAAGATAGTATTTATAGCCCGACCAATCGTGGTTAGGCTTTCATTTGTTGCGCTCCAATCAATTTGGAGTTTACATGGTAGGCTATTTCTGTAACGTAAATTTTTTTTCAAACACGTTAAAAAAAAAATCTTATGAGCAGAAATGATTTTATGCTGTCAGGCACCCCCAATATTTTATTTTGGGTATAATTTATTAATTCCTGGACTATTTGCGTAACGTTTTACATATTATTTGTCAGCAAGCCCTAAGGAACCCAAAAATACAAATTTAAAGGAGCTACGTGGCTGCGTTCAAAATATGCAATTTCTTCTACCTCCTGTTTCGAAGATGTTCTGTCTGGGTACTGTTATGTTCTCAACCGTAAACCCATCTAATGTTATCTTTTCTAATAAGAGTCTGTTATGATTTATAAACCTAACTCTGGGAAAGGGTAGTGTATTTTATCACTGTCCGTCTGAAAAAAAATTAGTGCATGTAGACTTACACGCGTGATAGTAGTAATTGTGTATCGCGCGACGCGTGTTTAATGTTCGGCTTTCTGCCTCTCCCTTCTCGCTATCCTTTTGTCCATCTGTTCGTTCGTTTTGGTAACGTAATGTAGAAAAAAGACATGAATGGAATTTAAAATTTAGGTCATTACGCAGTCTGCCTCTTAATGTTTTTCCAAAAAAATACAGCACACGTTTCATTGAAGAAAGCGGGTATAATACAGTAAGCTTTTACTATCAACGTGAAAGCGTTACAATTTGCAGACGAAGCAGAAAACAAGGGGGATTTCGAGTACATTCCTTGTGACAGCACTGTCATTTTACCATTGCTCTTCTCTTTATTAATTTTATTTGTTAGGCTTCATATTTACCTAATAATTTATATATGTGGATTAGAATATTTCATGACACCTCCCCTCTTAAAACAGACATTATATGTCAGTCCTTTATTCTATATACACATATAGAAATTTATTATTATTTCTGGGGTTTACGGTGATTCTCATCACACGGATGGCGGCTTAAAAAATCCGCTCCCAGATTGGTTTTTTCCAGATATATATTCAATGCTAAAATTATATGGAGCCAGAAGCAAAGACCATCGGAGTAACCTAGAGTTCTCATGCTTAGCCTGTGCTAAAAACGATAAAGGTTTGTGGTCAGTTTGCAACTTAAATGCCTTCCCATATATAGATAAATATTGAATTTCTTTATTGCCCATATTACTGCAAGACATTCTTTTTCGCTAGTTGAGTAGTTGATTTCAGCTTTATTCAACTTTCTGCTAGCATATGCCACTGGGCTTAATTCCCCATCCAATGCATCTGATTTCTGTAGTAGAGTTGCACCTAACCCAATATTACTTGCATCCGTCCTTACTATGAATTCTTGACTTAAGTCAGGTAATTTCAAAATGGGTTTACTTGTGAGCTTTTCCTTCAATTCTTGGTAAGTCATTTCACATTGTGGTGTCCATGTAATGCGATCTGGAAGTCCTTTACGTGTCAATTCAGTTAACGGTGCACATATGGAATTAAAGTTTTTGATATACTTCTGGTAGAAACCACATAATGAGACAAAGGATCTCACGTCCTTCTTGGTTTGTGGTCTCGGGGCTTTCTGTAGTTTCTCTAAGTTCTTTGGGTCAGGGGTCATGTTTCCCTGATAAACTGTGTGTCCCAAAAATTCCAATTCTTTACATCCAACGCAACATTTGGTTGGTCGGGCTGTAAAATTTGCCTCCCTAAGTCGATCAAACAGCATGTTCAGAGAGTCAATGTGTTCCTCAAATGTTTCTGTTGCTATAAGGATATCATCCATAAAATTTGTTATACAGGGATTATTCAGAGGATCCAATAATTTTCTCATCATTCTAGAGAAGACACTAGGCGCATTCTTCAATCCAAATGGCAATCTATTAAACTCATAGTGTCCTTCTGAGGTACTAAAAGCTAGGTATGGTCTAACCTCAGGCTTTACTGGAATCTGATAGTATCCTTTACTCAGATCCACTTTTGAGAAATATTTAGCTTTATTTAGCCTGGCAAACAGCTGATTTGTATCCGGCAATGGATCCACCTGTCCTTCTGTAATAGCATTCAGTCTCCTGTAATCTATACAGAGTCTATGTTCTCCAGAGGGCTTCCTTAAGAGTACAACACCGGAACTATACGAAGACTCACTGTGCGAAATAATTCCTTCCTTCAATAGATAGTCTATCTCTTCCTTCAAAGCTTTTTCCTTAGCAAACGGAATCGAATATGGTTTCATACAGACAGGTGTGGAGTCTATTAGTTTCATATCATATTCCAATAGGTTTGTATGCCCTGGTCGGTCTGTTAACACCTCTGCATGATTATTTAGAACCTGTTGCACTCTCTCTTTCTGAGTTTTCGTTAAATGTGTACTGATTTTCACCTGTGCTGCTGTCTCACTGGGGTGTAATGGATATTCAAATGATGAAAGTGGTTCCTTTTTCATCTCCATGGCGATGGACAAGGTCAACAAGTGTGTCTCTTCCTGATGTTCTCTTTCCAAATATTTCTTCAGGAGATTCACATGATAGATTTTTTCTTTCCCCTTCTTATCTATCTTATAATTTGTTCTAGACACCTTCTCTAGAACTGTATATGGACCCTGCCATCCAATTTGTAACTTATTCTGACTCCCAGGCAAAAGAAGCAGTACTTTCTCTCCCACAGCCAAATTTCTGTCTTTCGCCTTCCTGTTATAATAGGCAGCATGTTTCTTCCTGGCTTGTTTCAAATTTTCATTGGCAAGTTCCCAGCCAGTTTTTAACCGAGTGGTCAGCTCATTCACATATTGGTATGAAGATGTAATGTTTTCCTCTGCCTTTTCATCAGTCCACGTTCTTAACAAAGCTACATATGGACCTTTAATTGTGTGTGGACCTATTTGTCCATGCACCGGTATGGTCTCTTCCACTCGAAGCTTTATAGTGATGATTTTTCCTCCCAGAATTATCATTCACAAAACGACCGATACCAATTTTTCTTTTGGGGCTTTCTCCCCACTTAAAATTCTTGATGAGAGATTTCCTCTCTACATCCTCTTCCTCCAGTTTGTTTAAGTCCGATTGAGGGATTGTCGGCTTATCCTGGGGTAAGACATCTTTTTTTGCACTCTCCGCATAGTGGCCATTGTAAAACAGTTAAGTGAAGCTTGTCCGTGAAAAGGGGCTTCCCATTCCATTTGGTCCACTTTATCAAATCTATTTTTCTTTTTATTATCAGGCCTAATTTTGCCCCGTGGCGTGTCCAGGTCCTGATCCATGTTCCCACTTGTGGGTGTTCCCTCATGTGCTATGCTACACCTTTCTACAAAATTTTCAATGTCCCATCTTGCTTTGGGCCAATAATAATTGTGAGCCACCTTTTGAATGATGGTACCTATCTTCTCATGGTCCCCATCTGGTTTCACATGTAGGCTCCTTATTAAGTCTGCCCTATATCTTTTTGGAAGAACCAGCTGTCCGTGACCTTTGGATCTAGCTCCAGTCTTCCTATACATCAACTTGTTTTTTCATGTAAAAATCTCCCTTGCCTGGAGTTGTATGACAAGTTGACAATTTTCTGAAACAAGGCTTGAGTGTTTTATCCCCAGCCTGTGCCTTCCTCATCTCTTCTGGAGTGGTATCTAACATAATATCCTCCTCCTGTCTTGAGGTCGACCTGACCTGAAGGGTTGCCATATACACAGGTTTCCTTCTGCAACGGTCAGTGTCATGATTGTCATCTGACAATTCTTACACCACCTTTTTCCTTGGTTGAAAGATTTTCTTTCATCATATTTCCTTTCATCGAATTGTGGGAATTTATTTTTATTTTCATACCGTGGCCTATCAAATTGGTGCTTACCTTTGTTTTGATCCCTAGGATCAAATTTATTAAAGTTCTGTGGTGCCCTAAAGTTATCCACTTGTTTCTTTTTTATTACCTGTTACCTCTGCTTGAGCTGCTTGATACCTTTCAGCAACATTTAGCAACTCACCCAGCCTCTCTGCACCTTGTTCCATGAGAAACTTTCTCAGGTCTGGAGCCATGGACTCTCTTAATTGCTCTATAAGGACCATTTCCTTAAGATCTTGGGTTTTCCCCAGAGAAGTCCATTTCTCCAAGTATGTCTCTATTCGTGCAGAGAACTGGTGATAGGTTTCACCTGACAGTAGTTTAGCATTCCTAAATTTTTTTCCTATAAAATTCTGCATTCTTTTCATACCTTAACAAAAGAGCCTGCTTTAGCATGTCATAATTTTCCTGATCACCTCTGCTCATTTTTGCAAAAACTTCATAAGCTGCCCCACGAAGTCCCTGAGATAACTTTAAGCTCCACCTTTCTCTCTCTAACCCATACGTGGTATCTAATAGTTCATACCTATTTAGGTAGCTCTCTATATCATCGTCTTTCTCAACAAAATGATCTAAATGAAAATTCATAGCTGAGGTTGAGGCTCCTTGAGTAACCGTAGCATCAGAGGCAAAGGGACTGGCACCATTTTCAGGAGCATGGCCTTGAAACTCAAACTCCCTTAGTCGTAACTCATGTTCCCTTTGTAATCTTTTCTCTGCTGCTTCCCTTTCTGCAGCTAATTTCTTTCTTCTGCAGCTAATTTCTTCTCTTCTCTTTCTGCAGCTAATTTTTCTCTTCTCTTTCTGCTTCCTGCAATCTAATTTCTTAGCCTCAGCTTGTCTGTCAGCAATCTCAATCTGCATCCTCTTAGTCTCAGCCTCAGCCTCAAATTGTAACTTCTTAATTTCCCTTTCAGCCTCTAACTTTCTTTCGGCCTCTTTTTCTAATCTTCTTTCTTCGCGTTCAATAAATTTGTCACATTCCGTAGTGACATAGGCAACCATAACTTGCCCATCTAATCCTAACTCTTTTGCAGTCTGAACCGCAGCAGATCGAAATTTGGCCAGGTCCGCCATTGTCTATCAGGTAAATTTTTATACAATGTCTAACCAACAATTCAAATTCTAAATATATAATGGACAACACAGGCACCGTGAGCTCAACCTTATTTAATTCCACCCAAGGATACCTTTTAATTCTTATATTCCCTGAAGTGAATTACCCCCAATATTTTTAATAGGGAAAGATTCAAAATCCCAAGAGCGAGACCCCAATATATGTGGTGAAGTGGGATGTTATAAATATTTATAGGGGGACTTAGTGTACTGACTGAGATCAGCTGTGAAGGTATCTATATCTATTAAGAGTAGTGTATTATAGATAACCTTACTTGCTACCACATATCTATATATCTAAGTCAGAATTATTCTGGAATAGTGTGATGCTACGTTATGTGTCTAGGGTATGTGTATGATGAAGTGTAAGTCACAACAACAGACAGATAAACAATTTAATTTAATCCACTACTCTTGACAACACTGTGACACTCACATACATATAACACTCTATGAGAGTATTTGAAAGAAGGCACTCGTAACTATTCAAATAACAATATGTATTCATTAGTGGCATGAATGAATATGTGTCCTGATTCAACTACAAGGGAACCAGGAATCACAATCAATTTAAATTACAAGTTATGTACAGAATGTATTTAATATGAATATTGTAGTGACATATATTATTACAAATATTCTATGTGTGTCAGTTGTGTAGTAGTAAAATGAGGTAATACTGGTTTTGTTTTGTTCAAGCTCTGTTGGTATTTGTCATCATGACTTCAATAGTTTGTCTTTTGGGACTAGTATTGGAGATATTCTCAGTTCCTGATATTAAGACAATTAAATTCCCCTCTGAATGTTATTTTTACAAAGTCATTTCAAGATGAGGGGACATAATGTTGAGCTCAGCTGGCCAAGTTAGCTTATCTGGCGTGATGGCGGCAGGAAAGGACTCCTCTGCTCGAATTCTCCTCTGGGCTCTGGAGACACCTCACTGATAGCTAAAAGGACCAAGGAGTATGCTGTCCGACTCTGGATTCAGCAAAGCTCTGACCAGGTGCTGCTCAGTACCATCAAGACCACGGTCCCTGAAATCAAGAAGGATGTACCTTCTACTTCATAACTAATTGATACTCTAGTTCTACACTGATCACAATACAGCACAAACATTGCGTTCAGAGCGTTAGGCCAACAGTCAGCTTCATTTGAAATACTTTATTCCAGTATTACCCTTCTTAATGGTTACTACGCCTCTGCACTTCCAGCATTATTTCTTTCTAGTCAATCATCCAGGTGTCAGTGTACTATTTGGCCATTCCATGCCGTTTTACTTCTCTCCGACACCCTCTGTTCAGGCTGGAGCATTATAGGCTTTACCTCACGTTTGCCACTGAACTACACATATATATACAGGCATAAATCAACAATTCACATTCAATTTTCATTAAAAGATATTGAATGGTTCAAGCTTACCACAATTCATACGAATAAACACAGATACGTTGATTAGCAATGAATTCTGGCACAAACTGGCACAAATTCCCATCTGCTTATCTTCCAGGCTTTTATTGAGCAAAATATAAGCTGGCTTCAACGCTCTGATGCTTTATCAAGCTTATTTAAACAAGTGGTTTCGAACTAACGCTCCCAAGTGTGTATATCAGCGAGTCTGACCAATGAGCCCCGTTTCGACAAGTGTTTGAAAAAATGTTACCTTTCCCCGGTTCCCCTAACAACCAAGATAGTATTTATAGCCCGACCAATCGTGGTTAGGCTTTCATTTGTTGCGCTCCAATCAATTTGGAGTTTACATGGTAGGCTATTTCTGTAACGTAAGGTTTTTTCAAACACGTTATAAAAAAAATTTTATGAGCAGAAATGATTTTATGCTGTCAGGCACCCCCAATATTTTATTTTGGGTATAATTTATTAATTCCTAGACTATTTGCGTAACGTTTTACATATTATTTGTCAGCAAGCCCTAAGGAACCCAAAAATACAAATTTAAAGGAGCTACGTGGCTGCGTTCAAAATATGCAATTTCTTCTACCTCCTGTTTCGAAGATGTGCTGTCTGGGTACTGTTATGTTTTCAACCGTAAACCCATCTAATGTTATCTTTTCTAATAAGAGTTTTTTATGATTTATAAACCTAACTCTGAGAAAGGGTAGTGTATTTTATCACTGTCCGTCTGAAAAAGTTAGTGCTTGTAGACTTACACGCGTGATAGTAGTAATTGTGTATCGCGCGACGCGTGTTTAATGTTCGGCTTTCTGCCTCTCCCTTCTCGCTATCCTTTTGTCCATCTGTTCGTTCGTTTTGGTAACGTAATGTAGAAAAAGACATGAATGGAATTTAAAATTTAGGTCATTACGCAGTCTGCCTCTTAATGTTTTTCTTAGAAATGCAGCACACGTTTCATTGAAGAAGGCGGGTAATAATACAGTAAGCTTTTATATCAACGTGAAAGCGTTACAATTTGCAGACGAAGCAGAAAACAAGGGGGATTTCGAGTACATTCTTTGTGACAGCACTGTTATTTTACCATTGCTCTCTCTTTATTAATTTTATTTGTTAGGCTTCATATTTACCTAATAATTTATATATGTGGATTAGAATATTTCATGACACCGACACACCTGTGTGGCTTGAGTCATGACATCCGACACACCTGTGTGGCTTGAGTCATGACATCCGACACACCTGTGTGGCTTGAGTCATGACATCCGACACACCTGTGTGGCGTGAGTCATAACTTTATTGCGCACCCGGCTTTAAACGATTCTAAGGTCTCTTTAAACTTGCCATTTACAATCACCTAACATCGCTCAGCTGAAATGTTCTTTAAACTTGCCATTTACAATCACCCAACATCGCTCAGCTGAAATGTTCTTTAAACTTGCCATTTACAATCACTCAACATCGCTCAGCTGAAATGTTCTTTACGCGTGCCATTTACAATCACCCAACATCGATCAGCTGAAATGTTCTTTAAACTTGCCATTTACAATCACCCAACATCGCTCAGCTGAAATGTTCTTTAAACTTGCCATTTACAATCACCCAACATCGCTCAATGTTCTTTTTTACAAACTTGCCATTTACAATCACCCAACATCGCTCAGCTGAAATGTTCTTTAAACTTGCCATTTACAATCACCCAACATCGCTCAGCTGAAATGTTCTTTAAACTTGCCATTTACAATCACCCAACATCGCTCAGCTGAAATGTTCTTTAAACTTGCCATTTACAATCACCCAACATCGCTCAGCTGAAATGTTCTTTAAACTTGCCATTTACAATCACCCAACATCGCTCAGCTGAAATGTTCTTTAAACTTGCCATTTACAATCACCCAACATCGCTCAGCTGAAATGTTCTTTAAACTTGCCATTTACAATCACCCAACATCGCTCAGCTGAAATGTTCTTTAAACTTGCCATTTACAATCACCCAACATCGCTCAGCTGAAATGTTCTTTAAACTTGCCATTTACAATCACTTCGCTCAGCTGAAATGTTCTTTAAACTTGCCATTTACAATCACCCAACATCGCTCAGCTGAAATGTTCTTTAAACTTGCCATTTACAATCACCCAACATCGCTCAGCTGAAATGTTCTTTAAACTTGCCATTTACAATCACCCAACATCGCTCAGCTGAAATGTTCTTTAAACTTGCCATTTACAATCACCCAACATCGCTCAGCTGAAATGTTCTTTAAACTTGCCATTTACAATCACCCAACATCGCTCAGCTGAAATGTTCTTTAAACTTGCCATTTACAATCACCCAACATCGCTCAGCTGAAATGTTCTTTAAACTGCCATTTACAATCACCCAACATCGCTCAGCTGAAATGTTCTTTAAACTTGCCATTTACAATCACCCAACATCGCTCAGCTGAAATGTTCTTTAAACTTGCCATTTACAATCACCCAACATCGCTCAGCTGAAATGTTCTTTAAACTTGCCATTTACAATCACCCAACATCGCTCAGCTGAAATGTTCTTTAAACTTGCCATTTACAATCACCCAACATCGCTCAGCTGAAATGTTCTTTAAACTTGCCATTTACAATCACCCAACATCGCTCAGCTGAAATGTTCTTTAAACTTGCCATTTACAATCACCCAACATCGCTCAGCTGAAATGTTCTTTAAACTTGCCATTTACAATCACTCAACATCGCTCAGCTGAAATGTTCTTTAAATTTGCCATTTACAATCACCCAACATCGCTCAGCTGAAATGTTCTTTAAACTTGCCATTTACAATCACCCAACATCGCTCAGCTGAAATGTTCTTTAAACTTGCCATTTACAATCACCCAACATCGCTCAGCTGAAATGTTCTTTAAACTTGCCATTTACAATCACCCAACATCGGTCCCGCCCTTTAAACTTGCCATTTACAATCACCCAACATCGCTCAGCTGAAATGTTCTTTAAAATTGACATTTACAATCAACCAACATCTCTCAGCTGAAATGTTCTTTAAAATTGCCATTTACAATCACCCAACATCGCTCAGCTGAAATGTTCTTTAAACTTGCCATTTACAATCACCCAACATCGCTCAGCTGAAATGTTCTTTAAACTTGCCATTTACAATCACCCAACATCGCTCAGCTGAAATGTTCTTTAAACTTGCCATTTACAATCACCCAACATCGCTCAGCTGAAATGTTCTTTAAATTTGCCATTTACAAATGTCAGCTGAAATGTTCTTTAAACTTGCCATTTACAATCACCCAACATCGCTCAGCTGAAATGTTCTTTAAACTTGCCATTTACAATCACCCAACATCGCTCAGCTGAAATGTTCTTTAAACTTGCCATTTACAATCACCCAACATCGCTCAGCTGAAATGTTCTTTAAACTTGCCATTTACAATTCGCTCATTTAAACTTGCCATTTACAATCACCCAACATCGCTCAGCTGAAATGTTCTTTAAACTTGCCATTTACAATCACCCAACATCGCTCAGCTGAAATGTTCTTTAAACTTGCCATTTACAATCACCCAACATCGCTCAGCTGAAATGTTCTTTAAACTTGCCATTTACAATCACCCTTTAAACTTGCCAACATCGCTCAGCTGAAATGTTCTTTAAACTTGCCATTTACAATCACCCAACATCGCTCAGCTGAAATGTTCTTTAAACTTGCCATTTACAATCACCCAACATCGCTCAGCTGAAATGTTCTTTAAACTTGCCATTTACAATCACCCAACATCGCTCAGCTGAAATGTTCTTTAAACTTGCCATTTACAATCACCCAACATCGCTCAGCTGAAATGTTCTTTAAACTTGCCATTTACAATCACCCAACATCGCTCAGCAGAAATGTTCTTTAAACTTGCCATTTACAATCACCCAACATCGCTCAGCTGAAATGTTCTTTAAACTTGCCATTTACAATCACTAAACATCGCTCAGCTGAAATGTTCTTTAAGGGTGCCATTTACAATCACCCAACATCGCTCAGCCGAAATGTTCTTTAAACTTGCCATTTACAATCACCCAACATCGCTCAGCTGAAATGTTCTTTAAACTTGCCATTTACAATCACTCAACATCGCTCAGCTGAAATGTTCTTTAAACTTGCCATTTACAATCACCCAAAATCGCTCAGCTGAAATGTTCTTTAAACAGTCATATATTTTGCAACTAACGGAGCAAATTTGCATATGTAAAATGCATATCTACATTTAACAATATTCACAATGGGGAAATTTCATGTGCTTAAAATGTGCTTATAAAAAAGACATGTGCAATCACACCGGAAAAAAACAAGATAAAATCTTAGTTAATATTTGGAAGCTTTCAGTTAACTCGTTCTAGCATGCACATTATTTAGGATCTAGGATCTAGTTTATTTGTGACTGATTGAGATATCTTGATCTGTGAAACTAAACACAAAATCCTTCGGTGCAGGCTTTCTGCAAGGGGGGCGGCTGAAGTAGTGACTATTATATATATATATATATATATATATATATATATATATATATATATATATATATATATATATATATATATATATATATATATATATATATATATATAAATGTGTGTGTGTGTATAACTTTCGAAGAGGCACATAGTTTTATCAGAACAGATACAGAAACAAATGGCATGCAGGACACACGCGAAATGATGCATATTATCAGCTCAGCAGAAAAGAACAAGTGATAATCTCAAGACTTCGCACGGGCCACAACAGACTGGAATATCATATATTCAACAAGCTAAAGATAGGAACTACCGATAAAATGACTGCTGACCACCGGCTTCAAAGATGCCTAGCATATGATGAACTTAGCGCATATGGCCGTCACTAGCACCTTTTTCGAAAAAAAAAATATGGAGATTCAAATAGCTTGAAGCTGATCACTTCTTTCTTTAAAAATATTCAACTAGACGTCTGTGAGCGTATGAAGAACCTCCCCAATCCCTTATTTTAAAACGTTATGTTATATTCCATACTTTGGAGCGGCAATTGTACATGCATTGATATAAATGCACACACACACACATATATTATATATTTATATACAGTCAACAGAAGCTTCAGAACTTGATGAATCACTTCACCCAAGCGTGCAAGGACTTTTTCTTCACAATAAGTCTAAAGAAAAAAAATGTGTTGAATCAGGATGTGGATGTTCCACCAGTCATCACTATCGATAACTATGAATTGGCAGTGGTGTACCACTTGACATACCTGGGATCTGCCATCAACAACAAACTCTCTCTGGATAGACATTGACAGCAGCATTGGCAAAGTTGCAGCCACCTTTGCCCACCTCACAACGCGTGCTTGGGGGAAACTGCAAACTCACAACGAAGACCAAAGCTGCAGTATATAACGCCTGCGTCACCAACACACTTCTGTATGGCAACGAGACATGGACAACCTATGCTAAGCAAGAAAGAAGTCTCATTGCCTTCCATCTACGGTGTCTTCGCCACATCGTCGGCATTTCGTGGAAGGACAAAGAGATAAATGTCGAGGTGTTGTCACGTGCTGGTCTTCACAGCATGTATACGATGATTAGACTGCGCAGACTACCTGCATTGGTCATGTCTGCCACATGGAAGATGGTCCATCCCGAAAGATATCTTCTACGGACAACTGGTAGATGGCAAAAGAACAGTTGAACGAACTCAGCTGAGGTTCAAAGATGTGTGCAAGAGAGACATGAGAGCACAGGACTTAAGTCCAGCAACCTGGGAGGATGAAGCTGTCAATCACACCAAGTGGCGATGCTCTATACGGAGCCACCTCAAATTGGGCGAAAAGAAGCTCTCGAGGCAAGCAGGAGAGGAGAAAACATCGAAAGGAACACCAGGGAAAAAAGCAGCTGAGGCCGCCACCTAAGGGGCGCATTCCCATAGTCAGTTATGACTGATGGGGTTATTATATAAACATATATATATATATATATATATATATATATATATATATATATATATATATATATATATATATATATATATATATATATATATATATATATATATATATATATATATGTCGATCGGAGCATAGTCACTACTTTAGCTGCCCCCTTAGCCTGCACTGAAGGATTCATATTTTTTACAGCAGCTATTTCAGTAACAATTTGTTTTACATGATGAGATTGCTAGCCCAAGCCACAATCTCAAATTATTCGCCCCACACTATATTCCTGAAGAAATAGTAGGCCTATTTTTTCACTGCCACCTCAGTAAAATACTTAGTGTATACGTAGAGCATATATGTGTATTTTTATGCGTGACACGTTTACAAGTTTTTCTTGACATCAAGCATTTGCAGCTGGGTGCTGACGTAATGTCTAAATACACCTGACTGGAGGGACTTGTAAGTGTCAGATTAAATATATCCGTTATCATTCAGAGAAGGTCCCACTAACTGTGCAAACAATGCAGACTTCAACTCTTTTTCTGCAAGGAAGTCTTTAGGTTTAACACAGACTGCAAAATAGATGTCAAATTTGTTTCTCCACCTGATGTTTTAAAGCAAACAGTGGGCAAATATTCACAAGAACATTTCTAACAATACGTTTAAAAAATCATTGTAAATTGGCTCAAGGATACATTTAACTGTGGCCTATACACAACATATTTGTGTAAATTGTAGACGTGAAAAAATGTGCAAAAAATTAAACGGGCGTACAAAGCGGCTATTGGGGAAATAGTACACTGTGGCGCGTCATGAGCTCTTGATGGGAGGAGTTAAACAATGACTCAGGTCTAGGGGGATAACTGTGAAATGGTAGCGTTTTTGAAACACCCACCACCACCGTTATTTTTCCATACTGAATTTCGGTAAACTGAACAAAAACAGACAGTATCATACGGGCAAAATACTTTGTTAATTGTGTTTGATTACTTTGATGAAAACGTCATGGAGTTTTCCAGGGTCTGTGCTGAGACACAGAAAGACTAGATCTAATGGTTCCTCACGCATATCTTATTAGAGGACTAATAGAGGTTGTACGTGTGTACACCTCAATGTGTACATAAATTGACACAGAAACCACATCTGCGATAGAACTTGAATGTTTTGGTGCAGGCTTCTTTGTAAAGGGACCAGCTGGTAATGGTGGCTTCATGCTCCATAAGGAGCGACAAGGGAAAATAAGATGATTAATGAAACAGGCACAGCTAAAGCACCAGCGAGAAATACGTGTTTCAGTGACCACTAGAACATTGTCAAATTACTTTCTAACTGAGTTAAAGTAATCAAATATAGCATCAGCCCTGGCTAAACTAGAGGTGCTTCCAGCTAGAATGGCAGAACAGAAAGGACACACAATCTAAGCAAAATCTAAACAAAAGACAAAGACACGGGCTAAGTTACGACCATACTCTTTGTCAAACAAGTTACGACCACAATGTCTTCGTCAAAGAAACGGCCTAAGTTACGACCAGAACGTCTTAGACAAACAAAGGTACCGTCCAAGTTACGACCAGAACGTCTTAGACAAACAAAGGTACCGTCCAAGTTACGACCACAATGTCTTCGTCAAAGAAACGGCCTAAGTTACGACCAGAACGTCTTAGACAAACAAAGGTACCGTCCAAGTTACGACCAGAACGTCTTAGACAAACAAAGGTACCGTCCCAGTTACGACCACAATGTCTTCGTCAAAGAAAAGGCCTAAGTTACGACCAGAACGTCTTATACAAACAAAGGTACCATGATGATGATGATGTACTCTGAGTCCCTACTGCTACCTCTTCTGATCCCAAATTGATTTAGCTATGGGTCTATGGGATTGTATTTGTTTATATTAATGATTAATTGCAACAGAAATTTCAACTTTAATGAAAATTATTTAAGAAAGGCTGTATGCAATTTATATGTACAATTTAATGGTCCTGACATCAACCTTTTGGTCAGGACTTTCAAACTCAAGAAAATGTTGATTACAGAATCAAATAAATAATTTGGAAAATAAATCTGTTCATTTCTGTAAAGGGTCACTGGAATGTCTGCACACTCAGTTCTGGTTGCAAATATTACTACTGTTCTATTCCTACACTGTATGGTCTACTAATGTCATCAAACCATAGTTGTTTCTAAGTTCATTTGGGTGAACCAGTTTTGGATGAACCACCATTTGCCTTGTAAAGGACTTATCTTTAGATGCTACTGCTGTTCTTCCACTAGTAGTCAGGATCACCAACTGTGTGAATCCTGGCTGAGACGATGATGTCTAGCTTCAAGTGTCTCAGAAGCGCTCAACTTCTACACGTCCCTCTTTTCAATAGCATGCAGCCACGATGTAAATTCGTAATATCACCTGTAATAGAAGGACAACCCTTTCTATGTATAAGTCTGCCTCAATCAATTCACCCCTAAACAATATTAAAACTCACTATGTTCAGACCTGTGTGCTAACAATTTGCACAAGACTTTGAATTCCGTTGTGTACCATCAGTTTCATGAAATCATTCTTTTTCTGGTGTTGATTCAATGGTTGGGTCTTTTTCCCCTGTTTGGCTTCCATATCATAAGCATGTCAAATACAATACAGCATGTGACCTCTTGATTACTTCATTTTAACCTTCTCTATATGTTTATTACATGATCAATGAACAGTGTGTCACTCCAGAAGAAATACAAAATTAAATCGATACTAACACTTACTGGTCGTAATTGTGCCATATTTTCAAACATTAGACACATTTTTTTCAATTCGAACAAGCCTGCACATTCCTACTTAGGTCGGCATGACATAACACATCCCGCCGGCAGTTTTCACTTTCGAATTAATATGGAACACATAGGCTTTTAAATTACAGGTCAAATATTTAACAAACTATGCAAATAAAATTATCTCTCTTACCCTCAGGTAAATATGTTCACTCACACACAAGCTGACTGGCCGTAAATGGGGTCTTATCACTGCTTTCACAGATCAGATAGCAAAAGCTTGGTCATACAGTCTTCTTAGAACACGTCAGCTCGGCGTGGTGTTTATGAATCAATGGCGGATAACCATAAACAGTTGATACTATTTATAGCATTACCCACCCGACCAATCAGAGAAGAGTCAAAAACCAAAAGTTAACTTTTTGAGACTCGAGAATATTGTGATTTCTAAGCGTGTTTGTCTAATCTGACCAAATCTGAATATTTTATTTTAAAGTTATTTGTGGCCCGATTTCAGTTATCAGAAGTGATAATTGAACGGCCAATTAATCTATCGTTTTCCCTTAGTTATTCCTTTGCATTTCAATCTGGGTAATTTTTACGTAATTAAATTTGGCCTGACCCTGATGTGAAAATATTACTAAAATAAATTTTTCTACTACAACAAAATTTTATCATGCGGGAATATTTAGGCTTATATGTTAAGCAATATCAGCGCTATAATTTAAGACATTTCCCACTGTTTAACTCTCCTTAGTTTTTAAGAAATAAAATATCTTCGTTCGGTCGAAAACCCAAAATAGGCATATTTCCCTGTCAACCAAAATTTTCTTAACACTACAAGAAAGGAAAACGATTTGATTGGTTGTTAAATTGGTACTATGCTCTTAGATAATTTTTAGGATGGGCGGTAACCTTTTGGCTTGTTTCTTAGTGTTAAGGACAGATTTGAGATGCAGATAAAATAGTGTGACATGTTACTACACGCTAGCACATTTCCATTTTTATGTGAGGAATTGTGTTCGCCTGTGGTCAAACTACGGTTTGCACGAAGCGTCCACCCGTGGTGAGCGATGCGTTCACCCGTGTTGAGCGACGGTCAACTAGTGACGTTTCGGTCACATGTCGTGGGGTTTACTACAAGTGTAACTTTGAGATATGAGGCAACTAATATTTGGTTTGCCCTGATTTCTTCTGCCGCATTACTTTGGTTTTCGTGGATTGCCCGAACCTTTAGTACAACGGCCAGGATTGAGTGGAGATGAGAGTAGTGCATCACTATTATATTATATGCCACGTAAAGATGTCTAACATTTGAAACTTATTGACGGACGAGGGATAATCTACTACGCTTATCCATTGCTATGTACTTTTGATGTGTTGATGGATACTATTGTGAAGTGACTTTATGTATTAAATGTCAACCATGTTTTCCCGTGGACCTGTTCACCTACCGCCTTTGTTATGTGTACTGACCATAATGTCCTGAATGAACACCTGCTATCATTCGCGTATACATGCATGATCCTCTAATATATTCCACCGTAACACCATATAATTTGGTGGCCAGTATGATTTTGGATCGATATTTTCATCAGGACATGGTTTTCAAATTCACATAAGCAAGTATACCTTCGTACTTTGCAAATCTACAGCTGCCATTTAATCTGTATATTAGATCGTCACCTCTGTTTAGCGTGGTATTGTAAACACACCACCTCATGAACTCAGTCATTGCCAGCGGGTCCAGTTGGATAACGAACTTTGCCACTGCGCATATCCAATGTTCCAGTTTCAATGTCCTATTGTTCGCTGTAACGTTCAAGATTACAATTTCAAGCCAACCAGTTTCCAAGTTTATTTCGTGTTCCAGTCTACATCACAACGTTTATAAGATTCTTTCAAGTCCTGCCACGGCGATGTCAAGTTATTTTGTACCAAGTCAACACAACGTTTCAAGATCTACACAGTTCATGATGCCCATCTGATTGAGACCGTGTACTATTTACATTTTATCCGTGCTTCACTTGTATTGAGGGACAGCGTTTTCCAGTGTTGACACCTTTTTCCGGACTTGCATCTGATCGGATTACGATAAGATAAGTGCCTGTTAATACACTCTTGTATCTTTGCCGTGGTGTAAGCCTTTTTGTTACATCTGTGTTATTCGTTTTCTTGTTCTATGTCTTTGTACAAATCTGTTGTTAGCGACACATGTCATTGTAAAAATGACCGCTGAGCAGATATTTCTATAGGTTTTGCTTACATTTCTCAAGCAGTAAAATTTCCGGCCTGAGTTTACTCACCGACGTGGTTCACTGCCTGTTTAGTGTGACCTAATTTGTTAGGTGTGCTGCCCCGTCTTTTTAGTTGTCAGTTTTTGTAGTGTGTTGGTTTTGTTTTCTTCTCTTTAGTTGACAACCATTCTGTTCGTAATGCTAGTCTAACCTTCTATCACTTGTTTACATTTATATATATTGTTACAGGTCCTGTCCTGTTTTTTGTTTTGTTTTAAGCAGTAAGTCTGTTCTATTTGTTATTTCTCCTTAGTTTCCCATTTGCATTCTTTTTCGTTTACTTGCTGCTATTATTACATTGTCTTGATCACTTGTACTTGTATTTTTGTTTAGTTCCATCAATTCTATTCTTGTACATTACATTTTTTTCTCCTCTCTTTCTCATTTCCCTCGTATCTTTACTACTGTTGATCTGTCATACTATACTATTTTGTTATTGATTAGTAATATTAAGAATCTATTTGCATTGATAATATTGCAAAGCACAAAGTTAGTGAATTGGTATTGACGGACTAATTGAGATACATTTATTACATAATATATAATACTGTATTGATAGTAAGATACTGAAGAAGTAAATAATGGAGTATCAGGAATTTATTACTATGGGCCAAGAATATGGTTACAAAGCGAAGGAATTAATGGACTTTGCCAAAGCGGAATTCAATGCCAAAGAAAATCAAGAAGCCCTTGAAAATAAAAGACAAAGAGATGCACGGTATGAGGAGCGAGAGCTCAGAAAAGCAGAGATACTTGCAGAAGAGAACAAAAGGATTGCAGAACAGCAGGTAGAGGAGAAAGAAAAAGTTGCAACAAGCTGCTGAAGCAGCAAAACTTGCACATGAAGAAAAAATGGCGACTTTACGTATTGAAGAACAAAAAGTGCAACATCAGAGTAGACAAAATGATGACTCTGAACATAGAGGTTCCTCTAGCAACCACGATAGCGGGTTTGTTAAATTTCGTTTGCCTGTGTTTAAGCCAGAAATAGACGACATTTCGTCCTTCTTACAACGCTATGAAAATGTTTGTGAAGAAAATAATCTTGATAGGTCTCATTGGTGTACAAGATTAATGGATTTAATGACTGGTGAATCCTTAACGGCTCTGTGCCAATTGGACGGGCCGAATAGACGCAATTACGATGCTGCTAAAATATTATTATTAAAACTTCATCAGTTAGACGCGGAAGGTTATCGTATGAAGTTCAAACATATGATTCCTGAAACTGGTAAAGATTTTACACAGTTTGTAGCTGCAACTCGACTAACATTTAATAGATGGATACAACTTTCCGGCATTGAAGAGAATTATGAGGGCCTTAAGGACTTGTTATTGCGAGACAAAGTCTTGTCTTCTGTAAGCAGACAACTGCGAGAATATCTACAGGAAAGGAAGCCGTCGAGTTTGAGTTCAATGGAGGAATTATGTAGGCAATATTGTAATGCACATCCGGGAGTTTGTGTCAGTAACAACCATATTAAGGAAGCTTTACCTGTTGCCGCAGCTAAAACTTGGAACCACAACAATTATAGACAAAGATCCCACAGTTTTGATGGGAATTTCAAACCAAGTAAATTCAATAACTCACAACCATATAGAGGTAGACAACCATATAGGAACTATTCACCCCAAAACAGAGGTAATTTCCAACAAAACTCAGGAGAGGGAAGGAAGGATAATTTTGGTAACTATAATAAGAATTGGAATAACTGGGAACCCAATAACCAAAATTTCTCACATCGTAATAGGTCCCAAGACTATAGAAATCAAGGAAACAACAATAGGAACCAAGGAAATAATGACAGGAGTCAAAATAACTCTTTTTACAATCAGAGACATAGATCACGCTCTAGAAAAAATGCATATTCGAACTACCATGCCAACTCAGCACACACTGCTGCTACACCTGAGAACGTGCAGGACAACAATGTTGTTAATCATTCAGCTTCATGTTGTTCGTTTGACTTTGATACTGCTTCACAGTGTCCAGATTGCCAAACTCTATTCCAGTCTAATGTGACTTCCTTGTTAAAATGTGGTCATTCGCTCCCAGCAGTTACTGCTTCATCAGCACATGATGGCACAGGGGTACTACAGCTTCATAGAGGCTTATTGAATGGCACTCAAGTTACAGTACTCCGTGATTCTGGTTGCACGACTGTCGGAGTGAGACAGTCATTAGTACATCCGTCTCATGCAACGGGTGACTTTGTTAAATGTGTAACTTTTGGCGGGACAGTGGAATTTTATCCCACAGCCGTGGTGGATATTCATTCACCATTTTTTACAGGCACGGTTAAAGTGTGATTGTTAAGAAGTCCAATAGCGGATGTCACACTTGGCCGGATACACGGCAGCAATGATCGCTCACCCGAACAAATTGATCAATGGGAACGCCAAAATTTATCAACTGCTGCTGCAGTTACTACGCGTGCCCAGGCCAAGGCACCAAAGGAAAATGATGATACCGATCCTGAAACTCAGGACAATTTTCACGTTCACTCTGATATAGACAAACAATCCTTTATCAAACTTCAAAGAGAAGACAACTCTTTGAAGAAATTCTTAAGATTAGTTAAAGATAATGATTACGTTGAAGATAGTTTGTCACCAAAACAGTGGTACACACTTAAAAATGATGTATTGGTTAGGAATTTTAAAGATTCATCTTTAATCAGACATCAGGTAATGGTTCCCCAAAAACTTCGTCTGTACATTTTACAACATGCACATGATTCTCACTGTGCTGGCCATATGGGCTACTCTAGGACGCGTTCCCGAGTTTTGTCCTCTTTCTTTTGGCCGGGAATTTCCAGAGACACCTCCATATATTGTCGCTCTTGCGTTATTTGTCAAGAGATAAAATCAAGAGGAGCCTATCATACGGCCCCAATTCAGGCGTGTGATATACCTGTACGCCCCTTTGAGAAAATGGCCGTTGATATTATCGGTCCTTTACCTGTTATGTCCGCTAGGGGATACAGGTATGTGCTCACATGTATCGACATGTGCACTCGATGGCCCGAGGCCATTCCTCTTAAGAACATCACCACTAATGACGTTGCTGATGCCCTCTTCTTGATTTTTTCTAGACTTGGTTTCCCCCGAAAACTTCTTTCAGATCGAGGTACCCAATTTGTATCTGACACTATGACTGCTGTTATGAAACGCCTCAATATCGACAGGTCTCTCAGTAATGTTTACCATGCGATGAGCAATGGCATGGTGGAACGTCTTAACCGGACGTTAAAACAGTTATTAGGAAAGGTTACAGTGAAATATCCTCAAGATTGGGACAGGGTTCTACCCGCCGTACTGTTCGCATACCGTGAGGTAGCAAATGAACAGACCGGTTTCTCGCCTTTTGAGCTTGTGTTTGGAGCTCAACCTCGAGGTCCCATGTCACTTATTAAGGACCTACTCATAGACTCAGAGATGACTCAGGACATCCAGTCATCGTATGAATACGTTGTTAACCTCCGGCGTAACATTATAGATGCCTGCCAACTGGCTACAGCTTCTTCAGAGGCTGCTAAAGCAAGATCACGCCAGCTCCAAAATCGTAATAGACGATTACGTCAACTATTACCTGGCGATGAAGCTTTTGTATTGCTTCCAATGAAAGAAAATAGACTTTTAATTGCTTGGAATGGCCCATATAAAGTGTTGTCACGCATTTCTGATGTTGACTACATCTTAGATATAAAAGGGAAAAGGAAGACCTTTCACATAAACATGCTTAAAGAATTCCACACTAGACCGGAACATCTTTAAGCCATCTTTCAAGCAGTTGATGAGCACCCTAAGCCTGCTACTCACTACTCGGCGCTATCTGTAATTCAGGAGGAAGGATCCTCTTTTCCGGATATTCCCATGAACTTACCTGTCTTTCCTCTTCAATCGACTGAGACCTGGAAGGATGTCGCTATTTGTCCAGCTTTGTCTTCTGAACAACATTCCCAAGTCTCTAATCTTCTAGAATCTTTTCCAGATGTCCTCACAGACATCCCAGGTCGTACAACAGTTATTTCGCATGACATCGTCCTTACAGATGATCGACCAATTCGTCTACGCCCCTATCCTGTCCCTATTCACTACCAGCACCAGGTTGAAGAAGAATTAAAACAAATGCTTGATTTAGGAATTACAGAACCTTCCAATGCACCTTACTCATCACCTATGGTCATCGTTCGTAAGAAAGACAAAAATATCAGATTGTGTGTAGATTACCGGAAGCTGAATAACATCACAGTCTGCGATGCTGAACCCTTACCCCTACTTGAAAATCTTTTGTCTCGTCTCGCCAAGTCTCTTTTCTTTACTAAAATTGACCTTACCAAGGGATACTGGCAAGTTCCCTTGACTGAGAGAGCTAAACCACTCACTGCCTTTGCTACACAACAGGGTCTTTATCAGTGGAACGTAATGCCATTCGGACTTATGAACGCCCCGGCAACGTTTGTCCGAATGATGAGAAAAATTCTCTCTCATCGGTCCGATATAATCACATATATAGACGACATCTGTCTATTCAGTTCCACTTTTGAGGAGCACTTCTTAGGTTTACATTCTCTTCTGGACACTTTACGTCTCCATCACCTAACAGCCAAGCCCTCAAAGATCTTTATTGCCTTTGAGGAAATTTCATTCTTGGGACATAAGGTGGGTCACGGTTTTCTTCAGACCGTGCCACAGAATGTTTCCAAAATCCTAAAATTATCTGTGCCCACTACTAAGAAGCAAGTTCGTAGTCTTCTCGGCTTGATTCAGTATTATAGTAAATTTATACCGAACTTGTCTTAAATCACTGCAGACCTCTCTGCCTTGCTGAAAAAAGGCTTACCGAACCACGTGCACTGGACACCAGAGTGCCAGGCTGCGTTAAATTATGTTCAAAATAGTTTTTATGTACCACCTATTTTGAGGTTACCAGATACAAATCTGACTTATTATCTCCGCACAGATGCTAGTTCAAAAGGTATCGGCGCATCACTGGTGCAAGAGTTCGAGGGAAGATTACATCCAACCCTCTACATATCCAGAAAGCTCAATGATGCAGAAAGGAAGTACCCAGTTATAGAAAGGGAGCTGCTTGCTGTTATCTGGGCGGTAGTCAAGCTGGAGCGATATTTGTTGGGCGCCCCTTTCATCATACAGTCGGACCGGAAATCCCTTTCCTCATTGAAGAAGGCGAATCACAAGAACCCAAAGCTAGCCCGGTTCGCCATCCTGCTTCAACCTTTTCAGTATGAAATCGAGGCAATACCAGGGTCTGCAAATGTGGTCGCAGATGCTTTATCGAGATCTGAAAATTCATATATATTTAGTTAATTGACTTTATATTATACATGTGTGAAGCCATGGTGTTTACCCACTAGTAGTCATTATGACAACGGGCGATAAGTACATGAACACTAAGTTAATTTCCAAATCATTCATATTAACATTTGTGATTTAAACGACTTTGAGATAATCATTATTCACTTTAACCAGTGGCACATTGAACAGTGTTATACTACTTACAGACATGAACAATTTCCAACTAAAACATCATGTTATTATTCTGGAAGGCACATTCACATTAATTAAGATTGCTATATTAATACCATACCAGAAATCTACTCCTAACACGGATAGTTTGGAGTATGATTGTATTATTGCAAATTTGTTTTGGACATTAATTGTCTTGCCAACGTACAAAGGTACTTAGAGCAGAATAATTAAGTAATGTAATAATTGTGTTAATTAGTTATCCTTGCGTTCTTGTACTATTTTTTTTTTCTCTCTTCTTTCTCTTTTTGTGAGATATTCATGTACTTTAGTTACATTAATTTCATATCGCATTGTTTCATATCTTATTTGATTCATATCATGTGTGAATTGCGTTTAAGCTTAATTTAGGATTTTTGACAGCATTGTTACTTGGAGATATAACCTTCTAAATTATTTTTTTAAAATTATTATTCATGCATTTTTGAATTTTTGATTGGTATTTTTTGTTTTTATTTATTTTATATATCTCATACCATTTTCATATATGCATGCTATTTTTTGATATGGTTATTGTAAACTCACATGATCATACATTTATGTATCCTTTTGTTACATCATTGGAATATCGACTGTATATGACTTGTTATTTATTGACATATGACTGTTTATGACTGATGACAAACTCATCTAGCATGTTATGTAATGATAAGTTACATTATGCAGACTGACTGCGACTAGATTATTTTCGATATGGCTCAATATTTGTGATATGATCAATTTTGGACGAGATTTCCGCATAGGAAATATTTGAATTGGGAAAAAAACAAAACAAATAAATTTGTTTTTTTTTACACCGCGAAGGGGGTGATATGTTAAGGATAGATTTGAGATGCAGATAAAATAGTGTGACATGTTACTACACGCTAGCACATTTCCATTTTTATGTGAGGAATTGTGTTCGCCTGTGGTCAAACTACGGTTTGCACGAAGCGTCCACCCGTGGTGAGCGATGCGTTCACCCGTGTTGAGCGACGGTCAACTAGTGACGTTTCGGTCACATGTCGTGGGGTTCAGTGTGTAAATTAATTGGGCTTCCGTCTTTGTGTTTGCGTCCAAGAGGGATGTAATTTTTCGAGCTCCGGGATAATGGAGCGTGATATGAATATATCCATTGTGGCATTATTGATTTTTATGAGGCCGCCACGTTATGTGTAAGATGGTTCACGAACTTATCTAGAAGTTCATATCATAATTTACTACAAGTGTAACTTTGAGATATGAGACAACTAATATTTGGTTTGCCCTGATTTCTTCTGCCGCATTACTTTGGTTTTCGTGGATTGCCCGAACCTTTAGTACAACGGCCAGGATTGAGTGGAGATGAGAGTAGTGCATCACTATTATATTATATGCCACGTAAAGATGTCTAACGTTTGAAACTTATTGACGGACGAGGGATAATCTACTACGCTTATCCATTGCTATGTACTTTTGATGTGTTGATGGATACTATTGTGAAGTGACTTTATGTATTAAATGTCAACCATGTTTTCCCGTGGACCTGTTCACCTACCGGCTTTGTTATGTGTACTGACCATAATGTCCTGAATGAACACCTGCTATCATTCGCGTATACATGCATGATCCTCTAATATATTCCACCGTAACACCATGAAAAATTCAGATCCGCTAGATAAATTGTTGGCGGTAAATTTGACTAGCCCCTCAGACAAATTTCAAATATAGTAGTTATTTATAGATTTAAAAAAAAAATACGTTAACTAGTGTTTGAGCGGGGAATTTTTGATCGTGTTGTTATACAGATTCACTTCACTACAAAACCAACTAAAGGCAGTATAGACCAGAATGTGAAAATTGATATAAATAAATATGATAGTACTAAAAGTCGCCAGATAAAACAGCAGAAAAAAAAACCCTAGAAAAACATGAGTTAATATATAGAGAAAAATATGTGAATAACAATAGTAATACAACTAGTCATCGTGAAATATGGAAAAAAATAATATCAGGGAATAAATTAATAATTGAAACAGGAGAATATAAACTGAATAATGGAAATAGATCAAATATAACTGAATAATGGAAACGTAAAATATAACAAAAATTGTATGAATGTATTTGTGTATGTAATATAACAATTTCTCTTGTCTGTTATGCTGGAGCATGGAGCCACTATTGAAGATGTTATCTGTGCAGAAAACTGGAACCAAGACATGCATGTGCTCTTTGTAGTGATTTCTAAATACAATATCTAAATTAATATATAACAATATAGGGCATAAAGGCAAAAATAAGAAAGTATAAAAGAATTTTCTACTAGAACGGTTGGTATCGCCTACGCCTTCAGATTATTATTTGCTAACGAATAGCCGAACAAAACGGTACCCAAATTTTCAAATGTGTCCTTGACATAAATGCATACTTTTCCTAGTTCTAAGAAATATGTGCTTAAAATGCACTGTGAAACGAGGAGGGGCAAGGCTCGATAACACGCAAAGCACGTCTCAATTGGTTCTAAGTCTACAACCAACTTGCACGCTTTGCCTTAGGGGTTTCCCCAAAATACGAGGAAAAAGTTAGAACATGTAGACAACTCGTGTCACAAAAACAACCTTAGCTCTTATTTCAAAGGACGTAATTATCACGTAAATAGAGAGGACAGCACATGGAAAAGAATTGAACGGGTAGTAGACTAAAAATAAAAAACTAACATAGAAAAAAATAAAACTGTGTACTTCTGAACCAAGCCAACTAGTCCCATATAAATTGTATATTCGTGTACCTTAGGACTTGCTGACAAAGAATATGGTAGTAGTTACGCAAATAGTCCATTAATTAACTAATTATAACCATAATACTATAGTGGATCCGACCAGACTGTCAGGAACGATCATGCCTGTTTATAATTTTTTATGGCATGTTTTGAAAAAACGACTTTGGGTAAATGAGGTTAAAAGGTACGGGATATTTGATTGGTTGGATTTTAAAGGAAGGCAAAGTATGATTCGTTGACCTAAAACTAAAAATATATTTGCCTTGAAACATATTGAGAGTTGTTATTTGAAACGATAGATTCAAAAATAAAGGTAAACATGGTCCCATTGGACAAAGCAGTAGATATTGGCACGAAACGGGGACTGTTCACTGCCATTTCAATAAAATTTTGTGTAAAGCAAGATCAATGAGAGCAGGCGGAGAATTTTCTAACATAGGAAAAGCCTGGACATAGGGCAGATCGAAAGTGTGCCATATTCTATTGCCTAGTCATCGTTTACTTGTGTTATTTCCTTGCATCTGTGGTAAGATTGATTTTCTTAACATTTTATTTAAAATAAAATTTGAATGTGAGATACTAACATACGACTGTAAGTAAGTGAGTCTATTGCAGACTAAAAACAGAGTCTAGAGATTGATCCAGCATATGAAAGACTATCAGAGAGGTGTAGACCAACTAAATTATATATGATTATCATCAGGAGCATAATACCTACCCTATTGTATGGAAAACAGATTATTGCTGGAATTGCAGAGGCGTTGTAACTATTAGGGGAGAGGAATACTGGTATACCTGGTCACATCAAAAGAAACTGGTGAAAGGGATTGTCGTAAAGAGCTGATCTTACATGTTTGTTTGTAATGTGCCTGTACTGGTTGTTGAATATTACTGTAGGCGGTTGATTACGAAGGAGGCATATCCTTCTGATTTCAGAGGTTTTTGGTTGATGTCAATAACTGGTGCCAGACTACAGTGGGCCGATATATTCATGCCACAGTCTTGCCTTTTGCGGAGACAACTGTAGACCACCATCATTCTTGAAGAAGTGGGAGCTGAAGGTTGTCGTTCAGCGAAGTGCAGGAAGATTCCTACATCGTATTACAAAGATAGGTGCATGTTTCGGCACCTGATCGCTCAACTAACATTATATTAAAAATAAAAGACTGGGAACAGTGATATAAACATTCCATCAGTGTCCACAGAAACTTACAAACAACATGCAGAGATGATGATAATAAACAATCTACCAGTGTATACTAGAAATCACCTCAGTTAGAAAATACACTACACCCTTATATAATAATAATATGTGTATTATGGACAGAAGATCCATTGTATAAATTGATTGATGTAATTAATTTCTATGATTTCACTTTTGATTGTCAGTCCTGATTCCCAATGAATTAGATTCAGGACAATAAATTGAAAAAAAAAACATTTAACTTTACCAACTTTCAACCACTGACTTGCTAAAGATAGTCTTTTAAAGTGTAGTTTGTATGTGATTGTCGTGGTACTGTTGTGTTGTATTAGATAATAAAATAATTTGTGTAATTGTTTATATGTTTAGTTGGTTAATGCAACCTTACACTAACATTTCATAACCCTAGACACCAAACGTAGTCATCTTACAGTCTATCTAGAATAAGTTTGAATGAGATCATAGTGGTGATAGTAGAAAGGTGCCCTGGAAATTTACTCTAATATTTATTATATTCAGGGACCTTCACAGCTGACCTCATTCAGTACACTAAGATTTCTTAACAACAAACTGTATTAACATCAAACCCACCACACTCTTGTAGTGGTAGTTTCTGTAGTGGTATGTTGTTCATGATGAGGTTATCAGCTCCGTGCACAACCTCACGTTTGTCGCGATGCTTAAGGGGGGCAGTAATCCCAGTATTTTTTTCTTTGGTTTAATTTGGTTTTAAGAATCACCTTCATTGCACACAGACAACTCCATCAGTGCTCCAATCTCCTCCCTTAGATCACACACAGACAACTCCATCAGTGCTCCAATATCCTTCCTTAGATCACACACAAAGAGGATCTCAGCACAGCGCACGAACTCCATAGCGCCGGCGAGAATCCCAATATGTGTATATAGGAATCACACATTCTGTAAATATTTATGTGGTGGGCAGGTTTCTAATTTTTAAATTGTGTCAGGGCAGCGGCCTTATGGCCTACTCTTTACCATTTCCAACTGTCATGGGATGTTTAAGGTGCACAACTTGCGCACGGGATCTCCTATCTGTTCGCCCTTATCCGAGAAGGCTAGGTATCCGAACCTCAGAGAGCCCTGGGTAGCTACACTGGGCTATACATATATAACATATATGCATAGAAACGTACGCACACAAAAATCAGTCAATAAATAGAAAAATGAATTAAAATATGAAATACATTATCAAGATTATTAAGGAACAAACAATATAATCATACAGGGTGCCGCCCCTGACAAAGGAGTGGTTAAATTGTAAGGGTTTGAAATGAATACTGAATTTCCATCACCCCGTTTCAATGTATTACAAGTGGAACCATATGGTGGCCGCTAGCAATGCGGTGTTGGAGGCTTGCTGGGCTAGCACATCACTTTTCCTCGCTAGCTATATTCACAAGTAAAAGGTAAAAGTAGTCCCATATCAGTGTTAGATTCTTCACGATACTACGCCTACCATCGACAGGTGCCTTTCTCGCAGTCTTTTCTTTCCTTAACTCAAGAGCAAAGTCAGGTACCCATTTACAGCTGGGTAGACTGGAGCGTGTCAATACTGTGAACCGAACAGGCACATTTCCTGCGAGAGACCAGCGCTCTAACCAGTCTATATTCAGAAGGACCGCTACTAACGGTAACACAATATTTCTTAAAGCAATGGTCGGCAACCGGTTAATCACTTAATACCGGTAGATCACGGGGTATGATATGCTAGATCTCTAGGTAACTGAGGGGGAAAAAAGAAATAACTTTTTTACACGCTGTTCTTTAACGTGTCTTGTATGTCACCTTCAAATCTTGCAATCGATTTTTCAATCACTTCCAGATGAACAATAGCTCTGAAACTTGGCATAGTTGTGTATTCCCGATGACAATACAATAATAAGTCGTTAAAATAATAAAATAAATAACATTAAAAATAATAATTTAAAAAAATAAAAGGAGCTCAACTTTCATTATAATTTTTCTTTTCGTTCCTTACGGAGCTCACTATTTTGTACGCAACGTCACCAAGTTATGTGATCTTCACAATTTTGTGTACGACTTGTATGCAACGTCACCAAGATATGTGATCTTATACACAATTTCGTGTACAACGTCATCAAGTTGATTCTTAATGGAGTCAAAAAGTAAAAATATTGTATATGTTTTAGTACGTCATAATTTTTCTAACACTAAAAAAAAATAAAATAAAAAATAAAATATTTTAAACACACGCTTTTAATGCACTAAAAACCCAAAAATAATTTTTCAAAGAGTTTATAGCTTGTAGTAAAAAATATGTAACATCAAATTGACAGAAAGCGTGACTAACTACTTTTGGGCGCCAAATACCCTGTCTACCTCATCATCATGGGACATATTCTCTCCAGAACGTTGTCTCCATTACAGCTGCTCTGAACGCATCACGATTCTGGGCAAGTCGACCTGCGTCATCCAAAGACACGTTCAGACTCTCTGTGATGTCATGGATCCACTGTCGTCTAGGTCGTCCCCTTCCCCTTTTTCCACGGACCATGCCTTCCATTACTAGTTTTTCCAGACTATTATGTCTTTTTATATGACCGAAAAATTTAGTTTCCTTATTGCGATGGTATTTAGGAGCCAATTTTCCTCTACGTTTAGTGAGTGCAGTACTTCTCTGTTGGTCTTTTTTCTGTCCACGGTATTCTCAACATCCTTCTGTAGCATTTCATTTCGAATTATGTAATCTTTTTTTTTGCATCTGTTTTATTAAGGGTCTATGTCTCGCAGCCGCCTGTTGCTACTGGGAATATACCTAGGTAGCCAAAAAACCTAGCACCGGCCCTGGTCCGAGGTACCATCTAAAATTGCTGATATAACGATTTCACTGAACGTTTTGCAAATAATGGTGCGAATATTTTGGTTAACATGCTACGTTCGGTACTGTGCGAGTAAGTGTGTAAACAAAAGCCTACTAGTAGTGACTCAATGTAAGAGGAACTTACACGTTGACTAATATCGGTCAGACAACACATACTGTGCTCAGGCTGAGTGGGCTTTTAAAGGTGTGTCCTAAATGCACTGTCTCAACGCTTCGAAATGCGGGCGTAGTTATGGAATGATGACACATGCATGTTTTAAGGCTCGTTTACTGTCCTAAACCCATAAACTTGGGGTATGAAAAATTTATGAGCCTTAGGCAGGGGCGGATTTCGATATGGGCATTTTGTAGATGCCCGAGGTTCACTGCTGGGATTTAGAAATTTAGAACCAGCAATATATGTGGAATCAGTAACCAGGGTCCAATGACCACAGGTTGCCCACCTGCCCCGAGTACTATCAACCTGCCTCTGGCTTTACGTCGCAGTGGCTGTTAAATTTTCTATTTTGCGCCTAGTTTTTAAATGTTTCCTGACTTTGACATGGTATTTATAACCAGCATACAAAACAAATATCACACTATGCAGAACCGTACAAATACATAGCGAAATTAGTTCTGCCTATGACATAAATGTGACGGTCTAATGTTTATTAAATTAGCAGCAATATTAGCGTGTCGGAGGTCTCTGGGGATACAAAGAAGGAATAAGGTCATTGCTCCCTGAGGCATGTTGTAAACAGTGGCTAATAGGAGGATGTGCATCTGGCTGACAACCTCATCATGTCAACACATTGCTACATAAACAACAGCTGCACGAACACATGAATGCTTTGGGGGCAGGCTTTCTGCCAGGGGACCAACTGTAGTGGTGGAACCTGCTCCACATGGAACGCAAAGGGAAATAAAGGAAAATAAGCTAGATCATTTTTGTTTGTCCAGTACCCTCCTGCCTATTTTTCCTTATTACCTATACACATTTTAAACAGAAAACGTAAACTTTACACACAAATGGATGCCCAGCCATTTCTTACTACGCCATGCGCTTGTCGGCCTTCATAATTTTTGGTGGCGATATTGTTCAACACAAAAAGGAGGACACATGACATTTTTTGGTCAGGACAACGGAGGACAATATTTTTAAAAAGTAGGACGAAAAGTAGGACACCTTTGTTCAATAACAAGACGATGAAACATATTTTTTTTTAACATTCAAAAGCTAATAAAATCACATTGATTTCGTGCCTACTTATATTTTTCTGATGATAAAATCTTCAACAAAGTTGGGCTATGTATTAAATATGCACAGAAATTCGAGCATGAAAGCTCCCTGCATTTGTAATGCAGAAGTGGAGTGCCTTTAATGGACTCTACACTCAAAATGTTCATTTCTTTTGTCCATTGACCCTGCATAAGGTGCTTTTCTGTTTTTTTTTTTTGTTTTGTTTTTTTTTAAATCAGCTGCACCTTTATTTGCTACCGATACAAATGTGCCGCATCTGCATACCAGACATTCTGCTTCATACTCTTGTCGACCACTGGAAACGCACTAAGATTTCTTTTCAATTCATCCGTGAACACACACTTCCGTTTTGGCATTTTGAGCGTGTATCTGTAATACGAATAATAAATAAGAAAATACAAATACCAGTATGCTCTTTGAACAGCAAATGTAAAAACAAATCAGACAAGTCAATCTGTTTAAATATTTAGGCTACACATTGACATCAGATGGCAGATGTGACACAGAGATAAAGAAAGGGATCGCCATGTCCAAAGAAGCCTTTACTAGGATGAGCAACGTAATGAAAAACAGAAGCATCACCATGAGCACAAAAATTCGCTTACTAAGGGGCTACGTGTGGTCCGTTCTTTTATATGGATGCAAATGTTGGACAATGAGTAACCAAATGGGGAAAAAACTGGAGGCAGCGGAAATGTGGTTTTTGAGAAGGATACTGAGAATATCGTGGACAGAGAAGAAAACAAATGCCGAGGTATTGACAGCTGCGGGTGTTAATAGATCGCTCATCAAAACCATCAGGAAAAGACAAATGAAATTTATGGTATATATTAACAGAAGAGGAGGAGTGGAGGAATTAGTCTTATGTGGGAAAATACCAGGTAGGAGAGGAAGAGGAAGGCAGAGAAAAATGTATGTGGAAAACTTAAACAACTGGGCAACAAACAACAGCATGGGCAACAACAACCTCATTAGACTATCAAAAGACAGAGAAGATTGGAGGGTCATGATCGCCAATGTCTGTTCCAGACCAGGCACCTGAAGAAAAAGAATCTGTAATACATATATAATATAATGCCATTAATCAATGGTACATTCCATGTTAAAGTTAAAATTATTTGTAAAATACAACAAACGAGGTTTTCATTTTAACAAACCCATTACCATACTACTCGTGTATTATTTCATAATAAACCAATTGCAATAAATATAAAAGCAGTACGAACTAAGGTTAATATTATTTGTAATTTGCAGTAGACACCGAAGTTTTAATTGACTAAATCCAGCCCCAAGTTCTTATTCATGCCGTTTTGTCTGTTATATTTTCCCCTAACAAATGCCAATAAACCTAAACAGCGTTTAACCTGGGTTAAAATATAATAGTAATCTATTATAAACTATTGAACAACATGACAACTTACGGTAGTGTTGTTGGCAATTTGTGCGATCCGTCGATTTTGCGGAGATAAAAATTCTTAATTCGGAAATCGGATTACAATGAAGATTTTTCAAAAATGGTGTCTTTCACGTGAGTAATTTAGCCAATCAATTAAAAACCGGAAATTTCAACATTTAAAAAAAATCCGGCCGGACACGCAGTTTAGGCGCGAAAAGCCGGGCAAATCCGGACGTCTGGTAACCCTGTCATAACTGTTTAATTGCCAACAATAATCCAATCTCTCGTACACGATGCTTTAAAAAAAAAAAAATAGGAATAATATTGCTTAGGATGACTTGTTCATATAGCTAAGCATTTATTTGGCTTGTGTTCAGATGATGGATCATGTGACGTGCCCAGTTCTTAAAAACTAGAAATAAATCACATAAACTAGATAGAGACTATGTAAACTAGATAGAGACACCATAAACTAGACAGACATAACATAAACTAGATAGAGACATCATAAACTAGACAGACATAACATAAACTAGATAGAGACATCATAAACTAGACAGTGTCGTAGATTTTTGATAGGAAATTAAGACTTTGGTTGGTCCCTTCTGAATAGATAGAATCAGTGATAGCTGCTGTGAGAGTTAATACAGAAATAGATCTTTCCACGAGTGCAGTGGTAGCGAATCAATAGAACGGTCCCCTGGAAAAAGACAAGATTCTTCTCTCTCTCTCTCTCTCTCTCTCTCTCTCTCTCTCTCTCTCTCTCTCTCTCTCTCTCTCTCTCTCTCTCTCTCTCTCTCTCTCTCTCTCTCTCTCTCTCTCTCTCTCAGGCCTATCTTCTACGACACTTATGTAAGAGTCGGACAGACTATTGACAACATATGCTAATATGTAATGAACATACCACTCACGTGCACACACACCAGTGACAACAGGTAGACACACAGACGTGGGAAGACTATCAAAATGATTACATGTATATATTTTGAACGAGCTGACCAACACGCTGCTTTTAGTTTCAAAGGGAAGTTTTTATTTATCAGCTAAAAATTTCCTCACAACACATAAAATTCATCAAGAAAAGAAAATGAACATATACACGTGGTCAAAACAATAATCAATGAAATTGCTACAAGAAATGATAGACCCCGATATGATCTCATCCCCTCAAGGTAAGCCCACAGTCCCGTTATGAGTAAAGTGAAAGCCAGGAGATTCAATGATACATATGAGTTTGTCTAATAATTTTTCTTTCTTTCCTCGTAAACAAATATGAACCGACTTAGATGTAGTAGGTTTTAACCTGAGGGAAGTCAAAAAAATATTCTTGCATTGACAACAAGTTTCATAAATGGAATTACAAACATGGGTGAAATTCACATACCTCACACCGTCTACTTTCACTCGGTTCTTTCATCAGGGCCCTGTACTAATTACATACGTGATGTAGCTTGCCGTCTGGCGCAACCTTGGTAACATTCACACCCTTTGTCTGTTCTGTCGTTCACTGAAGCGGATCCCAGCTCTACAGAGTGGTTTGCTGGTTTTGTTTTTTCTCAGAAATTTCTCCGGGGAGCATCAGCTTCAGGCGTCAGCTATTTCAGACTAAAGTTAGTGTATCTTGACTCACGAAGTAAGAATTAGGGTTAAGCGAGCACACAATGTCAGAACACGAGGTTTCCCTAAATTAGGAAAATGACCGGTGGACAGCTTCTCTCAACAGATAATCAGGGTTCACCACACATTTGGTCAAAAAGATGTCGGCAAGTTTAATGCTATGAATAATGTTACTTGCCACAAAGGCTGTACTTTCGAATATCGTTTCTGGAAGGACTAATTCAGGCACACTGGGCCCGTTATTTCAGTTCACGTTAAAGTTCTTGAAAAGCTTACGACCAAGTCTTTAAGGGAAAAGTTTTTTTAGTCTTCACAGGATAGGTTCATCAGTACGTAACGCTGGTATAGTTAGGTTACCACAGAAATCTCTCAAACACAGAATTCCTAAGAACTAAACCACTTCGATCAAACTAAAGGCCATCTCTTTTAACAGAGATTTTTTAGAAATCGAACGAGGCTTGTTCTAGTCTTGACTGCGAAGTTACTGAGTGATAATGAAATCTAGCTCATTCTAGCATATATGAAAACCCAGACAAAGAGATGAACGTTTATTTCGCAAAAACGAAATAATTTCCCCTTTCTCATAACAACTACGTAACTAGAAGAGGCTGTCGTAAACTGCCACTTTCTGCGTGTCAGTTGCGAAATCTCAGACAACCTGTCTCCAATGCAGGGCAGTTTTCACACTACAGCTGACCATGGCCCACAGTGAGCGCCGTGTCAGTTTGGGATTTTTCAGACAAATGTCTGAATACTGACCGGTGCAGATGTAAAGTATCACACCTCACCGGGACTTATGCCGAGAAGAAGCTCGCGCGCTCGGTGAGAATGTAGACGATTGTCTACGTCCTATGTTCAGCGAACCGACTTATCACGCCTTCTGACGCCCTGCAGCCCTGACATCTACGTAATATCGTCCTAGCGCGATTCTCAGTTTTGAGAAAGAAACAGGTAAAGTTTTAGAATACTGAAGAATAGGAAGAAGATGTAGGTAATTTAATGACATAAAGACCTACGTGACAGACAGACATAACATAAACTAAATAGAGACACCATAAACTAGGCAGACGTAACGTAAATTAGATAGAGACATCATAAACTAGACATACATAACGTAAATTAGATAGAGACATCATAAACTAGACAGACATAACATAAACTAGATAGAGACATCATAAACTAGACAGACATAACATAAATTAGAGACATCATAAACTAGACAGACATAACATAAACTAGACAGAGACATCATAAATTAGACAGACATAACATAAATTAGATAGAGACATCATAAACTAGACAGACATAACATAAATTAGATAGAGACATCATAAACTAGACAGACATAACATAAACTAGAGACATCATAAACTAGACAGATATAACATAAACTAGATAGAGACACTAGTCATCTGATGATGAAGACAGGTCGGCGTGACAACTATAGCCACACGCGACGAAAGTAGTAGCGAGCCTATAACATTTTTGTAAGTACAGTATATACATAGTTTTTTATTGTTATTTTTTGTGTTCAATATGTTTGATAATTATATGTAGTTGATGTTAACTACGAGGTGTGTTCAAATGAAACCCGTCCCAGTGGCTTTATAACAAAATTATGTAAGGTACATCAGCAGGAGTAGTAGAATTAAATACAGCAATTGTTATGAAGCAAGTACTCGCTGGGGTCCTTTAGAAATAGTCACCATAGGCATTCAGACACGCATCCCACTGCTTGGGTAGACGGCGGATGCCGTCCGAGAAAAATGACTGGTTGCTTATTGAACCATTTGGTCACCGAGGCCCTGACGTCTGCATCGGAGTCGAATCTTTGTCCCTTTAGAGATTTTTTTAAGGGTCCGAACAAATGAAAGTCACATGGTGACAGATCGGGGCTGTAGGCTGGGTGTGGCAAAACTTCCCACCTTTTCCTTGGTAACGCTTCCTGCACAATGTTCGCAACATGTGGACGAGCATTGTCGTGCAACAGAATCACACCGCGCGAAAGCATGCCGGGTCGTTTATTCTTGATGGCTGTATGCAGGTTGTCTAGTGTGTCTTTGTAGCGGATGGTATTGATGTTCACGCCAGGCTCTTTAAAGTCTACCAATAGAAGCCCTTCATGGTAAAAAAAATGAGGTCAGCATAACCTTACCGGCGGAAATCTGTGACTTGAATTTTTTGGACGGATTCCTTATCACACCGGCCATTATTATAACGGTCTGCAGCACAACCAATGAATACTAGGAGAATGAACACTTACACACTTGTACATTCATATGTGCTTATTACGTCAGATGTGACGTCATCATGCTCCTCCTACGAATGTCCACTTGGCGCAGCACGGTCGGGTTTCATTTGAACACGCCTCGTATTTAGTTTTTGTTTGTTACCACTTTTTACTTAATTTTTGTACAGCTTGCTGGATCTTGGGAGCGAATTAATTTGCATTCTATTAATTCTTATGGGAAATCAAAATTCGTTTAACGCTTTTTCGGTTAGCACTATATTTTTTTCAAGAACGGATTAACAGCACTAAGCGAGGGACTGCTGTATATTTATTCATTCGTTCACTCATATTCCGTGTTGCTCCTCACCGAGCATGGACTACAGCTACATCAGGCACTTGGAAAAACCTTTCGCCAAAGCCTAGTTTCTCGTGTAGCTGTGGTTTTTGCATCAATTCGTTTTACATAATGAGGTTTCCAACCCTATGCCCAACCTCATTTTAGCTTCCGCTAACGACACTCATGAAAGAACAATTGTTATATTCTTTGATAGTCTCCTCAGAGGCCCGCGATAACTACACGGGATCATACAGTAGCCAACATTTAATCATGGATATAATGAGACTAAATGAGAAAAGCATATAGCAATATCCTTTTGGGGAGTTATCGTGTAAAACAAGTTGCAACACAAGCCATCGCTGCAAAAACACATGACTATTTTGATGCAGTCTTCCTAAAGACCAGCTTCTCCGGATGCTCAATGCACCCTAGTTTATGTTGTCTGTATCTAGTTTATGTGGTCTTCATCTATTTTCTGTAATTTATATCTAGTTTATATGTCCCATATCTAATTCATCTGGTTTCTGTTTAGTTTATGTTGTCTCTATCTAGTTTGTGTGGTACATTTCTACTTTCTATGGTTGCTATCTATTTTATTTTCTGTGGTTTCTGTCTAGCTCATGAGGTCTTTATCTAGTTTTTCTATCTATTTTATGTGGTCTCTATGTAGTTTCTGGGGTCTCCATGTGTTTTCTGTAGTTCCTATCTAGTTTATGTGATCTCTATCTAACATGAGTTTTCTATCCAGTTTATGTGGTCTCTATCTAATGTCTGTGGTTTTTATCCAGTTTATATGGTCTGTATATAATGTATGTGCTTTCTATGTAGTTTATTGGGTCTCTATGTAGTTTACTGATCCTAGCTCTCTCTCGGGTCAACGTCTGTCCTCCAAGGTCCGAAATATGGCAAGCACCCCGTTTACAGTGGACAATATCAACCACACAGTGCTCTCGCTGGCAAAAGGGAAAATATACGCCCTCCCTAGACGAAGGCTAGTTTCTCGCCCCCTAATTTTGCGCCTTTTCCCCCAGACTTCCGGTAGTCACATGACCCACCAGTTCGGCTAACCTCGGCCTTTCCGAGTGACCTATCGCCGACCACAATACATAAGATGTACTGCGAAATAACGCTGTGACAAAGATCAACTGTGTCTCTAATGAATAAAAAAGAAATAATAGGGTGACTGCTACCTTAGACATGTTGTAATAGGGCGACTGCTACCTTAGACATGTTGTAATAGGGCGACTGCTACCTTAGACATGTTGTAATAGGGCGACTTATATGACAGGGTGAATGAGGATGGCAACCATATCATGTCAAATAAGTTGCTACAGAAACAACAGCTGAAAGAGCACATTAATGATACTGTGGTGCAGGCTTCCTGTATGGATATCAGCTGCAGTGGCGGGTTCATCTTTCATAAAGAGTAAACAGTCGAATGATGATGGTGTACACCCCCAGATGTTCTAAACTAAAGCCGAAAAGATGTTACTCTGTGTACAAAAAACAATAAGCGTTCGAGTGGCTGAGTGGTTTGAGTGTTTGGTTCTCAAGCGGAGGGACCGGGTTTAAAACTAGATTGCGTCCCACCCCAGTCAACCCAGCTGTAAAAATAAGTATCAGACTCTGCTGTAGAGGTAAGAACAGCTGGGAAGGGAACTGGTAACTACACCTCATAAAGTTGAGATGTAGTGTCAGGGAAGTCTGTAACACTTCAATCACCTCCAGCAGTATTTGCTATTGAACTCCCTTGACCTTTACAAACAAAGCATATCTCTGTGACGTCATCATCATCAAGAAGATCCGACTTCTGATAAAGTCATATCTTGAAGCAAATATCTGGAATTTATTTGAAACGTATGACGTACACGTTGTCTAAAGGTGCTGCTAAAACGTACAACAACAATAAAACAAAAAACACAAAACAAAAAACAAACAAACTAAAGCAACTGAGTACAGATTCGGTGCAAGTTGATGATACTGAAGCAAATTTTAAAACATAAACGTCTGAGATTAAAGGCCGGAGGAATATTTCTAGATAAAGGGTAAATCGATGGATAGAATCTCTTTAATGAACGAAATGAACGAGAAAAATGGAGAATAATTGATAACATGAATCATGCAAGGCCACCATTAACGAAGAAACATGTTAAAGATGCTAATAAGTGCATGTAAAGCGGAATGCGTTATCGTTTCATCACCCATTATGTTGAACGTGGTTGGGGGGAATTCTCGTATCTTTGGTGAATTCCCTATATTACGGGAATTCAAGCCGGTTCATATATTTCAAAGAACACGTTAGTTCACAATAATCATAATAATCGTTATTTTCCTTTTCGCAACCCGTGGAGTCACCGCTGCAGCTGATTAAAATTAGGTCACCTGCACGAGAGCAATCATCCACCGTGGAAGCGGTTGCATCTGTAGTAATTTGTTTTACAAGATGAGTCTCCAAGCCCCCTGCATATCCTCATATGTCACCTACTACAGCATGAGACCGTCGAGTGGCAGACCGATTAAAGCGCTTGTTTCTCGAGACAAAGATACTGTTCAAAACTTTCTAGCGTGACGCTCCAGTCTGCCCAGCAGGAAGGAAATGAGTAACTGACTCAGCTCTTGAGTATGGATGGCAAGGACAGCGGGGAAGAAAACCCGTCACCCCCACCTCACAATGCTTAGACCTAATGTAGTCAAGTTTACTCTTCTGCTGTATAATATGCTATTGGTCGCATCTACCTTTTTGCCATTTCACTAAGAACTGCATGGGGATGCAGTTGTCCCAATCTTGTCTTATCTTTTCAGAATTGTGTTTGTCTGCAAATAACTTTCCTAATCTGCCATCACTAACCTACAAAGATACCTTCCTTTATCTTTGCATCGCTAATTTGCGGAAATACTTTTGCTCGAAGATAAGTGGAAAGCTTTGCCCCCCCCTAAGCCCCCCCCCCCCCCCCCCCCCCCCCCCCCCCCCCGCCCCCCCCCCCCCAACCGCTGTTTTGATTGCCCCCCCCATTTTTGAATTATGCCCCCATGTAAAAAGTTTTGTCGAACTGCAATAATTTCTAAATTAGAGGTCCACTCCCTTTGCATCGCTATAGATAAAGCTTTGCTTAGTTTTGGATCCTAACGCTTTTTCGAAAAATTCTTCATGAGCACCCAACTTTTATATGTAACACCGTGGGTATAAAATTGATTGCTGTCTTTGTTACCTATTGGCTCGTGAATTACATTTTTATGCCCGAGGCTGATTACTATCCCTGCCCCCCCCCCCCCGCCATTGGTAGTCCCCCCCCCCCATTTTGTTATAAGTTTCTTTCCCCCCCCCCCCCCAGGGACTACGCTGGGAAATATTCTGGACACTTACACATATTTCCCGAAAGTCCCTTTTTAAACTTCATATTCGATTCTGTCCCCTCTGTAGCAAACATCATCTGCGGTTATATCTAGGAGCAGACTATTCTAATTTTCTTCTGATGCACTGCCACGGGAGACAATTATAACCACTTTGTTGGCCAAGCAATATGGCAACTTAGCTGGGGTTTTTTGGATGATGAATCTTCTCTTTTATGTTGTTTCAATAACACTCATAATATAATAATCAATGTGGTCATGTTTTTATTTGGAGTAAACTATCCACATATTTATGCTTGTCTTTGTATCATCATGCTTTTAATTTAATATAGCCAGTGCTGGGGGTTTTAATTGTACATTATGTTCATCTTTGAAATCTTGCATGTTTTGAGTTTCAGTACAGCCTCTACCATTTTGTTTACGTGGCGGTACTCAGTTAGAGATATGAAAATCAATGTTAAAGTTTTTGTTTACGTGGCGGTACTCAGTTAGAGATATGAAAATCAATGTTAAAGTTTTTCTTTACGTGGCGGTACTCAGTTAGAGATATGAAAATCAATGTTAAAGTTTTTGTTTACGTTGCGGTACTCAGTTAGAGATATGAAAATCAATGTTAAAGTTTTTGTTCTTCAATTATAATTTTCAGTGTTGCTGTAAAATTTATTAATGTTTAAATGCCTTTATTAAAAAAAACAAAAATACCCTGAATAAATCTGGTGATTTATTGTTTATAATTGTTAAAGTGTACTCTGTTTCCTTGTTTTAATATCACAGTTAGTTAGTTACCTAGCGGGGTGGCATTTTTATGATTGTCTCCACTTTACTAAATTGTGATACCAGTGGTTCTCTCATACACTGGGACTTCATTTTCCTGCAGAATTTCTATTTCTGTATTGTCAGTACTATGCTGATCCTATATACCAGCGGTTTTCAACCTGTGCGCCGCGGCGCCCTGGCGCGCCATGACTGACGGTCAGATGCGCCGTGGGTGGGCGTGGATTTTTTTTTTTTTCGTATTTAGCTGTAAAGAAAACACAGAGCTGTGGGAAATTTCATTTTTGGTGTTTGTCAACCTGCGTGACCCCGGAGAAATTTCACTTTTGATGTTGGCCAGCCTTTGAAGTCCCGCTCTCCCGACCCGCTTATCAACTTTCCGCGCATTCACCATGTCAGTGCTAAGTGCTTTCTGGACACTGACTTCCTGTTAAAAGTTGCATACCTCTGATCTTTTTGAAAAGTTGAACTCATTGAATAAGTCTCTGCAAGGAAGTGAAACTCATTTGATTCAACTTATTGACAAAGTTTCGGCCTTCAAAAAGAAGCTTCTTTTTTGGAAGAGAAAAATCAACGAAGGAGGAGAAATGGACTTCCCATGTTTGCAGCAGTTCATTACAGACAATAAAATAGGTTTCAGTGCAGATATTGTTTCTATAATTCAAGGACACCTATCGCAACTGTGTTCATTTTGAAAAAATACTTTCCCGAAAACTGTGACAGGTTTCAGTGGGTTCAAAATCCCTTTAGTAGTGATGCTCCTTCGGACTTCAGTACTGCAGAAGAGGAAGAACTGACAGAACTTTCATCAGACTTTTCACTACAAGCGAAGTTTCCATCCATGGCATTGCCAAAATTTTGGTATTCAGTAAAGCAGAAGTTCACCAAGCTTGAGGAAGAGAGCACTGAAGATATTAATTCCTTTTGCAGCCTCCTATCTCTGCGAGGCTGGGTTTTCAGATCAAGATGTGGAGAAGGAAATGAGGGTAGCTGTATCTCAAGAGGTGCCAAGATTTGACAAGCTGTGTAAGAACAAGGAAGCTCACGTTTCACACTGAGGTGACTGGTACTTTATTCATCATATTTTTTTATTTTTTTTTTAGTTTTACTGTACAAGTTTTTTGTTATGGAGATTGAATCATGAGTGCAGTATATCCGTGGATGATTTTCAGATAAAAATTAACAAAAATGTTAGAAAGAAACTATTTTATCTGTGCTGTTTTCTTTTTTATAGTAAGTGTTTTCAAAGTGCACTTTGTGTATATTTTTTCGTTGTACGTGTAATTTTTTCACAGCTTGTCAAATTGCATTTAAAAAAAAATTACATTAAAACATTACAATCTTTAAAAGCCTTTCCAAAGCTCTCCTGCTCAAAAAAAAAAGTTAGGCTAAATGTCGAAACATCGCTAGAGTTTTTACCAGTTATCCCACAAAAGAGCCGCAGAAAGAATGTAGTTGGTCAGGGGAGCCATGGACTTAAAAAGGTTGAAAACCGCTGCTATATACAATAAAATTCTCACGCTACATATATAAATATATACATCAAGTGCCACTTTCACAACGCCATCACAGCAAGCGGACCACTACTGCAACACGAAGATTCTGTCGACTAGTTATTTCGTTCAAGACAAGCTACGAACACATCTACTGAGCCTTGCGTTACATTGACAAATCTTGCATTGTTAGGAGAAACAAAAGATACGGCCGTCGACACCTCAAGGACGGTGTTGTCCGAACAGGGCCATTATAATCTCGATGAAGACAGACAAAAGACATGCCCATTGTGTACGGACGACCAAGCTGCCTCATTGACAGTCAGAAAAGTCAAGAAACGAGATATCCTTTTTGTTTAGGCAGGAAATAACTATGTTAGTAGTTTGGTATCAGAATTCATTCAGCTTCGTCATCTAGTATAAACTTAAGATTTGAGTGCGTATTTTATGTGCTAATTACCAGCTTCTCTTTCAGGTATAGTTATATTTAGTTGTCACTGTATCGATATTATTTTATTTGAATGTTGTCCAACATATAGTAATTCATTAAATGTTGTAATCGTGTTTGCGATACCAACACAAGTTAGTTACTTAGATAGACCAGGAAAGAAAGTGTGCGAGAGACATACAGTTCTTTCTGTCTTACTCTTCTATTCACTCAGGGTGAGAGAGGGGATGGGGGCTCGCGAGCTATAGGAGAGGACAGATAAGATTAGTAGGGGCGACAGTATCAAGGGATTCTGAATCACTGGGTCTGTATCCTAGGAACTTATCCCAAATTTACTCATATTCGCCTTCCTCTGAGCCATTAATAAATCCTATGCAACCAAGATAAACTCTCCATGGTTAATCCTTGGGTTAACCTTGTGTCACGAAGATGGCAGATGGCAGAAGAACAGTTGGGCGATCGCAGCTGAGGTTCAAAGATGTGTGCAAGAGAGTCATGAGGGCACTGGACATAAATCCAGCAACGTGGGAGGATGAAGCTGCCGATCGCACCAAGTGGCACCACCTCAGATTGAGCGAAAAGAAACTAACATAACAAGCAGAAGAGAGGAGAAAACGTCGAAAGAAACACCAGGAAAATAAGCAGTTGAAGGCTGTCACCTCAGGGGCGCATTCCCATAGTCAGTTACGACTGAAGAGGCTATTATAGTTGTAAAATGCAAATAACGATTATTCTCCAGTCACAGAAACTGATAATCGATTGCCTTACCATAAAAAAACCTCCGTGGAAAACATCTCTTCATTAATTCAGTACCCGAGTACAAAGGTCACCAGAGACTTCACTCCCCTTGGGTTTCATTTCAGTAAAGACACAAGGTGTCATTTGTCACGGTAGGAAATAATGGGGAAGGTAGACAGACATTCAGACTGACGGTTGTCACGTTTTGTACACGGGTTGCGGCTCACGAGTAGCGTAGGCGTGAATAAAAGAAAAAGAGACCTTTCGAACATGAAAGTTTAAGTACTACAGCCCAGACCGTCGAGCGAAAATCACTTATTGTCAAGAACGTCCACGCATAATTGTCTGTCTTCATCGTTCGTTTTTTGAGAGAAAAGTACGCTGTGCTGCAATTTATTTCGATCCAGTACATCTGATTTCAAGAAGCAGTTTTTATTTGGGTAGAATGAAAAAAAAAAAAAAAAAAAAAAAACAACACACAAATAGTAATACGTCTTACAAAGAGTAAGGACAAGAAAAACCCTACGTTGCGGCCACAAGGGCTTCGTCAGGGACAGACAAACAAGAGACAGGAGGGAAAGAAAGTAAGAATTAAGTGAAGAACATGAAACTTTAGAAATAAGAGAAAAATACTCCCTGATGGGTGTAACATGTTGGAGCAAAAATGTCTGCCACTAAACCGGAAAGCGGAAGTGGATAATACATTAAAAGAAAAAAAAAAAAAAAAAAAAAAAAAAATTAATAATGAAAGCAAGGACTGGAAAACAGAGTGAGGGAAAAATGATATTAAAAAAAAAAAACATATGGAGAGAGAAGAGGTAGAAAGAGTTAAAAAGAGATTATTTTATGGAGTAAAATTAATTTATTTAAAAAAAAACGTTATATATATATATATATATATATATATATATATATATATATATATATATATATATATATATATATATATATATATATGGGTTTGCTTTTCTTAGCCTTTGGCTGTCCCAGCCTACCTGCAAGGCAGCAGGTGGTTTGAGATCAGAGTTTTCTTTCTGCCAGATGAGTTGCCATCAGCGGTTTACGAGCTTCATCTACTCTGCGCATTCTACTTTTAAAAAGCCAAAGACTCGACCTTCTCCTCTTCTCCTGATAGTAAAAAGAGGTCCGCCACGAAAAGTCCATGTGTTGAGAATTCGCTGTCAGAGGATATGTTTTGCACATGCCTTAGGTGTATTTCCACTCAACTCCCATCTATGAAGGCGGACTACCAACTTTATAAGAGAGGTAGATGTTGTTATTTGAGAGCGAACGAACAAGAAGACCTAGGGCCGGATTTAGCCATTAGCTAAATAAGCTACAGCTTAGGGCCTCAGTTTGAAGGGTCCTCTCTTGCCGTGTTCAGTTGTTTCACGGCCTTATTCTCTGTTACCAATTGCCAAATAGGCCGCCACAGCTTCCCATAGCTTAGGGCCTCACCATATCTAAATCTGGCCCTGAGAAGACCGTTCGATATTCAGAAACCAGGACGGGAAGAGGTAGAAACTTTGTATTTTATATTATGTCCAATATTTGCGTTTGAATTGTAAAGAAAAAAATGGCTACAGTAAAAAGATAGAGAGAAACAAAGAAAGAGAGTACCATGTTAATAACAGCAGCAAACAACAACACAGTTATTCAAAACAAAGAAAGCAAACAAAAGATAGACATATTAAAAAAACAAAAAAAAAACACGCACACGTTTATGTAAACAATTAAAACAAGAGACAAATATATAAAACTTATATAAGGACATTGCATTGATAGACATCAGAAAACATACATACATAACAAGCAATATTTATAACATAACATTTAATGTGAGAGATACTGTTGCATAAGATCTACAATTTAAAATATTGTTTTAAAAATTAGTCAGTTCTTCTGAGCATATTAAAAATGCGTTACTAATTTGACTGTCTGTATGTCTATCGCAAGAAATAACTCAAGAACTAACTAAAATTTTGATAGACTTTTGTATTGATAACGTTAGGAACAATGTGTCGACCAATTTGAAATGGAATATAAAAGAATAGAAGGAACTTTATCGGAGAATTCGATTTTAATTTGGATAGGACGTTCACTCGCTAATTCACTACTTTTGTTTTGCCCTCGTCTCAAATATCGGTTTCCTTCAGCTATTTTATAACGTCACATGACGTCATGTAACATGGAAACTATACCATTGTTTGCTTTCTTAGTGAAATGTTTAATGTTTGCCGACAACCGTTCATCGTGTATTTGCATTCACAACTTCAATAAAGGAACAGGTTTTATTTTGAGCGATTAGTGACAACATTTGTTATGTATTAAATACTGCTGTGGGTTGAATACAAATTCTAGAGTCAGGTATACTAACTGCCTTAGCAGTAACGCCTGTCCCATCTTTCCCCATCAAACCTGCAATCTTTTCATGGCGCATTTTTCTGAAACCTGGAGACTGAATTGCGCGCCTATTGAAATAATTGCGCACTGTGTTCCCATCCTTCATGATGGCGGATGTTTTAGAAATATTCATGTTCTTTGACAACATTTCTGGAATTTCTCCATTTTCTATTTCTGATGAGCGTAAATAAACATCTTACATTTCATTCAACAATCCGTAATGAATATAGTTCGTTACATTTGCAGTTACTCGGCCCATGTAGTCGCTCAAGTCCATACACCCCTAAATAATGATTCGGAGACGGGGTAGCAGAAGACTTATTTTCAATGTGTCTTGTGTTTTTTTAAGTCCGTACCAAAGCAAGACTAAAAAAAAATATCCATACATTTAGAAAACATGTGATAAAACAGTTATAAATTAGTCGAATTTTAGTCCAATGGCTTTTCTTTTTACTTCTCCCTGTGTCATGTTTTGACGGGTTGCCCCAAAGCTTCATAAGCAATTCATCCAGATAAATGATCACAGGAGAGTTAGTGCCACCATCCAGATAAATGATCACAGGAGAGTTAGTGCCACCATCCAGATAAATGATCACAGGAGAGTTAGTGCCACCATCCAGATAAATGATCACAGGAGAGTTAGTGCCACCATGAAGACATGCCACTGAATAAGAACAACATAATTATTTCCCGCCATGTTTTGACGAGTGACTTGCTCTCGCTCTATCGTGATTACTTTAAAATCTATTTTATTAACTTGATCTATTCCCGCTTGTCACTACGCACACGAAGATGTTTTTGTCGACACGTTCAGGCGCTTTTTTCCTTGTAGTTCCGGTGGGGTATAAAAGTGAGATCCATCTTTGTTTCATAGATCTGGAAAAGGCGTTTGGCAGGATCCCCTGGAGAAAACTTTGGGACTGTTTGGCAAGGAAGAACATTCCAGCGCCTCTGATTCATGCTATACAGAGCTTCTACAAGTCTTGCAGAAATTATGTGAGGACAGCAAACCATAAAGTCAGAAGAGTTCAGGACCACCCCTGGTGTAAGACAAGGTGATATCCTATCACCTTACCTCTTCATACTCCTTATGGACGATGTCATCAAGGCATATAAGGAGAGAACAAGAAAGTATTCAGTGAGATACTGGAAGATGAGACAGGTCTGTATTTCAGAGCTGGCATTTGCTGATGATGTTGCCCTGATTGCTAAATCAGAGGCACATCTCCAATCCAACCTGCAAGTCTGGAAGGAAGAGCTGGAGAAGAGAGGGATGGTCATAAGCAGCTCTAAAACAAAATCCATGGTGATATCACGAGAAGAAAGAAGACATCAGATTAAGCTGGGAGAACATTTCATGGAGCAGGTCGACCACTTTGAATACCTCGGAGCTAGTATAGACCAAAAGGGAGGCATCAAAGAAGAGTTGGCCACTCGAAAAGCAGCAGCTGGGAGACTTTTTCAGGCCATAAATCGAGGATTCCTCAGCAAGAGAGAGGTTGGTAAGAAAACGAAGATGGCCGTATACCGCTCCACCTATGTCCCAGTCTTGACATATGGATGCGAGTCATGGGCAATGACTAAACCCACAAAAGCCAGATCCAAACCTCAGAAATGAGGTATCTGAGAAAGATGGCTGAAGTAACAAGAAGAGACATGGTCCGCAACCAGACGATACGTCAAGGCCTAAAATCCCACCCCCTGCAGACCCAAGTAGAACAGTCCCAACTAAGATGGTTTGGCCATGTCTGCAGAATGGAAGAAGATCGGCTACCACGACAAGCATGGGAAACAAAGAGCCATGGATCCAGACCCCCAGGACGACCCAGAGTCCGCTGGGAGGACAACATTAGACAATCTTTAAAGGACCGAAGACTAGAATGGAACCAGGCCAGGAGGAAGACAGCCGATAGGATACTCTGGCGCTCTCTCTCTTCCAAACCTCTACACCTCACGGTAGAAGGGAAACGACTAAGTAAGTAAGTAAGTTCCGGTGGGGAGGGGGGTCGTTGAGAAGACAAACAGAACCTAGAATAACTGCTCCCTCATGAATGTCGTAAAAGAGGTGACTAATATGAGGTTGCGCACGGGGCTGGCAACCTCATGGTGTAAATAAATTGATACATAGTATACCGCTACATGAGCACATGCATGCTTTTGTGTAAGCTTCATACAAGGGAACTAGCTGCAGTAATGGCTCTATGTGTCATAAGGATCAATAAGGAAATGAGTATGATGTTGACCGCAATCGTTCACTTGAATCGACCCTTGAAAAAAACGAAATGCAGAACAATCCACAGTCATTGACTAACTATGAAGATATTCCAAGCGAGACAATCAGAAATAATTTTTACATCACGTAATGTTTACTTACCTCCCATTTCCCTAACTGGAATATATCAAATTACTTTGGATGCCACTTATTTAATTAATTGTGGATGTATCTTTGCCGCTCTGATTTCAAAGTATTCAATGTACAATATTTTAGTGGTAGTTGCTGTAGTAATGGCAGTAGTAGGCGGGGAGTTGTTGTGGTAGAAAGACCAGTGAATTTGGTCGTAAGTGAAGTGGAATATTTGTTGTAGTTGTAATTTTAGCAATAGCAGTATTAGTGGTACAGTGGTGTTTTTGGTCGTAGTAGTAGTAGTAATGGTGTTAGTAGTAGACGTAGCAGCACAGTAGTAATAGTAGTGGAGTGTGACTCCACCGTGAGGTGAGCGGTCTAACAACTCTGCCAGTCGGAAGTTGAGTGTTTACATGCGAGTCACTCAGATACACGACTAACGAGTAGAAGTAGTAGTAATAGTAGTAATTGTTGTTGTTGTAGTAATAGCAGCAGTAGTAGTAGTAGTAGTAGTAGTAGTAGTAGTAATAGTAGTAGTAGTAGTAGTAGTGTTTTGTGCTTCAGCTGTGGGATTTAAGGCATCTCAAAAGACAGATTAGTCAGGTTTCAAGATAAGAGAGACTTTTGTCATCGTAGGAACAGGACCTGATCGCAGTGACCTGGATGGGTAGAGCACCCTGATAATGCGATCTATTGAAATTAGTGTACGGGTCTTGAGACCATCAGAGACGTCATAAAGTTGGCAAAAAATCGTCACCATGACGTTTACCAGTTTCGGAAACGTGTTTGAAGTTAAAGTTATATAAAACTATTAGCGACTCGCATCTGAAGGCACTTTTTATGATAACTACACTATGATGTGTTCCACGGTTTGGTGCTGAAGTCGCTACCATCATTAATGTCCAGACGGTTGTCAACTAGGAGACCGGTTAAAGTTTTTGTCACGTTTATTAATCATCACAGACGCTTCCATGAACACTTCCTGGGCTTCTGGAGCAGGCTAGACAAGAGATAAACAGGTCAAGGTAGTCCAATAGCAGGTACTGCCGTAGGGGAGTGAAAAGTTAGAGACTCCACTATACTAGGTCCAGCACCGAGAGGTGGGCTGATCAGATTTCTTCCTTGCTGCCTTTCCCTTCCTTAATTCAAGAGCAAAGTTAGGTACCCATTTACAGATGGGTAGACTGGAGCGCGTCGAAACCGTTAAGCGAATGGCAGAAATGATTCTTTTTAACAAAAGAACAATAGAAGCGATAAGTTAACATGGATGGAGGGCAGGTAATGTGTCTTACTAGAGCAAAAGCCTAAGATAATTGCCAACGTTGCGACCACAAGGTCTTCGCCAGGGAAGGAAAAGAAAATAAATAAAATAAATACAACCCGAGAATGCCGCTTGTCAGGGTTCGTGCGAAGAATGCGCAAGGTAAGCAATTTTCTTTGTCTTTTGTCCCAGTTAGACATATTTTGTTTGTTTGTTTTTTAAACCCATCCTTCACCACGCCTTACTGCAGTCCTCCTGCTTTGCTTATAACCTAACTATCGAAAGAATTGGATGATGCGTTTTAGAAGAGAGGTGACAGCATCCTGACCACGCAGTCTGTTACAGCAACAGTTCAACATTTCCTGTGCTTTGTTGTGAAAGTCATTATTGTCCTGGCAGAAGAGGCGGAGAAGGAGAATGTTTGGAGATGCGTTTGATTTGTTCCCACCGAATTCTATTTAAACCATCAAATACTAACATGTCATTAAAATTTCATAATTATCATCATCATATTATTATCGTATTATATTATTATCATCATCATATCATCATCGTATTATATTATCATCATTATCATCATCATCATCATCATATTATATTATCATCATTATCATCATATTATATTATCATCATTATCGCCATCACATCATCATATTATATTATCATCATTATCGCCATCATATCATCATATTATATTATCATCATAATCGCCATCATATCACCATCATATTATATTATCATCATTATCGCCATCATATCATCATATTATATTATTATCATTATCGCCATCATATCACCATCATATTATATTATCATCATTATCGCCATCATATCATCATATTATATTATCATCATTATCGCCCTCATATCATCATCATATTATATTATCATCATTATCGCCATCATGATCATCACCATATTATATTATCATCATTATCGCCCTCATATCATCATCATATTATATTATCATCATTATCGCCATCATGATCATCACCATATTATATTATCATCATTATCGCCCTCATATCATCATCATATTATATTATCATCATTATCGCCATCATGATCATCATCATATTATAATATCATCATTATCACCATCATATCATCACCATATTATATTATCATCATTATCGCCATCATGATCCTCATCATATTACATTACCATCATTATCGCCCTCATATCATCATCATATTATATTATCATCATTATCGCGCTCATATCATCATCATCATATTATATTATCATCATTATCGCCATCATATCATCACCATATTATATTATCATCATTATCGCCCTCATATCATCATCATATTATATTATCATCATTATCGCCCTCATATCATCATCATCATATTATATTATCATCATTATCGCCCTCATATCATCACCATATTATATTATCATTATCGCCATCATGATCATCACCCTATTATATTATCATCAGTATCGCCCTCATATCATCACCATATTATATTATCATCATTATCGCCACCATATCATCATCATATTATATTATCGCCCTCATATCATCACCATATTATATTATCATCATTATCGCCATCATGATCATCATCATATTATATTATCATCATTATCGCCCTCATATCATCACCATATTATATTATCAACATTATCGCCCTCATATCATCACCATATTATATTATCATCATTATCGCCACCATATCATCATCATATTATATTATCGCCCTCATATCATCACCATATTATATTATCATCATTATCGCCATCATGATCATCATCATCAGTCATCTGTTGCCTCCTTACGGAGGGCAGGACTACCACTGCAGCTGGTCTACTTACATAAATCCTGCACCAAACAGTCACGTGTTCTTGTTGCAGTGGTTTCCTTCGCAATTTTTGAAAAATGAAGAAGTTGCCTGTCCCCAATGCACAACCTCACTTTAGCCGTTTTGTACGATATGCGAGAGGTCTCTTCCCACGAGTCTTTGTTGAGACAAGGAAAGAATAGGCTTACTGTACCATCAAGCATGTCGTACAAGGCGATTAATATGAAGCTGTGCAAGGGTTTGTAGCAGACGATTCATATTTGACGACAGCGCAATTCCCAGCCATGTTTGCTACACATTCTCATGATGTGCCCGGTCAAATATCGGGTATCATAATGAATGCAGGATAGATCGTTCGTGTTGGGATATATATACATAAAGAACTGTATTCACAAGTTATATGGATTTTTCCTCTCTCACAGAGGCTTTTGACAGGGACATTTACATATACGCGAGCACGCGCACACACAAACACACACACGTAACAGCAGCGATTGTTATGTTTGAATATATAACACTGGCGTACCCTTACCACGATAGCTATTAAATGTGATATGGTCTTACAGATCCAGCTTTTTAACGACATCTGCAACCACAACTACAGCTAACTATTGACTTACTGGTTAAAAATACTGATATATTAAAATAGAAAATGGACATTGACAAAGGAGGGGGAACAGTTGGTGACGTCTGCTCAAAGATCAATAAAGCCAGATGCCCTTGTAATGCCCTTTGACCAATATGGAACTCCTCAGCAATATCCAGAGAGAACAAAATTAGAATCTTTAACTCAAATGTGAAGTCGGTTTTGTTGTGTGACTCATAGACATGGCATGTCTCAAAAAGTAGAAGAGAGGTGACAGCATCCCGACCACGCAGTCTGTTACAGCAACAGTTCAACATTTCGTGTGCTTTGTTGTGAAAGTCATTATTGTCCTGGCAGAAGAAGCGGAGAAGGAGAATGTTTGGAGATGCGTTTGATTTGTTCCCACCGAATTCTATTTAAACCATCAAATACTAACATGTCATTAAAATTTCATAATTATCATCATCATATTATATTATTACCATTATCATCATCATATTATCATAATTATCACCATCATATCATCATCATATTATATTATCATCATTATCGCCATCATATCATCATATTATATTATCATCATTATCGCCCTCATATCATCACCATATTATATTATCATCATTATCGCCATCATGATCATCATCATATTATATTATCATCGTTATCGCCATCATGATCATCACCCTATTATATTATCATCATTATCGCCATCATGATCATCATCATATTATATTATCATCGTTATCGCCATCATGATCATCACCCTATTATATTATCATCATTATCGCCATCATGATCATCATCATATTATATTATCATCGTTATCGCCATCATGATCATCATCATATTATATTATCATCATTATCGCCCTCATATCATCACCATATTATATTATCATCATTGTCGCCATCATATCATCATCATATTATATTATCATCTATATCGCCATCATGATCATCATCATATTATATTATCATCATTATCGCCCTCATATCATCACCATATTATATTATCATCATTGTCGCCATCATGATCATCACCATATTATATTATCATCATTGTCGCCATCATGATCATCATCATATTATATTATCATCATTATCGCCCCATATCATCACCATATTATATTATCATCATTATCGCCCTCATATCATCACCATATTATATTATCATCATTATCGCCCTCATATCATCATCATATTATATTATCATCTATATCGCCATCATGATCATCATCATATTATATTATCATCATTATCGCCCCCATATCATCATCATATTATATTATCATCTATATCGCCATCATGATCATCATCATATTATATTATCATCATTATCGCCCTCATATCATCACCATATTATATTATCATCATTATCGCCCTCATATCATCATCATATTATATTATCATCTATATCGCCATCATGATCATCATCATATTATATTATCATCATTATCGCCCCCATATCATCACCATATTATATTATCATCATTATCGCCCTCATATCATCACCATATTATATTATCATCTATATCGCCATCATGATCATCATCATATTATATTATCATCATTATCGCCCTCATACCATCACCCTATTATATTATCATCATTATCGCCATCATGATCATCATCATATTATATTATCATCATTATCGCCCTCATATCATCACCATATTATATTATCATCGTTATCGCCATCATGATCATCACCATATTATATTATCATCATTATCGCCATCATGATCATCATCATATTATATTATCATCGTTATCGCCATCATGATCATCACCATATTATATTATCATCATTATCGCCATCATGATCATCACCATATTATATTATCATCATTATCGCCCTCATATCATCATATTATATTATCATCGTTATCGCCATCATGATCATCATCATATTATATTATCATCGTTATCGCCATCATGATCATCACTATATTATATTATCATCATTATCGCCCTCATATCATCATCATATTATATTATCATCATTATCGCCATCATGATCATCATTATATTATATTATCATCGTTATCGCCATCATGATCATCACCCTATTATATTATCATCATTATCGCCATCATGATCATCACCATATTATATTATCATCATTATCGCCCTCATATCATCCAAAGGTTGTTATTGCCAGGAGTTGTAGTGAGGATAAGCTCTCACTGCAGATAAAATACTTCTATGGCACGCGCCTCAAACAGCCTCTGACAACCAAGTCCAGCTCCCGGCCTTCACGTGTGGCTCAATTTGAGCCCGGCGGAACTGTTTCCACTGACGGGAGAAGGGGCAAAGGCGAGCGACTGGCGCCTTAAAACCAGCAGCTTCGGGCAGATAGGGCTCGTAATCCTTGGTTGGTAGCTTATCTAAGAGAAGGAACTCTGAATTCAAACCACCGCTGCCTTGCGGGAATATCCATTTATGGAATTGGCTTCGGGAGTAAACCCTGAGGATAAATCCGGAGTCGGAGTCCCTAAGGCAGTCTAATGTTGATTCGACATTATTCTGGCAACTCCTGCGACATGGCTGGTACCAAACTGTATCGGCTACTGCCGTTCCTTTGGATCTACCGGCTGTGTGGAGAGGGGGAACATGCTGCATGGGCAACAGCTTGATCTCCATATAACTGTGCCCAAGCTCGCGCCCTGGAGAGGACACTCCAGCTTCACCCTATAGGTGTCGGCAAAACACGGGAAGTAGCAGTTACCGGTTATAAGCATTTTGCCCAATTGGCGTAGGGCATGGCGCCAGGGGCTACTTCCGACAGTGGGAGAGGTTCTAGGATCTCACTGGACAGCTACCGCCCGCTTCAAGCTGGGCAGCCCCCAGTCAATAAGGTGTTGTCCCGCCACTGTCTGCTTTCCCCATTGGGTGCATGGGGATTAGGGTCAAACCCGAACTGTGGACAGAAAATTTTGCACCAAGCAATTATCGAAAAAATAGAAATAAGCAAACTCTCAGATTGGGATGCTGGAACGTCCGGACTATGTTGACTGGACTATCCGAAAACCTACAGGATGTAAACGATGTAAGGAAGACAGCCATAATTAATGATGAGCTTAAACGACTTCAGGTGGATATAGCTGCACTTCAGGAAACGCGCCTGGCGGGCTCTGGAATGGTGAGCGAGAAGGACTACACATTTTATTGGCAAGGGAAAGATCTTAATAAAGCTAGAGAACACGGAGTAGGTTTTGCGGTCAAAAAATCGCTAACTAAAATGGTTGAACCAGGCGAGAATGGATCAGAACGCCTGTTAGCGCTCCGCCTGCAAACTAGCACAGGTCCCATCACCCTTGTCAGTGTGTATGCTCCTACTCTGTACTCTGCCTCAGAAGCTAAAGATGAGTTCTACGAGAATCTAGCAGCAGTAATCAAAAGCATACCTAGGCAAGAACAGCTTGTTCTCCTTGGTGACTTTAACGCTAGAGTGGGTGCCGATAATGTTTCATGGCCTTCATGTCTGGGCAGGTTTGGTATTGGCAAGATGAATGAAAATGGACAACGGCTCTTAGAGTTGTGCGTCCACCATGATCTCTGCGTGACCAACACCTACTTTCAGACAAAACCCCAGCATAAGGTGTCATGGAGACACCCACGATCCAAGCACTGGCACCAACTTGACCTGATTCTCGTCAGAAGGCCACTCCTCAGGTCTGTGCTCTCCACGCGCTCGTACCATAGTGCAGACTGTGACACAGATCACTCCTTGGTTTGCTGCAAAATCAGAGCACAACCAAGAAAACTCTATCGTGTCAGACATGAAGGGAAACCACGCATTGATACCAGCAAGATGTCAGACCCTTTCATGATCGCTCAATTCACTGCGACCTTCAAGAAAGTGATCAGTAGCCCTCAGCATGGTGATACTATTACAGAGAACTGGGAGCATCTACGGAACACCATTCAAAGTACTGCACTTGCCACCTTTGGTAAGAAAACAGCAAAGTCAAATGACTGGTTTGACGCTTCATCAGATGTGATGGCACCTGTTATTGAAGCTAAGCGCAGTGCTATGAATGAATACAAACGTTCACCGAGTGCCAGAACCCTACAGATCCTGAGGGCTACGAGAAGCAAAGTTCAACAAACTGCTCGACGCTGTGCAAATGACTATTGGCTCCAGCTCAGTGAGAGCATCCAGATCGCAGCGCAAACAGGCAACATTAGACAAATGTATGACGGTATAAAGAAAGCACTTGGCCCCCATAAAAGTAAGACGGCACCGCTAAAAACCATCAGCGAAGAGAAGCTAACCGATAAGGGTAAGCAGATGGAGAGGTGGGTCGAGCACTACTCTGAGCTTTACGCTAGAGACAATACCGTTACGCCTGCAGCCCTTGATGCTGTCAATAGTCTGCCAACTATGGAGGAGCTGGATGCCGAACCAACATTAGAGGAACTCAGTAAGGCCACTGATAGCTTGGCCTCTGGCAAAGCACCAGGCAGTGATGGGATTCCTCCTGATTTAATCAAATGCTGTAAGAGCACGCTATTACATCCCCTGCATAGGATGCTGTGCCAGTGCTGGGAAGAGACAACTATTCCTCAAGACATGCGAGATGCCAAGATTGTAACACTGTATAAAAATAAAGGAGACAGAAGTGATTGCAATAACTACAGAGGCATCTCTCTTCTTAGTATTGTTGGTAAGGTTTTTGCCAAAGTCATCTTAATGCGACTACACAAGTTAGCTGAGCGCATATATCCAGAGGCACAGTGTGGATTCCGAGCTGGCAGATCAACAACAGACATGATCTTCTCTCTCCGCCAGCTTCAGGAAAAATCAAGAGAGCAGAAAAGACCATTATATATCGCCTTTATAGACCTCACAAAAGCATTCGACCTGGTTAGTAGGGATGGACTCTTTAAAATCCTCCTGAAAATAGGCTGCCCTTCTAAAATGCTGGAAATGATAAAGTCATTCCATGACGACATGAAGGGAACAGTCCAATATGCTGGAAGCACGTCACAGCCCTTTGATATACGAAGTGGCGTTAAACAAGGCTGTGTTCTGGCTCCGACCCTCTTCGGAATCTTCTTTGCCTTACTCTTGAAACATGCATTCAGAGATGCAACTGAAGGAATATGCCTTCACACTAGGTCAGATGGCCGTCTGTTTAATCTTTCAAGGCTGAAGGCAAAAAACAAAAATCAGAAGGGTCACTATAAGAGACTTGTTGTTCGCTGATGATGCTGCAGTCGTCACTCAAAGCCAACAGGAGCTTCAGAGCTTGATGAATCGCTTCACTAAAGCATGCAAGGACTTTGGCCTCACAATAAGTCTAAAGAAAACGAATGTGCTGAGTCAGGATGTGGGTGCTGCACCAGTTATCACTATCGATAACTATGAATTGGCAGTGGTGCACCACTTCACATACCTAGGGTCTACCATCAATGACAAACTCTCACTGGATACAGAAATCGACAGCCGCATTGGCAAAGCTGCGGCTACCTTTGCCCGCCTCACATCGCGTGTTTAGGGAAACTCTAAACTCACAATGAAGACCAAAGCTGCGGTATATAATGCCTGCGTCACCAGCACACTCCTATATGGCAGCGAGACCTGGACGACCTATGCTAAGCAAGAAAGAAGGCTCAATACCTTCCATTTGCGGTGTCTACGCCGCATCCTCGGCATCTCGTGGAAAGATAAAGTGACAAATGTCGAGGTGTTGTCACGTGCTGGCCTTCAAAGTATGTATACGCTGCTTAGACAGCGCAGACTTCGCTGGCTTGGCCATGTTCGCCGCATGGAAGATGGTCGCATCCCAAAAGATATCTTCTACGGACAATTAGCAGATGGCAAGAGAACAGTTGGGCGACCACAGCTGAGGTTCAAAGATGTGTGCAAGAGAGATATGAGGGCACTGGACATGGATCCAGCAACATGGGAGGATGAAGCTGCCGATCGCACTAAGTGGCGATGCTATTTACGGCACCACCTCAGATTGGGCGAAGAGAGGCTCACACAAGAAGCAGAGGTGAGGAGAAAACGTCGAAAGGAGCACCAGGAAAATAAGCAGTTGAGGGCTGTCACCTCAGGGGCGCATTCCCATAGTCAGTTATGACTGAAGGGGCTATTATTATTATTATTATTATCATCACCATATTATATTATCATCATTATCGCCACCATATCATCATCATATTATATTATCGCCCTCATATCATCACCATATTATATTATCATCATTATCGCCATCATGATCATCATCATCAGTCATCTGTTGCCTCCTTACGGAGGGCAGGACTACCACTGCAGCTGGTCTACTTACATAAATCCTGCACCAAACAGTCACGTGTTCTTGTTGCAGTGGTTTCCTTCGCAATTTTTGAAAAATGAAGAAGTTGCCTGTCCCCAATGCACAACCTCACTTTAGCCGTTTTGTACGATATGCGAGAGGTCTCTTCCCACGAGTCTTTGTTGAGACAAGGAAAGAATAGGCTTACTGTACCATCAAGCATGTCGTACAAGGCGATTAATATGAAGCTGTGCAAGGGTTTGTAGCAGACGATTCATATTTGACGACAGCGCAATTCCCAGCCATGTTTGCTACACATTCTCATGATGTGCCCGGTCAAATATCGGGTATCATAATGAATGCAGGATAGATCGTTCGTGTTGGGATATATATACATAAAGAACTGTATTCACAAGTTATATGGATTTTTCCTCTCTCACAGAGGCTTTTGACAGGGACATTTACATATACGCGAGCACGCGCACACACAAACACACACACGTAACAGCAGCGATTGTTATGTTTGAATATATAACACTGGCGTACCCTTACCACGATAGCTATTAAATGTGATATGGTCTTACAGATCCAGCTTTTTAACGACATCTGCAACCACAACTACAGCTAACTATTGACTTACTGGTTAAAAATACTGATATATTAAAATAGAAAATGGACATTGACAAAGGAGGGGAAACAGTTGGTGACGTCTGCTCAAAGATTAATAAAGCCAGATGCCCTTGTAATGCCCTTTGACTAATATGGAACTCCTCAGCAATATCCAGAGAGAACAAAATTAGAATCTTTAACTCAAATGTGAAGTCGGTTTAGTTGTGTGACTCATAGACATGGCATGTCTCAAAAAGTATCACCTCCAAGCTACAGACATTTGTAAATAGATGTCTCCGACGGATCCTCCGTATAAGATGGCCAGACGTAATAACAAATATAGATCTACAGAAAAGATGCGGGTAACAGCCAATACTAACAGAAATTAAGGTAAGAAAGTGGGGATAGATAGGACATTCACTTAGAAGAGAAAAATCAAGCACAGCCAGAATTGCCTTTGACTGGTACCCACAGGGGAAAAGAAGAGTGGGAAGGCCAAAGAGAACTTGGAGAAAAACTGTATAAGAGGAGGCTAGGGAAATTGGAATGACTTGGGCACAGATGAAAAAGACAGCCCAGAATAGAAATCGACGGAGAGCAACTGTTTCTGCCCTATGTTCCACAGGGAACGGAAAGGAATGATGATGATGATGATGATGAAAATAGAAAATACAATTATTTTCTCGGCTATTATTAAACATCGAATCTTCTAGTGAAACTTATCACATAGTACACACACATATATATATATATATATATATATATATATATATATATATATATATATATATATATATATATATATATATATATATATATATATATATATATATATATATATATATATATATATATATATATATATTCGTACGCCGCGGATCTGTTGGATTCCATTCAAGTTTTTAAAATTTAAATGATTAAAATTGTAATCTCAGTGTTTAAAATATTGCCGAAGTAATTCACGTCTGTCGCAGATTTCCGCAAGATATTATGACGCGCAATGACCGCAGTATTGAGGACCGAACAGTGTGTTCCCCGTTCCTGCCTTTATAAATGGTTGAAATCAAAGGAGAGCTAATGTATTTCTAAATACGCCATAATCGCTGTGCTTCATTGGCTAGGATGTTCAAGCAAGAACGCATTAATCTGATAGACGCAATGATCAAGGGACTTATATTTTTATGTTTTGTGTTTGACGTACTGCATCAAATAACAAAGGAAGGATTACCCTAAGATTATGTTTTGTTTCGGGGACAGGAAATGAAACAGATCGGCTCAAACAGACACAGTCAACAATGCGAAAATTCATAATCCACACAATAATCTTAGTTTATTTATTGTTACATACGTACACGTGATTCTTGGTCTTTACGGTAATGTGAACAGCACAGTTTTATACCAGAAAGAATATATCAAAGGGCTCTCCAGAACTCTTTCTGGTGAAATCAAAAATGGAGTAAGTGTGTGTGTGTGGACCTTGCATACAAAAGGACGATAAGATCAACCTGGTGTCATAGACAAAACTAGGATTAAACTTGACAAAACAAACGTGCTTTACTGCTGGTGTTAAAAGAACCGCCAACTAAGATGGTTTGGCCATGTCTGCAGAATGGCAGAAGATCAGCTACCACGACAAGCATGGGAAACAAAGAGCCAGGGATCCAGACCCACAGGACGACCCAGAGTCCGCTGGGAGGACAACATTAGACAATCTTTGAGGGACCGAGGACTAGAATGGAACCAGGCCAGGAGGAAGACGGCCGATAGAATAGTATGGCGCTCTCTCTCCCAAACCTCTACACCTCACGGTAGAAGGGGAACGACTAAGTAAGTTAAAAGTGCCGTAATTAAGCTACAACTATCCTCCCTTTTAGTCTTATTTTCTCAATACTTCTTATTTTCTGTGTCTAGGCGATAAATATTTTTGTGTGTGTCTGTAAAACAAAAAATAAAAACACAACCACCCCAAATAAAAAAACAAACACACACACAAGTAAGCATTTTTTTCTGAAATCATAAAACTGTAATCAGGATTTAACATCTTAAAAATATCACTTTAAGTTGATGACTTAAGGAACACTTGTCTTACCTTATATTATATTTATTCTGATTTTTCATTTTTCAGCATCCGTTCATAAATTGAGACATAAAAAAAAAAACCAGTTATATATTTGCATCTAATTCATAAACTAAAGATAATGTACACCCCACTTTTTTTACAGTAGCCATTTATAGTTGATGGAAGACTGCAGTTAATGAGGTTTGCAAACTGTTGTTGACTCTGTTCAAGTAGAAAACAATGTTTTATGTCATATTCTTGAAAGTTTCATATAAGCAAATACTTTTTTATTTTGAAATTGTCTATTCCATATTTATCCTTCTTTAAAAATTGTTGTTGTTTTTTTATTTATTTATATTTTTTTCAAATGTCAGCACCTCACACGCCCCCTCCTCTTTCTCTCCCCCCCCCCCCCCCCCCCCCCCCCCCCCCCCCCCCCCCCCCCCCCCCCCCCCCCCACCAATCCCCAATGGCCGCTCGCACCGCCCAAGAGTCGGTATTGGCCCCATGTACTACAACGGACAAGTAAAAATTAACTATGGAAATTCATGTCACTTAAAAGTTGGAGCAAGAGGTAAGTAAGGAACGCAATGTTTCCTGCGACCAACTTTCGGGTCGCCAATTATAGATTGAGAATCACTGGTCTACGCTGTGCTCTTTTCACATTAATCTCATGTTTTCTTCAGATACATCTTTTCAAGCAGTCGCTGTTTAATCTCTCTTTCATATCTGATTCAATTGCTGTATTCTGCTAACCTTATTCATAAGCTGTATTGATATTTGTTTCACTCGCAATGGCTACTGTCAGGGGCGAAGAAGCACAAAGCTTCGCAATGCCACATCACTTCCACCATACTGATACAACGTTTATAGAGTAATCTACTGACTCATCTTAACTTCACGAGAAACGCCCCTGCATGTGATCTTGGCTGGGCAGATACTGTTAATGTAAACCCAGGATTTAGAACCTCTTCAGATTTTGACTTTGTTTAATGTACCGAGGTTAATCTTTGTTTATGCCTTTATGATTCTGTCCCATTAACCCATTTCCGCGTCCTAGGTAATCAACTTTGCCTCACCTGTACTCTCTACAAATACAACATACCATGTAGGAGACAACTAGTAGTTCTTGGAGGTCTGTGGTGAGACAAAGAAAAAATAGGACTACAGACCCATCAAGCATGTCGTACCAGGCAACTAATATGAGGTTGCGCAAGGGACAGGCAACTTGACCATTTAAAACAAACTGCTACAGGAAACACCGCTACAAGAGGATGTGCATGCCGGGTAAAGACATCCTGTAAGGGGGGACCAGATGTAGCCATGGCTCCATGCTCCATATGGAGCGAAAATGAAAATGATGATGATGACAATTACCTGGTATAAGGAAAAACGAATGAAAACTCGTAATCTTGGGGATGGGAAAAGTCAAAGCTAAGGTCATGACGATGACAATTACCTGGTACAAGGAAAAATGAGTTAAACTCGTAATCTTGGAGATCGGAAAAGTCAGCTAAGGTCGTGAAGGTGATGATGATATAGGAGAATTTTTTAATTTACAACAGTGAGGGAAATGTTTTCTAGTAATTCAGTATGGGTGTTTTTTTTTTTAACATCCAGACATAGGGAGCCAAAAACACAATTTTGACCTTTACATTCTGTAGTGCTTTATGTAAAAAAAAAACACAGCGTGTGTGCTTTATGTTTTTAATATCACCCATAAAAATTTCCTTGTCAACGTAGAGTGACAGCAAGGTTATATAACCGCGACCTCGACTACTCAACCAAGTCTACCCTTTAACCTCCCTCATTTTAATTGTCCTATATAACGTTATTATGTTTTCTCTCAACGCTGCACGAGACGAAATAGTTCCCCCTCCGGCACGTCTCTTATTTTACAAAACAGCGTGATATTATCTAGGATCCTGCATTACAAAAAGAAAATTGGGAAATATCTTCATTTTTGTAAAGCTACCTTTGAACTTGTTTGTACAGTTTACCATAATCGCATGTCTTGATTAGCTTTTACTACCTTTCTCCATCAAAGACGGTTGTTTTTTTAATGTTTTTCCCTCGCATCTAGCTTTTAAAACTAGATACTTGACTCTGCATTTGAGCTAGCGAAGGGAAAGGAAATATAGAAGGAAACTCTTCGCGCCACCTTGTAAAGCTGAAATCAAGTATAGTGAAGTCTCTAACACTTAATTTCCCTAGGGCAGTATCTGCTACGGGTTACATTTACCTTTACGGTATGTTGAAGTATGAAAGGAAGTTGTTAGGTCATACGGAATGATAGTGTTAAAACAATAAAAGCATTTAAAAACATTGAAAGTAATAAAAGTATTGACAGCTAATATAACAGTGAAAGTACTGAAGCAATGAACGCATTGATAGCAATACCTACTTACCAGTAGCAAATATATATATATATATGTATGTATAATTTTACATTTGATTTTTCTGTATTGTTTTTATAATTGACGTTATTCTGCTTCCTTCGGTACATGCAGTTTTCGTTCCTGTACAAGGTGTGTTGCTTTACCCAGCGTCATAATATGTTTTAATATCCACCCTCCCCCTTTCTTTTGTTGTTGTTGTAGTTGTTGTTTAGCGAGGTAGACTATGAACTTCCTATCACGCATCCCTTGCCTGTAGCCAATCTTCTGCTGTTGAAGGCCTGCAGTGGTAGTGATTCGCGTGCATTCTGTCCAGGTGTCCAAAATTTTTTTTTTTCTGTCTATGTAGCCATTGAACAGGTTTGTCTCAAAGTACTTTCTAATCTCTTCCTTTCTCATGTCTGTCTTTTCAGGTGACGGTTGCAGTTGTTTCTTATATATCTCATCGACCATTTTGTGTGCGTTTTTTTCCCCTGCCCTTTAGTCAGTGACCATGTTTGGCAATACAGAAAGAGATTGGAATGAGTATGCTATCTATCAACTCAAGCCTGTCTCCACGAAGAGGTGTAGGTTTCCGTCGGAACGCCCTTTGAAAGGCTATTTGCAATTTTTGTAACGCGTACTTTTTTTTCCCCACGAATGTTATAAAGCAGCGTTTCTCAAACTTTTTTGTTCACAGAACACTTATTCATTCGAAATGATTTGACGGAACAGTGATCCTAAAAATTGGGTTTGAGGTAGTATTTTACAAGTTTATAATATACTTTATGATTAATTAAAATTAAGTTTAAGCTGTGTGTTAAGTTATATTTTAACGGGGCGTTATATGTGTGAGATCCTCACATGTGAGTCTAGTATTTTATAGACGCACATGTGAGCGCACCTAAATTAATTGCATGTTTAAGTCTTTGCATACGACCGTGCACTATTATTGAACGGTTATGACGCGATTTGTCGCGGTGATTTGTTGCCATCCAGCTATGATTCTGGAGGGAGATCCGAAAGTCCTTTGTCATGGACAGACGTCTCATATGAATAATATTATGTTTCTTGGTCCCAAGTCGTGGGAAGACACACCTAAATATATTGTTATATCTCCCTAAGTGGAGCATGAATATTGGCTAGAACTGGCTCTTTAAGGTATCGTCTTGGATACTCATTTATCCTTCGCAAGTCTTTGGCAGAGCTTCGACACGTCTGGCTATGGCGTGTTGTTAGTGCGCTCAAATTCCTGCTGGGAATTATATCGGATCTAACGATTTATTTTATGGAAGACCTTCGAAATATTATACCAGATGAATAGTCTCGTAATGGAAACTGAGATCATACGGACATATTGCCGCAGAGCTTCCGTTGCCCTTGAGATGGTGACGCTTAGTGAGATCGGTCAACTTCAATATTGATTATTTATGTCGACATATACATGCCTGCCATGAATTTGAATTTAGCTCTGAAATGTTATGACACGTGATGATCGCTGTACCAGTTCGTCAAAGTATTCACGCCTGTCTTCAATAAATGATGTCTCGTCGCAAAAAAACTACTAGTCCAGTGATTGCTTTCTCTTGGGTTTAATCATACTGTTTTGGTCCATTGTGATATAGAATGCCACTATAATAACGGCCCACACATCATTCGCGTAATCCAACTATACGTCGGCCATTGACAGTAAGCCCGACAGGCCAGAGAATATAAAAGAGGAAAGAAGATCGTGAGTAACACTGTGTAAATATGAAACTAATTAATACAGCTAAAATAATAATAATTAGAACCATCAGTTTATTTTTTTTATTACTAATGAAAGTAAAGTACATTCACAAGTAATTATAAATTTTACATCAATGAGAAGAATGCTTTGTTTTTTAACATCATACATTCGCTTAATATTTGGTACAATATTTGAAAGTTGAATTCTTATGTCTAAGGTGGCGTCAAATCTGTTCCTATTTTTTGTCTTAGTAGGTGCATAATAAGAAAATCCTGTTTCACACAGGTATGTAGTGGCAAATGGAAGAAGCACTCGAATTGGCAGTTTTGTAATGTTGGGGCATTCTTGCAAAACACTGCTCCAAAAATCATTTAGGGAAAGTTGAATAAATCTGTGTTTTATTCCACAAGTCTGGAGTCAAATCACTCAAACTCTCATTATCAAGTGCTGATAAGTGCTGGTTTGGCTGCAATTGCAAATGGATTTCGTATCCATTTTAAAAATAATGTTTGAAAATAAATTGTTAGCAACCGATTCTACATTTTTTCTTCGCGGAACACCTTTAAATCAAGGTTGCCACTCAAGTTCTAGAGATAAACCCAGATTTTCTTCTAAAAAAACCCAGAAATACCCAGATTATTTTATGCCTCAAATACACGGGATAGACGATGCTTACACAATCTTTTAGTGCAACTTTAGCACAAATAAGCTGTGTGCTACCAATTTTTATTTACTTCTTCATTTTTACTTTATTTTTTATTACCAACAATTCACAACTATATAAAAATAATTTTATTAACACCCCAATATATGAACTCTTGAAAATGAGATATTTTAACAGTAACATGAAAGCCGACAACATTATCTCCGCAATATTGTCTTGGAGACACGGCTTTTTTGGTTTGATGAAAAACTTGTTAATGTTCAGAGTTTTGCTTTTGGCTTCGAAGTTTTTCATGTGCTTCTGTGTGCTTTTATGTGTCAATAAAGCTGTTTTGTTGGCATTAGTTAATGTACAGGAACAGACCGTACAAATCGCAGCATAGCGATTGCCATAGTCCGGCTTTATCCAATCCTTCAGTTTGCTGTCTGTTAGCCATTCCTCACAAAAAGCCTGCTGATATAATGGCTTCACTTTTTTACGCGGTGGCGTGTGTGTCGTCATGCTGCTACAACTACCTAGCATACCTTCATCATCGCTTAAGTCTAAAATGTAAAAAGAATACTTTAAAACACATCGCAAAAATGACTGAGTATTGTAGATGACAACCATTAACAGAATAACAAGAATAGATAGCTGATGTAAACGAGTCAAAAACAACGTCATTGATGTGGTTAAAAACAAGAATTAAATTTAAGTGGAATAAAAAATATATAGCACATAATTTTTACATTTAATTATAATATAAATATAATGTATAATGATCAGTGCACAGAATATACATACATTGTAAATGCCAATTGTCAAATATACCCAGATTAATGCAGATTTGGAAAAAATGTACCCAGATACCCAGACGGAAGTAAAAAAAAACCCCAGATCTAGTAAAAAAATACCCAACTGTGACAACACTGCTTTCAATAGCTCGCGAACACAGTTTGAAAAACGCGGTTATAAAGTAATACATCTGACAGCGTCGTTTTCATTTTGCATAATATAGGCACTGTCAAAGTCCCAGACTACAGCTTTAAACACAGCCACGATATTACTCGCAAGCGATTCTTGGGGCTCTCGTTTAAGCTTTATTTTTTAATCCGAGTTTTACCTCGTTTTAGTGAGGCCCGCTGCGTTCAAATTAGCACAAGGTCCGTCGGTTACATTGGGGCGCTTGTCTAAATATAAAACACGTAATCTAGTTAGAAAAGAAAATATAACGCCAGATGTAGACTCACCGTAGAGTTAAAAGTAATATTCTGATCCGTTTCTCGCTGCCACGAAATATTTTGACTACTGACGGAATACTACGGTTTCTACCGATAGTTAAAAGTATAGTAATTGCTTCATGTATGAGTTATTCCCTTAGGGCTCATGTTACGGCGGTCTTCACTTACGGGAACCCACTGTTACGAATGAACACATGACCCATTATTTTTGTATTTCCAATTCTTCTTCTTCGAGCGCTCTCGCGCCCAGTGTTATGGACAGTACACAAATTGAGGAAACCTGTTAATAGCATTACAAGGCAGTCATTGTTCTGGAATCATCAATGTAAGAGAGGTATAGGGAACCCAAGAAAAAAACACACACACGGAGAAGAGAACTGGAGACAGACATGAAAGGTATGAGGAAAACAAGAAAAGACCTTTAGCAGATGGCACATGACATGAAGCCTTGGTAACAGTTATTGAAAGGCCTATACTCCTTGGGGAGCTGAAAGGTGATGATGATGTACATCGCTGTACGACACAAGATATGCAATCACAAACATTAGTTCAACCTAGTCGGTTATATTAGGGCGCATGTCCAAATATAAAAACATGGCTGTACGACACAAGATATGCTATCAGAAACATTAGTTCAACTTAGTCGGTTATATTAGGGCGCATGTCCAAATATAAAAACATCGCTGTACTACACAAGATATGCTATCAGAAACATTAGTTCAACCTAGTCGGTTATATTAGGGCGCATGTCCAAATATAAAAACATGGCTGTACGACACAAGATATGCTATCACAAACATTAGTTCAACCTAGTCAGTTATATTAGGGCGCATGTCCAAATATAAAAACATGGCTGTACGACACAAGATATGCTATCAGAAACATTAGTTCAACTTAGTCGGTTATATTAGGGCGCATGTCCAAATATAAAAACATCGCTGTACTACACAAGATATGCTATCAGAAACATTAGTTCAACCTAGTCGGTTATATTAGGGCGCATGTCCAAATATAAAAACATGGCTGTACGACACAAGATATGCTATCAGAAACATTAGTTCAACTTAGTCGGTTATATTAGGGCGCATGTCCAAATATAAAAACATCGCTGTACTACACAAGATATGCTATCAGAAACATTAGTTCAACCTAGTCGGTTATATTAGGGCGCATGTCCAAATATAAAAACATGGCTGTACGACACAAGATATGCTATCACAAACATTAGTTCAACCTAGTCGGTTATATTAGGGCGCATGTCCAAATATAAAAACATGGCTGTACGACACAAGATATGCTATCAGAAACATTAGTTCAACCAATATATAGGCAAAAGTATCCACTGAACTAATACAAAAACCTTCGTCAGGGATAAAGAGAAATTGTTTTTCACTTTGTAAACTGGTATCACAGGTTCTGTAATTTTTTTGCTAATTTTTAGTTTAATTTGTTAGCAGTGGTTCTCTGTATTTTAGTGGACAAGGGTCCTTTTGGGAAGTAATTTTACTAACTCAGTCCTCCCGAATTAAACCGTGTTACCCATAATGTATGGGATTTCCGGTATTTATGGGATACAATCTGAAGTTACAAATTTAGACAAAAGACATGCCTGTTGCGTGCATATTTTGACGCACATTTTACAAAAATCGATATGGCTATTTAATATGGGAAAAATATAGACATTCATTCATTTGTGTATGAAAATGCTGTCTATGGTAAAAGCGAGATAATCCATGTTTGATTCACACTTTTGATTATAGGAGTAATCGTTCTGGATATTGATCCAGCGCAAGGATATTGCGCTTGCGTTTGTACTTATTTTTTAGGGCCAGAAAATATATTAATTTGCTTATTGTGTTTATGGCCTGAATTCATATGTATTACATATTATTAGTACAAGTAGAATCAGTCCTATATTGTATATTTTGGATTGGTAGGAGGGACTAGATTCTTGTATTCCGGTCTAGCGGAAGTATGAGTTGTCTTGACAAGTCGTGATGAGTTCCGATGTACTGCTTACAAATGGCGGGGTACGTTTTTCTAGAGCTGGTCCTTTCGTCAGAAAAAAATGTCTCACGAAGTGGTTTTTTCTTCTGAAGGAGATGGTGTCTCTACGATAGTTTGTGTTAGAGACTCTCCTTATGTCAGTATATAGATGATTCGGACTCCAGGTAAACCCAGCTCCTATTTTTGATGATCTCTCGTCGGTTAGGCCTAGCTTGACTTTTGTGCTTCGCTATGCTAGTGTCGTGTTTTGTATCGACGAAGATGACAGATTTTCCTGCAGCGGTTATGGCTACATGAATTAACCTGATCACCGTAGAGCTGTATGGAAACATTTATGAAATCCTTTATATACCCATTATAAATTAACTCTGGCTTATATTCTCCTTCCTATGAATGAGTGAACGACAACTCAGGGAGGTAGCCATGTTGGATTTCGGTCATCATATGTTTTTGATCACTGCCAAGAGAACAGATTATTTATCTTATTATCGGACAGTGACAGGGAGATCTCAATCTTGCTAGAAACCCCCTTCGTGGTTTCATAATATATACTACAAACTATGGACGTCAAGTAACTTTAGTTATTTATCGATTCGCCTTCACTGACGCGTTTAGTCAGATAGGGGAATGTGGCCATAATGTATCATGACATTGAACTTTTGATGTACTGCCCATTATTTCTGAATGTGTCATGACTTCAGATCTGCTATGTATACCTACAAATTGATATGTCAACATACCATGATGTACTCGTATGTCCCAGTGTGTACGTCTGAATAAATTGAGTAAACAAAGATTCCAGCAGTCTGCATTGGTGCCTTGTAGACACAAGTGTATGAGTGGTTATATTGGTCAGCACACGAACAGCACACCATTCGCGTCAATCACACTCTACATTTCTACTTCATACATACACCATCCTGCGTCGGTTGAAGTGACCAAGTTTAGGGCCTGCTTCCCCTGGAGCCTTTGCCTTCCCTAACTCAGGACTAGGGTGAGTTACCCATTTACAGCTGGGTAGACTGGAGCATGCCTGATCTCAACAACACACCACTCTTCCTTACAGAGCATCCAGTGTGTGTGTGAAAGCAACTTTACAGAGTGGAAAGAAGAAACAAAAACTTTACAGTGGCGAGCCAGATTCCTGGGTCCAGCTTACGCAGTTTTGTGTTGAGAATCACAGTTTACAGCTGAAAGAACATTTGTTTGAACACATCAACACCAGTAGGACAGCTATACAGTCGATGTCAGCTTGACCTGTATTACCGATAGGATGCTGTATCTAGGTCAGCGCTTGTTGACAGTTTTTCGCTGTACAGACAGTATTACACAGGACAGTGGTATCAAGTGTAGAAAATATCTGGAGCAGTATTGTTGACATTTCTCAACGTACAGAAGAATCACAGTGTTGTTGAACATAAAGTGCATAGTTCATCGTTGGATCTTCATATGCTCAAAAGAGAAAAAATTGACAGTGTAATAGTTTAGAATTAAATCTGTTACTCAATAAAGTGGCAAGTTATTAGAATTAAAATAAACTGTGCCTGCTTTACAACACTATACCTGCAACACATTCCATTCATGACATAAATTATATTGTATGCTATATGCTATTTATGCTTACATGTTATTTGTTTATATGTGTAGGTGTTTATATGTTGCGGGCCTGGATGGGAGGTGACTAGAACAGGAAATACCGAATGATATTGGTCTTGTTCTGGCGTTCGATAGGGAGCAATTTCTTAATTGAAATTTGCATGCAACATAGTTTGCAAATATTTGGTTAGTTGTGACGACTGTTTCATATTTGTATTTGTAACATTTTTTCTGTTCTTTATTTTTGTTTTTTGATTTGTTTGTATAATTGTAGGTCTCATCTTTCCTTTCATTTCAGTTTTTTACACCCTTATGTTTATACACTGTGGCGTTATTTGTCTTGTCATTTTATTATTGCAGTTATCATCACGGTTTCTGTGATCATTTTTTTCATTTCTCCTATTTAATTTAATTTGATCTCTGCAAATGTGTTCATATTGTCTTTTCTTGTTTGTCCTTTGTAATGTCTTTAGTTGACATATGACGTATAGTGGTATACACTGATACAGATCAGTACTTTCTGATTGTTATTGTTATAAAACAAAATGTACAAGACCTTTGTAAGGCTTGTCTCCCAAAGTGATTGGTAAAGGGAAATATTTTTTCTACAGGTACTAAAGTGATCTTTGATTACATTGAGGTATACAAGACCTTTGTAAGGCTTGTCTCCCAAAGTGATTGGTAAAGGGAAATATTTTTTTCCACAGGTACTCAAGTGATCTTTGATTACATTGAGGTATACAAGACCTTTGTAAGGCTTGTCCCCCACAGTATTTGAGATACAGTTATTGTTGTCCACAGGTACTCAAGTTATCATTGGTTATTATAAACCATACAAGTTTGGACTAAGACTAAGTCTATGGTATAGACTTGTCTCCCATTAACTTGAAAGAGGGTAATTTATTTACTTTTTCAGGTTTCTGATTTAAGAAGACAATATGTCTACATTAGATTATTTCATTACACAAGGAAAATCTCTTGATAAGACTGGAAAAGACTTAGAACAATGGGCTGTTGCTCAATATGACAAAGCATTAGCTGCAGAAGAGAAAAAAACTGCTGCTGCTGTTGAAGAAAGAAAAGCTGCTGCTGAGGAAAAAAAAGCTGCGGCTGAGGAGAGAAAACTTCAAATAGAAGAAAAAAAAGCTGCTGCAGAAGAAAGGAAAGCCTTAGCTGAAGAAAAAAGATTAGAAAAAAAGAAGCTGATACTGCTGCTGAACTTAAGAAATTGCAGATGCAAGTGGAGGAAAGGAGATTTGAGGCAGAACAGAAGAAATTAGAAGCTGATGCAGAGCAGAAAAAATTAGAAGTTGCTGCAGAACAGAAAAAATTAGAAGTTGCTGCAGAACAGAAAAAATTAGAAGTTGCTGCAGAACAGAAAAAAATTAGAAGCTGCTGCAGAACAGAAAAAATTAGAAGTTGCTGCTGCTGCAGAACAGAAAAAATTAGAAGTTGCTGCTGCTGCAGAACAGAAAAAATTAGAAGCTGCTGCTGCTGCAGAACAGAAAAGATTAGATAGAGAAGCTGAAGAGAGAAAAGTAATAAGAGAACATGAGTTTGAATTAGAGAAATTAAAATTGACATGTATGAGTAATGTTAATCAGGCATCTGGTGGTAATGGTAAACCCTTTGTATACAAGGTCAAGGTACCAGCGTTTAACCCTACCAGTGATGACATAACATTTTGGCTTTCTAGATTTGAACGGGCTTGTCGATCTCATAATGTTGACAAATCACAGTATGTGAATCAGTTGTCTGAAAATCTAAAAGGGGAGTCTCTGAGTAAGTTATATTTTGTTGAAGAGGCCGACAAAGACAATTATGATGCTGTTAGGGCAGCTTTGATAAAGAGATATCAGCTGTCTGAGGAAGGTTACCGTCTTTTGTTTAAAAACAATGAGACCTGAGGTAGGTGTAGAATTCTCAGATTTCATCTCAAAAGCACGAATTACACTTTCACGATGGATTGAATTATCCAAAACAGAGAAAACATTTGATGGTCTTACGGATTTATTGCTAAGAGACAAGGTCATGTCTTCTGTAAATAAATCATTCCTAGAGTTCTTACATGAGCGTAAACCTGGTACAATAAAGCAAATGGAAGAATATTGTGACCAGTATGCCACGGCACACCCTGACATGATTCTTGGTAACTCTAACATTAAAGAGAGTATGCCAGTTGCTTCGGCAACAGAATATAATCAGAATTACTCACACAAATTCCAAGGAGCTAAAAATAAATTTGATAAAAAGGTTAATTGGGATAAGTATCAAAACCAAGATAACCGCTCAAATCAGAGTTCTTCTTTGAAGAACTGGAATCTCTGTCTGATAGTCCTCGACACGCGAGGGGTTCCCATAATGTTAGAAATTCTCGGAAAGGGAGTAGCTATAGAAACTACCCAAGTGCTTCATGGAGACAAAAGAAACAATATTACAGGGATACTCAATATAATGAGCATGATGATTATGATCATGAATATTATGATTCAAACCCAAATAGGGGTTATAACAGAGGCAATAATAATTATAGAGACAATTATAACCGAGGTAGATCACAACACAAAAGACATGGTAAATCTTATTACCAGGCTAACTCTGCACAACAGGAGTTCCACGACACCGATAATCAGAATAATGATAAAAAAGACTCCAATAGTGTAGCAAATTCCGCTTTCGATTTTGCTAGAGCATCTGAGTGTTCGCAATGCAAAACATTATTCGATCCACTTCCCAGTGGTGACTTCTGTTTCCAGCTGTAAGCTGAGGTTCGGGCTTCTTAATGGCTGCTGATGATAAATTTATAACACCAGCTCTGACTGCCACCAGGTAGTCATCCTCACAGATGCACTGTCTGTCCTGCGGGCTCTCAGGGGTGGTGAACTCCCGCATCTGAGAAATGAGCTGGGCGATTCTGCCAGGGGCTGACTAAATAACCATGCTTCAGGGGTAATCATCTCAAATTTGGTTCCCGAAATGAAAAGGCAATATACTCAAAACAAGTGAGGAAATTTGGTGGCACATTGGAGAAGTAATGGAAGTCACATACTTTGAGAAAAATTGAGAGCATCTTTAAGAGGGGTTCAGAAGATGAACAAACCATAAATACCCAAAACGATTTATCACACTCTTCATGCCGAGCAGGGACAGACAAAGAAACAATTCGACTCAGGACAGGGCATAACAAACTGAATAAACACATGCACAAGCTACGATTGTCTGCTTCACCACTGTGCACATGTGGATTAAACGAACAAACTGCTGAGCATGTTCTTCAGGGACTGTCCTCTGTATGACCAGTTAAGAATAGATTAAGATGGCCCAATACTGGCCAATGAATCAACACTAAACTCATAATAGGAGTTAAAGCAACTTCAAACACGACACCGATAATCGAGAATATGAGAAAAATCTGACAATCGTTGTAATCATCAAAGAATGCTTTCGATTAGCAAGCTAGAGCATCTGAGTGTTCGCAATGCAAAACATTATTCGATCCAACCACAGTGTCTACTTTAAGCTGCGGTCACCCACTTCCCGCTCTTCATGCGCATCAATTGCGCATAATGGAAGGGGTGCTCTTGTCTTTAATAGGGGCCTAATAGATGGTACTCCGGTATCAATTCTTTTCGACTCGGGGTGCACTACCATTGGAGTGAGGCAATCACTCGTAAATCCTTCTCGAGCTACAGGCAATATAGTCAAATGTGTAACATTTGGTGGCACATTGGAGAAGTACTCCACTGCCATTATCAATATTGCTACGCCTTTCTTTACAGGAGAGGTGCAAGCATGTCTCTTGCCGAATCCGATCGCTGATCTTATCATCGGTCGCATTCATGGAGTGAAAGAATGCACTCCACAGCAAATTTCTAATTGGGAAAATGTTAATATGCAATCGGCTAATGCAGTAATCACTAGGGCTCAAGCTCTTAATATGCCACAATCTTCACATTCTGAAGATAATGATGCGCAGATCCAAGATGATCCCTTGGAGATTTCCCACGATTCCTTTATCAAACAGCAGGAAGATGATCCTACTCTAAAGAAATTCTTTACTCTGGCAACAAAAGGTGATCCGAATAAGGATACAAATCGTCGTAAATCTTGGATTACGATGAAGAATGGCGTACTTGTACGTATGGTACAAGACTCCGCTAAGTCCATTCATTCTCAAATCCTTGTGCCTAAAAATATGAGAGTTAAAATCTTACAGCACGCTCATGATTCGCAGTGTGCTGGACATATGGGTTTTTCCCGTACTAAAGCTAGAGTTCTTCAATCTTTCTTTTGGCCTGCTGTGAATAAGGACATACGAATCTATTGTCGATCTTGTAAAGTATGTCAAGAGATTAAATCCAGAGGTCCACGCCATGATGCACCTATTCAGGCTGCAGACATTCCCATTCGGCCATTTCAAAAAAAATGGCGATAGACATCATTGGTCCATTTAAGATAAAGTCTGCTAGAGGACACCAATTTATTTTGACGTGTGTTGATATGTGCACACGTTGGCCGGAGGCTGTTCCTCTAAAGAGCATAACTACTGCTGATGTCGCAGATGCTCTTTGGTTAATATTTTCTCGTCTGGGGTTTCCAGCAGAAATATTATCCGACCATGGTACCCAACTCATATCGGATACCATGTCTCAAGTAATGTCGACTCTGAAGATAGAGAGATCGCTGAGTAGTATTTATCATCCTATGTCCAATGGGATGGTGGAACGTTTGAATAGAACTCTGAAAAACCTACTAGGTAAGATAACAGAAGATCATCCTCAGGATTGGGATAGGGTTTTACCCGCGGCTCTCTTTGCATATAGAGAGGTCGCCAACGAACATACAGGATTTTCTCCCTTTGAACTTGTCTTTGGCGCGAAACCGCGAGGTCCTATGTCCTTACTTCATGATCTTATAAATGCTGATAATATTGTCGATGACACAAAATCCTCTTATGAATATGTCATCGCACTTAGACACAAGATTATTGAAGCATGCAAATTGGCAACTGCTTCTTCTGAATTTGCGAAACAGAAGGCAAGGGAATTTGCCAATAAAAAGAGATGTTTGCGTCAACTTTGTCCAGGTGACAAAGCATTTGTCTTGCTACCTTGTAGGGAAAATAGACTTCTCATTTCTTGGAAAGGTCCGTACGATATAATATCAAAAGTTTCCGATGTTGACTATATCGTCGATATTGACGGGAAGCGTAAAACCTTCCACATCAACATGCTCACGGAATTCCATGAACGTCCTGATTATTTACAACCTGTTTTCCAGGCAACGGACGATTTTCCAGTCCAACATGGACAGTACTCATCTCTGTCAGTAATACAGGATGAGGAAACGAGTTTCTCGGATGTAAATTTACCTTTTCCACTGATTCCTCTTCACTCTAATGAATCATGGAAAGATGTTGCAATTTCTCCAGAATTATCTCCAGGAGAGCAGAAACAAGTTTCTACTATGTTAGAACAATTTCAGGATGTCCTTACTGACATTCCTGGTCAAACGGATGTCATTCAACATGACATTATTCTTACTGACCATAGTCCTATAAGAGTCAGACCGTATCCTATCCCGATACATTTTCAAGCACAGGTAGAGAAAGAGTTAGATGAGATGATAGAGTTAAAAATTATTGAACCATCCACATCAGCATATCTTCGCCGATGGTTATAGTACGGAAAAAAGACAATAACATACGTCTTTGCGTGGATTATCGCAAATTGAATCAAGTGACTAAATTCGATGCTGAACCTATGCCTTTACTAGAAGAGCTACTTACGAGACTATCGAATTCTCACTTCTTTACTAAACTCGATTTGTCTAAGGGATATTGGCAAGTTCCACTATCCGAACACGCCAAACCGTTTACTGCTTTTTTCGACGCCTAGGGGTCTATTCCAATGGAATTTCATGCCTTTCGGTCTTATGAACGCCCCTGCTACATTTGTACGCATGATGCGTCGAATCCTATCTCATCGCTCAGATGTCATTGCGTATCTTGATGACATCTGTCTTTTCAGTGATACTTGGAACGATCACTATAATGGTATAAATGAACTATTGTCTATCTTACGCGAGCATAACCTGACAGCGAAACCATCGAAAGCATGTATTGGTTTTAGCGAAATATCTTTTTTAGGACACCGTGTTGGTCATGGGTTCCTAAAAACAGAAGACCATAATACAAGTAAGATACTTAACATTTCTATTCCTAAGACTAAAAAGCAAGTACGAAGTCTCTTAGGTCTAATACAATTTTATGGACGATTCATCCCGAATCTGTCCTCCATTATGTCACCTCTTTCTTCCTTGCTAAAGAAAGGGTCTCCTATGTAGTCCATTGGACTCAAGAATGTCAATCCTCTTTGGATAAGGTTAAAACTATGTTTTCTACTTCACCTATCCTAGTATTACCTTCTAAGGATAAGACATTTATTCTTCGTAGTGACGCTTCATCCACCGGGATTGGAGCTGCACTAATGCAAGAGTACTCTGGAACTCTGCATCCTGTGATGTATATTTCTCGGAAATTAAATGCCGCAGAGAAGAATTACTCGGTCCTAGACCGTGAATTATTGGCTATGGTTTGGTCAATCCTTAAACTGCAAAGATTTCTTCTGGGCGCGCATTTCATTGTGGAAACTGACCAGAAAGCTCTTACGGCTATTCAGAGTAAAAATCTGAAGAGCGCGAGATCAACGCGATACGCGATTGCTCTACAGCCATTTCATTTTTCGGTGCGAGCTATCCGTGGGTCAGAAAATGTGATGGCAGATATTTTGTCTAGATGCCCACATGATTCATAACTGTTATACACTTTGATACAGTTGTTTCTATGTTGAAATGTGTACACATATGTAATATATCATATATTGATTGTAACACTACTTAGCGGTTCATTGATATGTATTCACCGCTGATCTTTCAATGTTTTTCGTCTTTGATGATCATGATGTTAAGATATCTTAGATGGAATTTATGTATAAACTAATGTGAAAATTGTGTCATTGCTAATATTGTAGTATGCGTTGGTGACACCTCTCTGGAAATATTTATACTTAGAGAAGTACTTTCTCTAAGGTCATAAAACTTATGCTTATCATCTGCGCATTGTTATTGGTGCGTTGTGAGCCTATTGTATGTTGCTCCTAGATGTATTTCAAAAAAAAAAAAAATGTACCATTTTTTTTTCCCCGAGGGGTGTGGTAATCTGTTGCGTGCATATTTTGACGCACATTTTACAAAAATCGATATGGCTATTTAATATGGGAAAAATATAGACATTCATTCATTTGTGTATGAAAATGCTGTCTATGGTAAAAGCGAGATAATCCATGTTTGATTCACACTTTTGATTATAGGAGTAATCGTTCTGGATATTGATCCAGCGCAAGGATATTGCGCTTGCGTTTGTACTTATTTTTTAGGGCCAGAAAATATATTAATTTGCTTATTGTGTTTATGGCCTGAATTCATATGTATTACATATTATTAGTACAAGTAGAATCAGTCCTATATTGTATATTTTGGATTGGTAGGAGGGACTAGATTCTTGTATTCCGGTCTAGCGGAAGTATGAGTTGTCTTGACAAGTCGTGATGAGTTCCGATGTACTGCTTACAAATGGCGGGGTACGTTTTTCTAGAGCTGGTCCTTTCGTCAGAAAAAAATGTCTCACGAAGTGGTTTTTCTTCTGAAGGAGATGGTGTCTCTACGATAGTTTGTGTTAGAGACTCTCCTTATGTCAGTATATAGATGATTCGGACTCCAGGTAAACCCAGCTCCTATTTTTGATGATCTCTCGTCGGTTAGGCCTAGCTTGACTTTTGTGCTTCGCTATGCTAGTGTCGTGTTTTGTATCGACGAAGATGACAGATTTTCCTGCAGCGGTTATGGCTACATGAATTAACCTGATCACCGTAGAGCTGTATGGAAACATTTATGAAATCCTTTATATACCCATTATAAATTAACTCTGGCTTATATTCTCCTTCCTATGAATGAGTGAACGACAACTCAGGGAGGTAGCCATGTTGGATTTCGGTCATCATATGTTTTGATCACTGCCAAGAGAACAGATTATTTATCTTATTATCGGACAGTGACAGGGAGATCTCAATCTTGCTAGAAACCCCCTTCGTGGTTTCATAATATATACTACAAACTATGGACGTCAAGTAACTTTAGTTATTTATCGATTCGCCTTCACTGACGCGTTTAGTCAGATAGGGGAATGTGGCCATAATGTATCATGACATTGAACTTTTGATGTACTGCCCATTATTTCTGAATGTGTCATGACTTCAGATCTGCTATGTATACCTACAAATTGATATGTCAACATACCATGATGTACTCGTATGTCCCAGTGTGTACGTCTGAATAAATTGAGTAAACAAAGATTCCAGCAGTCTGCATTGGTGCCTTGTAGACACAAGTGTATGAGTGGTTATATTGGTCAGCACACGAACAGCACACCATTCGCGTCAATCACACTCTACATTTCTACTTCATACATACACCATCCTGCGTCGGTTGAAGTGACCAAGTTTAGGCCTGCTTCCCCTGGAGCCTTTGCCTTCCCTAACTCAGGACTAGGGTGAGTTACCCATTTACAGCTGGGTAGACTGGAGCATGCCTGATCTCAACAACACACCACTCTTCCTTACAGAGCATCCAGTGCGTGTGTGAAAGCAACTTTACAGAGTTGGAAAGAAGAAACAGAAACCTGTCGATAATAGGACCCAGCAGCCAGGGCTGGATTAACCATTAAGCAAAATAAGCACGTGCTTAGGGCACTAAGGGAAGGGGGCACCAGAGAGTTTTTTCCCCTAGCTACCATGCCCTTAACTCTTAACTCTTTCACTGCCAAATTCGACTTTAGTCGAATTTTTTGTAATTGCCCTTATCTGCCGTGCTTCCCTAGTTATAAGTAAATAACTTGCTTATATTGCTCACTCTATTTGGTGTTAAATAAAATAAAAAATAAAAAAAAGTTTGTATATACATATATATATATATGTGGGGTCTGGCTTGGAAGAAACCTAAACTGAATTTTTCAATCTCTTATTTCACCTTCAGCTCTTATTGAGTCTTAATGTCTTGTCAGTTGAGCAATGGGAGGTTGAGGGGAGCACCATTGTTGGGCTGTGCTTATGGCATCAGTTAGCCTCAATCCGGCCCTGACAGCAGCCCTTCCTCTGGAATGCCCAGGTTAAGAGAGGTAGAGTAATAGCCTCAAGTGTCACAGAAATCTGGTCAAATTAAACTTCACTTGAATACTACGATGTAAATGTCAAGGCCATATTTCTTCAAAGCTCATACACTAGTCTCACTAGTCTTGTATTGTATCTCGTTATACGTGCTGGTGTGTGTCAGCAAGTCTAGGAATTCACATGATTTCATGCAACACGGAGACTATATGATCTGCTTATCGCTGTTATCTCAGAAAGAATGAGGACGCGATGGGAATGTTCTAGCAGAAATTGTATCAGAAAGTTCGAGAACGCAATGATAATGTTTTAGTAGAATGCTTTTTCAGAAAGCATGTGTGGAGATACAGTATCATAAAATCCACATTATACGCTCCCAGATACCCCCAGATTTTCTCACGACGCCTAACTGTGAGAAAGTATTGAGTGTTAATAGAAAACACGTGCGGGGTGATAAATGTGTGTACGGCACCACATGTTTTTAGCTTAGGAGCTTTCCTGATTTGAAAATAAAAATTGACACATCTAGAAGCTTGTACTGTAAGCTGTGTTGTACCATTTTATCACTAAATCATCGTTCTTCTGTTACTATCATTACAAGCTATAGACCAGCACTGCACTCTGCCATCATCCAAAATACTAATTATGCTATTGAAACGGTTGTTTTTTTTTTTGTAATAACTATTTTTACACGATGAAGTTACCAGGTCTATGAACAACATTTCATTAGTCGCCTCTTAGACTCGCTTGAGGGAGCGGCGGGTTTTTTTTTCTTCGCCTCCTCAGAGACTGCCACCTCCTAAAAATCCCACGGAAAGTACGCGGTACAGTAGGATCTACTGAGTATACTATGTCTTATAATGTAAACGGCGGTTCCGGTTTTAATATGTCTAGTGTCTTGACATCTATTATGTTGTAAGTCTACTAATTTAACATCTACTGGTTTAACGTCCTATCTAGTTGTGAAGTCCAGTGATTCAACATCTACTGTAGGGTAAAGTAATTCGCTGTAACGTCTAATGTGATCTATCGTTACTGGTGTAATATCTATTTTGGAGTAAAGTCTATTGGTGTAACATCTATTATGTAATAACGTTTTACTGGTGTTACATCTATATAGTAATATCGTTTACTGGTGTTACACTTATGTATGTAATATATCTTATGTTGTAAAGTCTACTGGTGTTTTATATATTTAAGTATATAATATATCCTATGTTATAAAGTCTACTGGTGTTACATCTATGTATGTAATATATCCGATGTTGTAAAGTTTACCGGTGTATCATCTATTTTGTAATAAAGTTTACTGCTGTTACATCTACATGTGTAATAAATCTGTAGCGCGAGGTTTTTATTGGCTCTAGGGTCAGTATAGTACTGACAATAGAGAAATAGAATTTCTGCAGGAAAATGGTGAAGTCCCAGTGTGTGAGAGAACTACTGGTATCACAAATTAGTTACGGCTGTGAATGATCTATCTCGAAAAATTGGTAGAGAGGAGCATTTTCACCTGACACGAACGTTTCTCCGGCGTGAGGTGTGATAACCGACATCTGCACGGCGCAGAATGAGACATTTGTCTGGTATTTTCCTCTATCACGGCACTCTCGGCCAATTTTTTTTAGCAATGAGGTGTCAAGACGCGAAGTGGCAGTTTATGGCAGGTCCGCTGGTTATGGAAAGTGTTAATGAGAAGGGGAGAGATCGGCACTGTTTCGTGTTTTCGAAATAACGTGGGACCTCTTTGTCTGTTTGATAGATATAATCAGAGTTTTAAACTTGATTCCACTCATTCTCCTAATTCGCAGTAGACGGTCGCTCGTGCTAGTGAAAGAAGCTTTTATAGCGAAGTTCTTAGTGCTCGTCAAAGTTTGCCGAGCTTCTAGAATATCTATCTAGTGAATGATTCTAGTCGTTGTGATCTGTAGTTCTGTGTGGTGGTAAATATTATATTAAGTATCTAATATTTTGTGAAGTGTTTAAAGTGATAACCGCTTATTTCATATTTCACTAGTTAGATTTTGTGCAGAGTGCTTAATTTATAAGTCTGTTATATTCTCTAGTCGACAAGTTACAGTGGAAAGCAGAATAAATTAAAATTTTAAGCTTAAACTCATGCAGCCATAAATGAATTTAATTTAACTGCTAAATACTCAGTCGAGAATATTTTAAACTAACTAGTAAATGCACTGATGCCTCATGAGTATTGACGAAATATATTTATATGTATTTCAAGTTCATGATGATTGATTTTTTAAATATAACTGCTTCACGGGAATTTAAACGACAAGTCAAGCGCTACGCTTGCAGTTTAAAATGTAAGTTATAACAAGTACATAGTATGTATAATTATTTTATATGTGTTTTTTCCTCTGTTTAGTGAAGAAAACTGGGGTTAACCCAAACTTTGCCAGCGTTAAGTAAAGAGAAATATCTGTGATGAACAAAAACATTCTGTCCTTAAAGACTTGGTCTATAACCTTTACAAGAACTTTAAAGATTTTAAAGAAGTAACGGGCCCATCGAGCCTGATTTGATTCTTCCAGAGAAAAACCTCAAGTACATTTTAGCCCGTGCGGCAAGTAACATATTAACGTCAGTAACATTCCGACAAAGTTTTGACTAGTGGTGTGGTGACCAAATATAGTCCTTTCCTGAAAGTAGACATCGACCTGACATTCCTCATTTCTAGAAACTTAAGCCATTTTGATACTGTGCTAGCTGTTAACGTACGTGCCTGGACAATTTTAATGTGACTTAAACAGATATCCTAAAAATAGTAGAACCAAGACAACGTTCCCTGAAGCAGTGAATTCAACCCGTCTTTTTGGAACTGGGGTTATCTTGGCCACGGCTACCATTGAAGATTCTGTATATGCATGTCCTAAAAATTATGTTGCCAGATGCTGCTACCAAAGCTGTAAGTATGCAAGAGAGCACGTGGCCACGGCTGAGTGAATAGAGTGAATGCAGGTCTGAGTGTTTCTTTATTGTTGTATTTTGACACCAATTTTGCTGTCTTAACCATGCAAGATTTGGTTGCTAACAATATTTTCCCTTAGAATAGATCAGAGTATCAAATCTGTCCATACCTTAAAGGGGGAAAAAAAACTTAGACTCAATCATATGTATCTGTGACTCTTTGGGGCTATCACTTTCTTCTAACGGGACTGTGAGCTATACATCGAGGGGAAGGATCATACCAACGGGTCTAACAATCTTGTAGCATTCCTTGATTTTTTATGACTATGTGTATATGTTTTTGATGTAATTTTATATGTTGTGACGTAAGTTTACTATGATAATTAAACTACAACTAAACTTATTCCAGTGTTGCGGTCAGTTCGTTCCCATAATATCTATATAACCATTGTTATAGTTTTCCCACGCCTGTACGTCTAACTGTCGTCTTATGTGTGTGTGTATGTGAGTGGAGATATATATATTTAATATATATGTGTTTAGACTGTCTGACTCCTCTAAATCTGTCGTAGAAGATAGGTGAAAGAGAGAAGATTTTCTCGATTTCAGAGACAGCCTCTATCACATTCTACCACCTCACTCGTGGAAATCTGTTTCTATTATCATCTCTCACTGTGGCTATCACTCATTCAAATCTATTCAGAAGGGACCAACCCAAGTCTTAATTCTCCTATCAAAAATCTACGACACACTTATAGGAACAAAATAATAGATATCAGCTGTGCTGTTAATTAATTATAGAAAAAGTATCAGCTGTGCTGTTAATCTTGTCTTAAATCCCTTTTCTTCATTGACAGTTAAATGCTCACACTTGCCGACGGAAATGGTACTAATGTGTACTCATCGCTTAAAACAGTTCTGTTGTCCTTAGTTTGATGCACACAACACCCGCTGATGATCGTTCCTTTAGCTCACCCAAGACTGAGGGGGACTAAGGATATAGCTCCGGTACTATCACTATGCTATTGCAAAGTTCCAGGCAGCTGGATTGACTCGAACATACGACCTCAGATTGGATGACACGAATAAAATCTGTAACAAGGAAAAATAGGGGCTAATTTCTTTCATCAAGCCCACCTATTTCTAGTGTATATGAGATGAGCGTGTCTCAGGTGTCTGCATGTAGGATGAATGACAACATGGCTTAGTATGATTTAGCAATAGCGAGACAAGACAGGTGTCTACTTGCAAAACGTTCTTTCTAATAATTCAATACATGAATACATCCAGTAATTTGTACACCTAGGTATGATACAACCGTTTCCTTCCCCCTATAATATACCAGGCCATCTCTGTTAAGTGCTATACTGGCTGGTAAAATTTACCCTAACAATATTTTTGTAGGTTATATTCAGGTTGGTTTTCTTCTTCAGCCATCATACCAGGAAATATGATATTTATACCTAATTCCCTAAAATATAATCAGTATACCTGATACATTCATAGTAAAACTAAAATCCTAAAGTTATATTAAATATATACAGGTGTAGGCTATTTTCTGCTGGTTTCCTTCTTCAACAGTCATACACAATCATCATGCAAGATACTATAAAATACAATCATTATACAGGATATAGTCATAGGTTATATTCAGGTTGGAGTTATATGAGTCCTAACAAGGACTGATAGGTTATATTTCAGGTTGGAGTTATATGAGTCCTAAAAAGGACTGATAGGTTATATTTCAGGTTGGTTTTCGTCTTCAGCAATCATACCAGGAAATACAATCATTATACCTGATTCCATAAAATATAATCATTATACATGATACACATTAATTATATACATGTGTAGGTATAATAAATGATACTAAGAAATACAATCATTATACCTAGTATATGATGTAGGCATATTCTCCAGGCGTGATGCCGACCACATCACCCCTAGTGTGCCGACGGTCAAGATAAAATGGGCCTAACACCATATTCCCAATATTCCTCAATGGGCGTGTAACGGGTTCCTTTACCTTTACCTTATATTCTCCTACAAGTTTATAGTACGTTTACCTACCCTCTAAGATTAATACAAGCCAGATTGACTAGACTTTAGTGAAGCAAGTCTGCCCGTTCATGCAGGTAAGCATAAATCAGTCTTGACAGCTTTCTCTTCCCCAGTCTGTCGTGGCCTTTGAGTTTGTGTGTGATTTTGAATAAAACGCGCCCGTTTAAATAAGTAGACGCAAGGAATCTGCCAGTGCGTAAGGAACTCTTTTGATTGGTTCTCGACGATTTGGTACATTTTTATTGCCGATGATTTCGTACTTTCCATGACCCATTTCCGAAAAACAGGGCTTATGCCTAATTTTATTCTGTCTGCCGCCATCTTGCGGGAACAAGATGGCGTATACTTCGTGTAATTTAATCTGTTCAGTCTGTTGAACGTGGATTGGCTGTGCATATGTATTAACAAAGAAGTGGGTCTACACACACGTTTCCCGACAACATCCTATGTTGTAAAGACTACTGGTGTTACCTCCATGTGTGTAATATATCCTATGTTGGAAAGTTTACTGGTGTATCATCTTTTTTGTAGTAAAGTTTACTGGTGTATCATCTGTTTTATAATAAAGTTTACTTGTGTAACATCTATTTTGTAATAAAGTTTACTGGTGTTACATCTTTATGTGTAATACATCCTATTTTGTAAAGACTACTGGTGTTACCTCTATGTGTGTAATATATCATATGGTGGAAAGTTTACTGGTGTGTCATCTTTTTTGTAGTAAAGTTTACTGTTGTAACATCTATTATGTAATAAAGTTTACTGCTGTGTCATCTATTTTGTAATAAAGTTTACTTATGTAACATCTGTTTCGTAATAAAGTTTTCTGGTGTATCATATTTTTGTAGTAAAGTTTACTGGTGTAACATCTGTTTTGTAATAAAATTTACTGGTGTAACATCTATTATGTAATAAAGCTTACTGGTGTATCATCTATTTTGTAGTAAAGTAGACAAGTGTATCATCTATTTTGTATTAAAGTAGACAAGTGGATCATCTATTTTGTTGTAAAGTTTACTGGTGCATCATCTATTCTGTAGTAATGTTTACTGGTGTAACTGTTGGGGTAGTATTAGTAGTATATCTTCTCCCCGCCGAGTTCTTCTTTAAATCATCAAGTAGCTGGTTCTTGGCTTCTATTCTCACACACAATAATACACAGCGAAAGAGAACGAATACTAGCTCAAATCTGCCACGCAACGCCGGCAAAGAATCGTCTGCCAAATATTAGCAGACTATGTGACGTACTTCCGGGCAAGGCATATCAACAAGGAAGAATGTATACAAACCATGTCGAGTGCGATAAAACCTGTTATGATTTTACACATAACAGTAACATCTATTATGTAATAAAGTTTACTGGTATGTCATCTATTTTGTAGTAAAGTAGATAACTGTATCATCTATTTTGCTGTAAAGTTTACTGGTGTAACATCTATTATGTAATAAAGTTTACTGGTGTATCATCTATTTTGTAGTAAAGCAGACAAGTGTAACATCTATTTTGTAGTAACGTTTCCTGGTGTAACATCTATTATGTAATAAGGTTTACTGGTGTTACCACTATACTGTAATAATGTGTACTGGTGTTACATTTATATATGTAATATATCATATGTTGTAAAGTCTACTGGTATTACCTCTATGTGTGTAATATATCCTATGTTGTAAAGTCTACTGGTGTTACATCTATATGTGTAATATATCCTATGTTGAAAAGTCTACTGGTGTTACATCTATATGTGTATTATATCCTATGTTGTAAAGTCTACTGGTGTTACATCTATGTGTGTAATGTATCCTATGTTTGAAAGTCTATTGCTGCAACGTCTACAGTATTGAAAAGTTAACCACGGTAACATCTGCTGTACTATAAAGCCTACTGGTTCAATATTTATTTTGTTACAATGTATATCTTGTAAAATGTATTGTGTTGTCAAAGCTACATTTTGTAACGTATAATTATGTTGTGTAGTTAAAAACTACGGGTGTAAAATTTATTGCAATGTAATATTTATAGAAGTATAACGTCTGGCAAGATATATCATCTTACGCTATCAAAATCTACCGTCTTGTCAAAGTGTCATCATCATGTTCCTTTACGGATCCCACGGAGCATGGATCCACCAGTGTAGGAATCCTGCACCAAGCATTCACATGTTTTATGTTTTTTGTGGCAATCTGTTTTACATGATGAGGTTGCCAGCTCCTTGCACGGGCGCATATTAGTTGCCCTGTAGAACATACCATAGGGAGCATTTGCCCTGTAGGACATACCATAGGGAGCATTTGCCCTGTAGGACATACCATAGGGAGCATTTGTCCTGTAGGACATACCATAGGGAGCATTTGCCCTGTAGGACATACCATAGGGAGCATTTGTCCTGTAGGACGTACCATAGGGAGCATTTGCCCTGTAGGACATACCATAGGGAGCATTTGCCCTGTAGGACATACCATAGGGAGCATTTGTCCTGTAGGACATACCATAGGGAGCATTTGTCCTGTAGGACATACCATAGGGAGCATTTGCCCTGTAGGACATACCATAGGGAGCATTTGTCCTGTAGGACATACCATAGGGAGCATTTGCCCTGTAGGACATACCATAGGGAGCATTTGCCCTGTAGGACATACCATAGGGAGCATTTGTCCTGTAGGACATACCACAGGGAGCATTTGCCCTGTAGGACATACCATAGGGAGCATTTGCCCTGTAGGACATACCATAGGGAGCATTTGCCCTGTAGGACATACCATAGGGAGCATTTGCCCTGTAGGACATACCATAGGGAGCATTTGCCCTGTAGGACATACCATAGGGAGCATTTGTACTGTAGGACATACCATAGGGAGCATTTGCCCTGTTGTTTCTTTATCTCTTCAGAGCACTCCGGGAACTACACGGGGTTCTCTCTGGGAACTACACGGGGTTCTCTCTGGGAACTACACGGGGTTCTCTCTAAGAACTACACGGGGTTCTCTCTGGGAACTACACGGGGTTCTCTCTGGGAATTACACGGGGTTCTGTCTGGGAATTACACGGGGTTCTCTCTGGGAATTACACGGGGTTCTCTCTGGGAACTATACGGGGTTCTCTCTGGGAACTATACGGGGTTCTCTCTGGGAATTACATGGGATTCTCTCTGGGAACTATACGGGATTCTCTCTGGGAATTACACGGGGTTCTCTCTGAGAAATATACGGTGTTCTCTCTGGGAATTACACGAGGTTCTCTCTGGGAATTACACGGGGTTCTCTCTGGGAATTACACGGGGTTCTCTCTGTGAAGTATACGGGGTTCTCTCTGGGAACTACACGGGGTTCTCTCTGGGAACTATACGGGGTTCTCTCTGGGAACTATACGGGGTTCTTGTAAAGTTTACCTTGTTGCATAATTGTCGTAGAGAACCAGTGTGGTGCAAATTGCAATAATAAGAGAGACGAGGGTGTAGTAAACTCTCGACAGTGAGGAGGAAGCGTAAAAATATATAAGCTTGGAATGTCAGTACTGACGTGTCAACAAATGAAGTGTCAGACACTTTTAAGCCGAATTAAGGCCTAAAACATTGTAAAATGATAGGTCGCACAGACCCAAACGACAATGTTGCACGCACGTTCGTAAAAAAAAAACCATTCTACACATACCAAGAATACACACACACTCAGAGATAACACAGACACACGCACACCCATTCATAAATTCCCATATAGTTTTTCTAAAGCACCGTTTGTAACTAGCAATGAGAGAATCCCAACGGCGTTTCGTGATAATTAGAAAGCGGTCCTCAGCGTACCGTGAAAACTAAAGTGAACACCCATTAACAGAACACGCACGTATTTCAACGTTTTTCATGGTAATGTTCTCCACTGACCATAAGTCATGAAAATTTTGATAACACATATCTAATGAAATTGACATGTAATAGAAAGGAATGAAATGACCAAATGAGAAATAATTCTGGCATCAGGACGTGCAGTATAAAGTACATAAGATAATTCAGTGTCATGACATTTTGGCGGGTTACATGCTCTTAAATGCATAATCTTCCTACACGCAAGGACAACTAAGCTTAACGAAACCTCTCAGGCCTCAACGATTGCAGTGTTCAAGTCAGTCCAGCTGTTTTCTTCCCCGAGTCTTTGATCTTTTGGTTACAAATGTTACAGATTAAACTAATGACGAAATTATAACTACTTCTTCTTAATGTAGCATACTTGCTGGCGTAGATAATCATGTCTTTCCGCAACTTCGTGCCCCCGGTACTGTTCAATAACTGTTGATGACTGTCGTGAAATATTCTAAATTACAGTAACCCAGACACGCACATCTTCGAAACAGGAGGTAGAAGAAATTTGAGCATATTTTTGAACGCAGCCACTTAGCTCTTTTAAATTTGTATATTTGGGTTCCTTAGGGCTTGCTGACAAAGAATATGTAAAACGTTACGCAAATAGTCTAGGAATTAACAAGTTATAGCCAAAATAAAATGATGGTGCTGTCAGGACAACACCCAAAAATCAGAATCGCTACAGTGGTAGATTTTTTTAAAACCACCATTGTACGGGAAATGGGCCACAAGTTACATTTGAACTGATTGGCTGGAATGATATGTAAGGCTAAACACGATTAGTCGGACTATAAATGCTATCCTTGTTGTTGTTAGGGGAGACGTAGGAAGGTAAAATTTTTTTCAAATACTTGTCGAAACGTGGCTTCCATAATTGGCCAGACTCGCGAGACTGATTAATCACTTAGGAGCGTTAGTTCGAGACCACTAGTTCAAATAAGCTTGATAAAGCAACAGTGCGTTGAAGCCAGCTCATATTTTTGCTAAATAAAAGCCTGGAACATAAGCAGATGGGAATTTGTGCCAGTATTTGTGCCAGAATTCATTGCCAGTCAACGAAACTGTTTATTATTTCCATGAATTGTGGTAAGCTTGAAATATTCAATATCTTTTAATGAAAATTGAATGTTGAATTGTTAATTTATGCCTGTATATATGTGTCTTTCAGTAGCAAACATGATGTAAAGCCTATAATGCTCCAGCCTGAACAGAAGGTGTCGGAGGAAAGTAAAACGGCATGGAATGGCCAAACAGTACACTGACACCTAGATGATTGACTAGAAAGAAATAATGCTGGAAGTGCAGAGGCGTGCTAACCATTAAGGAGGTAAATACTGGTATAAAGTATTTCAGATGAAGCTGACAGTTGGCCTAACGCTCTGAACTCAATGTTTGTGATGTATTGTGCTCAGTGTAGAACTAGAGTATATCAAATTAGTTATGTACGTAGAAGGAAGGTAACATCCTTCTTGTTTTCAGGGACCGTGGTCTTTGAACGGTATTGAGCAGCACCTGGTCAGAGCTTTGCTGAATCCAGAGTCGGACAGCAATAACTTACCCTTGGTCCATTTAGCTATCAGTGAGGTGTCTCCAGAGCCCAGGGGAGAAATCGAGCAGAGGAGTCTTTTCCTGCCGCCATCACGCAAGATAAGCTGATGTGGCCAGCTGAGCTCAACATTATGGTACCCCCATCTTAAATGACAGAAAGTGACAAAAAATAACATTAAGAGGGGGAATTTAATTGTTTTAATATCAGGAACTGAGAACATCTCCAATACTAGTCCCAAAAGACAAACTATTGAAGTCATGATGACAAATACCAACAGAGCTTGAACAAAACAAACAAAACCAGTATTACCTCATATTACTACTACACAACTGACACACATAGGATACTTTTAATAATATATGTCACTACAATATTCATATTGATAAATTCTGTACATATAACTTTTAATTAAAATTGATTGTGATTCCTGGTTCCCTTTGTATTTGAATCAGGACACATATACATTCATGACAGCAATGAATACATATTGTTATTTGAAAAGTTATCAGTGACTCCTTTAAGATATCCTTGTAGAGTGTTTTATGTATGTGAGTGTCACAGTGTTGTCAAGTGTAGGGGAATAAATTAAATTGTTTATCTGTCTGTTGTTGTTTTGACTTACACTTCATCATACACATACCCTAGACATATAACGTAGTCATCACACTATTCCAGAATAATTCTGACTGAGGTATACATATGTGGCAGCAAGTAAGGTTATATATAATACACTACTCTTATTAGATATATATATACCTTCACAGCTGATCTCAGTCAGTACACTAAGTCCCCTATAAATATTTATAATTGTAAGATAAGAAACATTTAGCCTGATAGACAATAAGCGGAGACCTCTAAGGGCACCAATTATTGTCGATCTTCTGGCTGCCTGTATACAGAACTCGCAAAGAAGAAGTTAAGTGATTACGCGATTGGTGAGCAAGTTGTTTATGAGTATGCGATCTGCCACTATGCTCAATAACAACGGAATGTTGCGACAGAAATTATTATGATAGACACGCGAAGACAAGAAGTTATTAGAATAAAGAGAGCCCTTGAACACAGCCACCCTTCCCCCCCCTTGAACGCCCGAAAGAATAAGAAATATACAATCTGGTTATGATGAGGGCTGAGACTTAAGAGTGTTGGCAAATTTTAAAGCTGAGCCTACAGACTAGAAGGTTAGTCCAGCATTGAAGGCCAGACAGCCAACTTGAAGGCTAGATGACAATTGGATAGCCAGAAAGAGAAGACAAAAGAATCTTAAAGCTGCACAAGAGAAGACGGTTAAGATTTGCTGACCAGACAAGGCCGACTAAGAGTAAGCGCAACAATTAATATAAAAAAACTAGTACTGAACTTGACAACAAGTCTTAGATAAAAAACAGACGGATCGGAAAGATATCTGCAAAGTTAGGAATATGTATTAGTTACGACTAATGGGACGTTTGAGCTTTTCTAAAAGCGCCATGCTGCACCTCCCTTGAACACAAGGTGCTGCCAAGTTCCCATTTGCCTCTATGACAGCTTTCATGCGTCCCACTAGTCTCAAGGAGCCTCAGCTACCTCCGCTGATGAACTATATTCATTTAGATCAACAATTTGTGTATTGAGAAAGACGATGGATGATATTACGAAGAAGCCTCTACCTAAATAGGTATGATGCCTTATGACCTAGACAAGTAGCTACCCACGTAATGGGTTTTTACGGTTCTTAGAGAGAGAAATGCGTGGATGCCCTATCATGACAATGAAAGTGTTTATCTCAAAGGACTTTTCGCTGGCCGCAGCAGCATCTATGCAGTATGTTATGCTGCAAAATTGAGTTCGAGACAGAGTGTGATATTCAGGCAAGATATATGACGAGATGTGAGCAGAAGCAAGGCATAATCCTCTTGTGTGTAAGTTGTAATGAAAAAGAATGCCTGAATTTTATAGCGAAAAAATGTTCTAGGAAATGCCTAAAACATCTCGTGTGTCAGGGAGACAACCTAATCAACCTAAAGTTTCTGCTGACCAAAAGAATACAGACGACTACCATGTAGTGCGAAGAAATTAGCGGACTCTAGTCTTACTCTGGGGAAAACCTATCGATATCTGCTTAAGTATAGAACATGGCCTGTCCTTATAAGAGTCAATTTACAGAGATCGGTCCACTCAGGGCCCTCCTGAACTTTAGAAAACTGTTGAGTTTCTATGGAACAAGGATGCAGGAGAGGCTAGAGATTGCGAGTATTTGCCTAAATGAGTTCGCCCCTGAATCAGGATCAATCAAGCAGCTCAAGCCATGGCATAGGTGATAACCATTGATAATAAAGACAAACGAAAAACATGTGGTAATAAACTTTTGATGGCCACCCACAGCAACAGAACTTTTAATAAATATATAGCATCCTATTAAGGATCAAAAACAAGAAAGCACGTAAGCAGCCAATTTGATAGGCCACGGTACCTTTATCATGACAATGAAAAATAATCTATATCCCACAATTCAGAATGCGCAACGAAAACAGGAAATTATGACATGAAGAGGGAAATTCTTTCATACCAAGAGGAACAAATGTGTGTGTAAAAAGATTCTATGTCTAGATTGGACAATCATGACATCTTGTCCGTAGCGAGCAGTAAGCGCAAACCTGTTGTATATGGCAATAAATCCCTTCAGGTCAGGTCGACTTCAAGAAGAGGAGGGAGTATAATTAATGTTAGAATACCACATCTTACCAGAAGTAGATGAATTAGAAGAAGCCCACAGTCACATGCTGCGGATACAACACGTCAAGCCTGTTGTAGCGATGTTGACGTAGTCGTTTCAAAAGAAAATTGATCGAACATAATGGTGTCATACAACTCCAGGCATAAGGGAGACTTTCTCTTCTCTCTCTCACATGAAAAACAAGTGATGTATATGTATCGAAGCACTGGAGTAGCGAAGCATCCAAAGGTCAGGGACAGTACTGGTTCTACTTCCTAGAAAGATATAGGAGCAGACTTAATAAGGAGAAGCCTACATGTGAAACCAGACCAGAATGGGGACCAATGAGAAGATAAGGTAAACCCCCCCCCCCCCCCCCGTACAATCATTCAAAAGGTGGCTCACAATTATTATTGGGCCCAAAGCAAGATATGGTGACACAGTGAGAATTTTGTCAGAGAAAGGTGGTAGCATAGCACATGAGGGAACACCCACAAGTGGGAACATGGATCAGGACCATGGACAACCGCAGTTCTCAGATGGTCCACGAGCCCCAGAGGCAAATTAGGGCTGCCTGATAATAAAAAGAGAAATATAATTTGATAAAGTTAGGACCAAATGGAATAGACAGGGAAGCCCCTTTTTCACGGACAAGCTTCACACTCTAACTGTTTTACAATGGCCACTATGCGGAGAGTGCAAAATAGATGTCTTACCCCCCAGGATAAGCCGAAAAATATCCCTCAATCGGACTTAAACAAACTGGAGGAAGAGGATGTAGAGAGGAAATCTCTCATCAAGAATTTTAAGAGGGGAGAAAGCCAATTCCAACAAATCAGAAAAATTGTGCTTACCCCACCACCACACTAGCGGTCGTTTTGTGAATGATAATAATTCTGGGAGGAAAACATCCCATCACTTATAAAGCCTTCGAGTGGAAGAGAGACCATACCGGTTGCATGGACCAAATAGGTTCCACACTCAATTAAAAGGTCCCATATGTAGCTTTGTTAAGAACGTGGACTGATGACTGATGAAAAATGGCAGGGTGTCCATATACAGTTCTAGAGAAGGTGTCTAGAACAAATTAAAAGATAGATAAGAAGGGGAAAGAAAAAATCTATCATGTGAATCTCCTGAAGAAATATTTGGAAAGAGAACATCAGGAAGAGACACACTTGTTGACCTTGTCCATCGCCATGGAGATGAAAAAGGAACCACTTTCATCATTTGAATATCCATTACACCCCTGTGAGACAGCAGCACAGGTGAAAATCAGTACACATTTAACGAAAACTCAGAAAGAGAGAGTGCAACAGGTTCTAAATAATCATGCAGAGGTGTTAACAGACCGACCAGGGCATACAAACCCATTGGAATATGATATGAAACTGATAGACCCCACACCTGTCTGTATGAAACCATATTCGATTCCGTTTGCTAAGGAGAAAGCTTTGAAGGAAGAGATAGACTATCTGTTGAAGGAAGGAATTATTTCGCACAGTGAATCTTCGTATAGTTCCGGTGTTGTACTCTTAAGGAAGCCCTCTGGAGAACATAGACTCTGTATAGATTACAGGAGACTGAATGCTATTACAGAAGGACAGGTGGATCCATTGCCGGATACAAATCAGCTGTTTGCCAGACTAAATAAAGCTAAATATTTCTCAAAAGTGGATCTGAGTAAAGGATACTATCAGATTCCAGTAAAGCCTGAGGTTAGACCATACCTAGCTTTTAGTACCTCAGAAGGACACTATGAGTTTTAATAGATTGCCATTTGGATTGAAGAATGCGCCTAGTGTCTTCTCTAGAATGATGAGAAAATTGTTGGATGTAAACATTTCGGAGGAACGTAATGAATCCCTGAGTTGCCTCTTTGATTGAGGATATTCCGAATGTTTCATACAGGATAATAAGAAGATTATGGGATCCACTACGAAAACTCTGCTATCACCAGGTATATGTTATCTCCTCATAACGTACATTTTGAGGGAAATATAATGTTCTCTGGACATGTCATTGCGCAGACTCAGAGAAGAGAAATGGTGAATACGGGTTGCGAAGCAGCATTAAGACAAGCACTCACACTTGCGGCTGTTCAGTAACATAACCGAAATATATTATTGGTTGTAGAAGTCTGAGGCAGATTTCATGAGTAGTGCCTACTCTGAATGGACCCAACTACATAAAACCATGATAGCACCACAGCAGAGTAAAGTCAAGTTGACTTACATTTATCTATGTGTATATAGAATAAAGGACTGACATGGGATGTCTGTTTTAAGAGGGGAGGTGTCGTGAAATATTCTAATCCACATATATAAATTATCAGGTAAATATAAAGCCTAACAAATAAATTTAATAAAGAAAAGAGCAATGGTAAAATAACAGTGCTGTCACAATGACAGTACTCGAAATCCCCTTTGTTTTATGCTTCGTCTGCAAATTGTAACGTTTCCACGTTAAATATAAGCCACTGCATAAATACAAGCGTTTCCACAACACATTAAAACGGGTATTGCATTTCTAAGAAAAACATTGAGAGGCACACTGCGTAATGACCTAAATTAATCCTAACATTAATTATACTACGTTACCAAAACGAACGAACAGATGGACTCAAATAGAAAGAGAGAAGGAGGGCTGAAATCAGGAACGCATGCAAAATTAAACACGCGTCTCGCTATTAATGCCACCCCAACAAGCGTAACGCGATACACAATTACTACTATCACGCGTGTAAGGCCACATGCACTAACTTTTTTTCGGACGGACAGTGATAAAAACACTAACCTTCCCAGAGTTAGGTTTTTTAAAATCCTGAAAAAACGCTTATTAGAAAAGATAACATTAGATGGGTTTACGTTTGAAAACATTACAGTACCCAGACAGCACATCTTCGAAACAGGAGGTAGAAGAAATTGCATATTTTGAACGCAGCCACTTAGCTCTTTTAAATTTGTATATTTGGGTTCCTTAGGGCTTGCTGACAAAGAATATGTAAAACGTTACGCAAATAGTCTAGGAATTAACAAGTTATAGCCAAAATAAAATGATGGTGCTGTCAGACAACACCCAAAATCAGAATCGCTCAGTGGTAGATTTTTTTTATAAAAAAACCATTGTACGGGAAATGGGCCACAAGTTACATTTGAACTGATTGGCTGGAATGATATGTAAGGCTAAACACGATTAGTCGGACTATAAATGCTATCCTTGGTTGTTAGGGGAGACGTAGGAAGGTAAAATTTTTTCAAACACTTGTCGAAACGTGGCTCCATTGGCCAGACTCGCTGATATAATCACTTAGGAGCGTTAGTTCGAGACCACTAGTTCAAATAAGCTTGATAAAGCAACAGTGCGTTGAAGCCAGCTCATATTTTTGCTAAATAAAAGCCTGGAACATAAGCAGATGGGAATTTGTGCCAGTATTTGTGCCAGAATTCATTGCTAGTCAACGTATCTGTGTTTATTTCCATGAATTGTGTAAGCTTGAAACATTCAGTATCTTTTAATGAAAATTGAATGTGAATTGTTAATTTATGCCTGTATATATGTGTAGTTCAGTAGCAAACATGATGTAAAGCCTATAATGCTCCAGCCTGAACAGAAGGTGTCGGAGGAAAGTAAAACGGCATGGAATGGCCAAACAGTACACTGACACCTAGATTATTGATTAGAAAGAAATAATGCTGGAAGTGCAGAGGCGTAGTAACCATTAAGGATTTTAATACTGGTATAAAGTATTTCAGATGAAGCTGACAGTTGGCCTAACGCTCTGAACTCAATGTTTGTGATGTATTGTGCTCAGTGTAGAACTAGAGTATCAATTAGTTATGAGTAGAAGGTACATCCTTCTTGTTTTCAGGGACCGTGGTCTTGATGGTATTGAGCAGCACCTGGTCAGAGCTTTGCTGAATCCAGAGTCGGACAGCATACTCCTTGGTCCATTTAGCTATCAGTGAGGTGTCTCCAGAGCCCAGGGGAGAAATCGAGCAGAGGAGTCTTTTCCTGCCGCCATCACGCAAGATAAGCTGATGTGGCCAGCTGAGCTCAACATTATGTACCCCCATCTTAAAATGACATTGTAAAATAAATTAAGAGGGGAATTTAAATTGTTTTAATATCAGGAACTGAGAACATCTCCAATACTAGTTCCAATAAAGACAAACTATTGAAGTCATGATGACAAATACCAACAGAGCTTGAACAAAACAAAACCAGTATTACCTCATATTACTACTACTACACAACTGACACACATAGGATACTTTTAATAATATATGTCACTACAATATTCATATTGATAAATTCTGTACATATAACTTGTAATTAAAATTGATTGTGATTCCTGGTTCCCTTTGTATTTGAATCAGGACACATATACATTCATGACAGCAATGAATACATATTGTTATTTGAAAAGTTATCAGTGACTCCTTTAAGATATCCTTGTAGAGTGTTTATGTATGTGAGTGTCACAGTGTTGTCAAGTGTAGTGGAATAAATTAAATTGTTTATCTGTCTGTTGTTGTTTTGACTTACACTTCATCATACACATACCCTAGACATATAACGTAGTCATCACACTATTCCAGAATAATTCTGACTGAGGTATACATATGTGGCAGCAAGTAAGGTTATATATAATACACTACTCTTATTAGATATATATACCTTCACAGCTGATCTCAGTCAGTACACTAATTCCCCGCCCCCTATTTTTTAAATTTGTTCAGCTTGAAACCAGATGTGAGGATCCTTTAAATGTATGTCAAAATCAAGATAGAATACCCGGAAACAGGAGCTTATGGCTCAAACTCATCAAGTTTGGGTATGGCAGAAAAGCCACAGGAAAAGCCTAGATCTACAACTGTAGGTAATACCACGGATTCTCCTGCTTGACATTGGCTGCAGAATAGTGACAAGCTCAGAAGCCCTAGTTATATAACAACAACAACAATAATCTCTGTGTCCTCTGGGGATTTTCTTGCTTAATTACCTCTTATCCAATACCCGCGCCAAAATAACGTAATGCAGCTCTGTGTAACAGTGTAGAACTGTCTTTCTTTTCTACCATCGAGAAATATTTCTTACATAGAATGCTTTTCATTTCATAGAACGCCACCTGTATGTGAGTTATTCTACTCTTTAATTATGAAATTCATTTCCCATGTTTAAGGTAATCCGCAGTCACAAAGATGTAAGACACTGTGCGTATGGCGTAGTAACAAATGAATGGTAAAGATGATTTTACGTAATTATCAGCTTCAATATCATCTCCATTACCTACTGGTTTTTTTAAGCTTCTTTGGTTGAAATATAATCTTCCGCATGCTCTCTATCTGATCTTTCCCATTATCATTTTTTTAGATAATAGAATCCCACTTTAATGCACTTAATCGTTTCCATTTCATAAGACGTATTTAATATTGTCTGTATATATCTCTTCATTTATTATATTAACTTTCTTTTTGCATGAAGCCTCAACCAAGCATTTACATGCTTTAACAATAGTGGTTTATGTAGATATCTGTTTTACACGATGACGTTGTACGACACTCCTGAGGGAGCAATAGTCATATCCGTTGTTTGTCTCATCGGAGACATCACGGGAACTACACGGAGTTATATATCTCTTTGTACGTTCAATATTACCGGCAGAAGCGACCCCTCGCTGCCTTAGATGAGTTTAGTCTTTTAGAGCACCAAATAGAATACGACACCAATTTCTAAAGCTTCATTCACTCACACGCACACACATACACGCAAAAACAAACAAGCGGTTCGTCAGTGATGCTAGTTGTTAGTCGTTTGTCTTGGCCCGTCTCTGTTCGTATGTTCCATTATGCATTAATTCTGTCACCGATAGAGCAGCAAAGTTCAACCCTAAAACGACCTGACGATGCCCACTGACAAAATAATGAAGCGACTAAAATAATGTGTTTGTTGAATGTTTATGCTTCTTGTGTAGCTAAAATGTATTGATTGATTATGTGTGTGTTTGTCTGTGTCTGTATATGGGTTTTTCTCAGATTCTTTCTCATTCTTAGAAATGAAAGCTTAGAAGAACATGCTCTTGAGCGACATCTCATGAAGAGATAAAGAGAGCAGAAAAAACATGCTCTTGAGCGAAATAGCAGGTCTCATAATTATTCAGTTCTTCAGCTCTCTGACAGGAAAAGAGCGACAAAGATTGAATGTCTCGCTGTCACAAGTCTTAGGGGAGCAGGGGCGGAGAACACAAACGACAGGCATTCATCTATTCTGATTTCCAAAATAAAAAAGGAGTTTAAGAAAGAACTCTAACACATACACACACAAACGAAAGAAGTTAAACATGGATATATGAGTTCCACTAAGAAAGTTCTCTGAAAATTTTCAGAACTGTTACGCAAGGACTCAATTTAGAGACGCTGTTTTGAAGAACCGGGTGTGGAAATGGAAGTCCTAAATTTGATCCTTGGTATTGGCTTTGACTTCCGGTCTTCGGTGCAAAGGGAAATAGAAGCTAGAAAGTCAATCTAACAATAGTGTTTCGAAAATGCATTCATTCATTCTTCTTCTTCTTCTTCCGTCCTTAGCCACCGACCGTCAAAGCAGTCAGTGGCCATTACGCCTAGTGGCGTCTTAGGGCAACAGCAGATAGGTTTTCTTTGCCATTGTTTCCCATCACGCCTATTGGCGTCTTTAGGGCAACGGCAAATCAATCCATTTGCTGTTGTTTCCGTAATCGAAGTGACTGGCAAACGGGTGATCAGCCCGTTGGTCATTCATTCATTACCACACCAAATTAACATCTGAGTCTAGGAGCAACCAATAACAACTGAGGTTACAAAGCAAGTATTAACAACAGAGGTTTAGAAATGACTATTAACAACGGAGGTGAGGAAAAATTTATTAACAACACTGATTAAGAAACAAATATTAACAAAAGTAGTTCGGAAACAATTATTAACAACAAAAGTTCAGAAACAGCTAATAACAACACATGTTAAGAAACAGCAACTAGCAGTAACGAATCTTTTTGTAAGTAGTTCTTCTATTTTCGTCTTCTAAATTTGACCATTTCAGAGCCGATCCTTTTCTGACAGAACAATATTGTGAAATAATGAAATCTCAAGAAGATCACAGGTTTTTTCTTTTCTGGAATAAAAAAATTCCGTTCATTTGTCAATACCTTGTTTTATAGTATTTTATACTACGATGGTAGTGTCGGTATCTGACTTCCGGAAATTCAACTAGCATCAGAGCTCTCTCCCCTTCATGTTCAGATTTAAGTGAAGTCGTAATCTCTGAGCTGCATGAAAGAAGCGACAGTCTGTAATATATGAAACCAAAGTCCATTTTAAGATACAGGGGTTAAGCTCCAGAACAATCGCTTCGTGTCCCTGGTGGCAGGTTTCACTGTTTCTTTTGTGGTGTCCGTTTCCAAGTAACGAGACAAACGGTACAGAATAATGATCTACACCGACATCAGTAAACATAGTTTCGCGCACTTAATTCTATATCGATCTGGTC
>JAMPIV010016516.1:47500-78149 GCA_024509875.1 Oreohelix idahoensis | reverse complement strand
TAGATGGGGTTTTCAACCAGGAGGGAAAAAAGAGGAGGAGAAAGAGAACGAGGGAGACAGGAGGAGAGAGGAAAAGAAAAAGAAAAGAGGAAGGAAGGAACTGACGTGTATGCGAGAATTCGTTTAGCAGGAAATTGCTGCAAAACACGCGGAAATTTGGAAAGAGAAAAAAATTTTGAGTTAGCACAAATTGCGTACCACTCAACTAACCCCCTCTCTCGCGCCAACGCATCATCTGTAACCAGGATCGTCTAAGATCATTAATTAAAATTTACAAAATTTCTCTTCATTACATGACGATCTATGTTCTTATCTTTGAGATTACCCCCCGATTGTCTTTGCAAATAAGGGAGTTACGGTTTAAATTTTAACGAAAGACCCATGCGCTGAACATTTTGGGGTTACTTGCTGGTGAAAGTTTACAACTTTTTTTTACATTGCCGATGGTAAAAATAAAGAATATGAAAGTCCTATTACAATTCGCACGTCATATCTTCGCAAATATTGTTTAGACGAGGAAGGATATCGTCCTGAACATTTAAAACATATGGTCCTTGGAAGGGTAAGGATTTAGAAGAATTTGTGTCTTCAGTTGAAGATGTGTCTAAACAGAGGATTGAAATTGTTCTAATAGTACGTCACATCTTTTGAAGGTCCTTTATGATCTCGTCTTAAGAGACAAAAATTTTATCTTCTGTGGAATACGGAAATTTGCCTCATTTCTTCAAGTATGGAAGCCTACCGAAATAGGAGAAATGGAAAAAAATTGGCCCTCAACAATTTTCGGTGCTCACACATTTTGCTTTAGGTAAAGACGAATGGTCTAGTCAACTTTGCCAGCTTCCCGTGCTCCGGTCAATCATGATTGATCACGCCTCGCGGTAGCATGGACCGGCGATATGAGGAAAGACTATAAAACTCAAACAGAGGGGGGTGACAATCTTCCATTATAATCGCTACTCGCCCTCACGGGGTGGAGAGAGGCGATAACTCTGCTAACACCCTTAATAGTATTATGGCAAAGAAATAATCATACTGCAATAATAATTACTCTCCACAAACATCATTTTTCGGCTCACTCACGTAATGGATTACCTCTAACAGTAATTACAATAACAAACTTCATGTCTCACCAACCCATTTCGTGATGATTTTCTCGCCCGTGGACAAAATAAGGGGGGTACTATCGGTCTGGACTGTCCAGTGGATCGGAGGGAACACATTTTTTAGGAGTTCAAAGTAGAGGAAGATCACAAGCTCACGCTTGTCAGATTAACGTTGGTATGCGATAATATTTCCATAATGAGATAATTACTCACGCCCTTGCATGTAGTTTTGCTCTGAAAAAATAGTGATAATTGCCACAGGAGTGTATGACTTTTTTTCATCCTGGATCTACTCCCACATCTGAGATGTGGACATCTTCTGCCAGTTTTGTCTTTACTTGATGGGTTGGTCACTCGTGTCCATAGGGGTTTTGTTTTTGACACAACCCGTTTATATTTTACGCCCCCTTGACAGCGGAGTGCACACCATTGGCCTCAGGAAGGCACTAATTCCTTCTTTCTTAGCTTTACGAGAACCGCTATAATGTTGCGTAACTTACGGTGGAACTGATGATAATCTTATCCGCTGGCAGATGTGGTAATAGTTAACTTCCTATCTTTTCGGGGAAAGTTAGAGTGTGTGTGGTCTCGAGCGACCTTGTTTGATGATTTGATTATTGGTAACATAACTGGTGTTAAAGAATGTTCTAAACATGATACCCTCATTATGTGGGAGAGAGTTCACCTCTTTGGCTAATGACCTTAGAACACAACAAGCTGCAGAAAACAAGTAAAACTAAAATTCTTCTATGCACACACATTTCAGTGCAATTTGTCAGTACTTGATAATAATATATCTTTTTCTCACCAACAAACATGATTCTTCTTTGGGACATTTATTGCCATCAGCGAATGCTAGAAAGTATGTCCAATAAATATAACAAGATAACAGAAGGATGTTCTTTCGAGGGAGATATAATTCCATCCATTCCAGTGCTTCTTTATCGTAAGCTGGTTTTTCTGATGGTTATGGAGGCGAAGGCCAGTGCCATTGATTTATCAGATCATTATATATCTAAATGAGAAGAGAGGAGTTATTTGATCACTGATCTTTTTAACGTATGCATTAAAAGATAGAGAGATCTGTGATGGGGAAGACAACATTTGAATAACCAATAATATTAAGTGTGTATTTATTCTATTTTTTAATGAGGGGTAGTGCATGTGAGCTATTGGTTAGATTGGGTACGACATGCCAAAGATGGTTGTATGGTAATATTCAGGATATGAAGTAGCATACCCGTCAGTCCAACACATACATAATGAAATGACTTGAGAACAATTTATTCAGTCCAGTATAACAAGATTACTTTTGTTTCCCACTCGCTCTTGCCGAAGTTTGTCTTATAGTGAAAGGATACACAACCGCACCGTGCAGATGCGACATTTTCCAATGCACAATTGAGTGTACGTGCTATTTCTTGACTCGCGTTGTGTTTATCTACGCATATTTTCCTGTGAAAATATATGCTGATTTATTTTCCTTTGTTTAATATACGATGCGCACGAAAGCTATGGTTTCCAAATTTGGATTCTGGGTGAGTTTTGTATTACTGCCTAGATGTCTCGGATTTGTGCACCGACTCTTAGCCAACGCGCGTCTGGTTTCATTTCTTCCGGAGTTGACATTCATTTGTTACGATTTATTATTCGCTGGGTATAGCTCATTTTATTATTTTCTTCGGGTCGCAGTTGGTACTTTCTATTTCATTCTTTTCTTTTCCTCCTTCAGATTGGTATGGACTTTATAGATTGACAGAAATTACGGGGGTATCATTACACTTTACTACTGACAATACAATCAACCCCTCACATATTTACAGGACTTTTACGACCAATTGCACGTCCTCACCCGTTGGTTTTTACAATTTCAAGGAGGACGTTCTCCGATAGAGGGAAGCGAACAATGCAAGCTTTATTTAGGATAAATTTTTGGACTACATATGTGTAGATTTAAGTGGACCAAATTGAGATAGTGCATAGTGTTAGTACACAAGAGGGTAATTAAGGAAGTGTAGTTCACATAATCCACGGTGTTTAATGTGGAAGTTAGTTTCACTATGCAAACACCAGGTCCAGATTGTTTACTTGATGATCACATATGAGACATTAATTATCTTTTTTCTTGTTTTTTTAATGACTTATTTTTTAATAAAACATCTTGTTGGCATTTAGTTTTAGATTTCATTTAAGTGTTGGATAGATAATCATATGCGCCATTTCGTGATATAATCTGATGAATTAATCTCGCGTCACATTATTATTGCCCCTGACTGCCAAAACTATGTTTCCTCAGTTGTTCGTGGGGGGGGGGGGTTAATGTGGCGCTGGCTTTGCAGCCCCTGCCAGAAGATAATTGGACGCTCCCCCTGTGGTGCCTGACGCCGCTGCGCTGCCACGATAGTGATTGTCATCTATGTTGTATCTCCGCGCACTGACGTGAGCAGTTTTGGACGAAAAAAGATGACGAGCGTGTCATTGACCCTGAATGGGCGGCTTGCTCGTCCGCCTCCGTGTATCCTACCAATAATGGTAGCTAATATGGTAAATGTTTTTAAAAGAGAAGGGTTTGAACCCGTTATTAATGTTTATTAAATGACAACTAATGGTAGGAAGAGGAATGAGGTAATGGTTACTACTGACACCTACGCGAGTTATGGCAAAGTTTGCTGTATCTACTAACCTTGTCATGGCCTTGTACTGAATGTGTGTAATGGTGTAATGTATATGTGAATAAATAATGGAATGTCACTAAAGTATCCAGCCTGTTTAATTGATCGGGTGTGGACATTCTTCGAGTTTATTGAAGTTATCGTTATTGAACTAATTGTGGTGTCCTAACTTCTGTGGACTATGGACCTATACATATCTAACACTAGACCACAATGTAAACGAGCTAACACCAATCTACTGATGATATATAAACTAATGTAACCGCACACAGTTGGTCCGCCAATTTCCATATGATAGCAGGGATTAAATGATAGAGAAATGCAAGGGATCGTGAATGATTGGAGATATAATATACGTATTATATTGTTAACATTTACAGCCCATGTAGAGGTAATGAAACCCTATTCAGTCTAAATGTAAAGAAAGTTGTCTGATCACTGGCGACGCCTAAGTGTACATTCCCTCAGAGACGTTAAGCGCTTATGAGGCTAGCGGTTTTGGTGGATTGAATAAGGGCACACGAGTGTGTGTCGGGAGTTATCTCAATACTCAAGAGGGTCTTAGTTCCTCTTCTTTTGTGACTATAGTGGTGGATGTCAGGTTTCCCAATTGAGGGTACTATCTCTGAAACAGTGTGAGTATAAGTGGCTGAAAGTCGAAATAGGACACCATTATCAGACGGGTCTTAGAGACGGAACCAGTTTGTGATTACTCCCTGACCTACATCTCGTGGATCGGGTCACACATCTCTCAGACATTGACAGTAGTGGTCCGACCTGAATCCAGGGATCTTTCTGCAAAGATAATACCATACATCTGCGGGCAGCAGAAACATTAACTTTTGGCAATTAAGTAAAAACTTAATAAGCTGCCTAGTGACCTGTCCTTTTTCGAAAACCATAAAAATCACCACTGCGTGAGAACTTTTTTAAATGAATATTTCTTTTTAAACTGTTAAAATAATTGATTTTATAAAATTTCGTTATTTGTATATATAAAAAATTTAACGTTTGATTTTAGTCATTTTGGAATGTACTACTACGCGTTTGTATCTCAGGCATCTTAAAAACACTTCAAAAACAGAGCTACTAAATTAAGGATTACGCTGAATTAAATCAGGCTTTTGGGCGTGAATTGAACGAGCTATTTATGATAGATAAATCTTTTAATAATCCCATCTTCACAAATGGCGGCAGGGAAAGATTACAGAGTTAACGTGCTCAGTCTCATTCAGCATCGTTTCTCGATTTTTTATAATAATCTGTAGTTGTGAATTTTCCCTCGCAGGTAGACAGCCTCGATTATCCTTTCTATCTACACTTCTACAAAGAGTAATTCTTGTGCTCGAAGGTAGACCCCTTGGAAGACCCACATTATATTCTTCTAGGGATTATTGTGCCAGTGTTGAACCACTACTGCGTGAGCAAAGGAGATGGCAATCCGTGGACAGCAGGGTGTTTAATCTTTTAGCGTCACTGTAGGCGTAGCTGAAGTGTACCACGGACGTATAAAAGAATCTAGTAAAAAGACCCCAATTGCTTCAATCTGTGATCGTTAAAAATGGGTGTTTTTAATATTTACTATTCTCATAAGATCAAAAAAAAAAAAAACTAAATGAATGAACTTAGTTAAAACAGCATCTTTCTACAATATTTTCTCTACTAAAGGTATACTTAACTGTTTGTAGTTTGTACTGTTTCTATGGTGAGTTGTCAGTGTCATATTATATAAAAATTTTAAAATAGCTTGAGGATGTTGGTGTCAATTGTCGTAGATTTTGATAGGTGAAATTAATTTTGGAAATTAAACATTTGAATTAAGACTTGGTTTGGTCCCTTCTGAATAGCAATAGAAACAAGTGATAGACTCAGTGGGAGATTATAAAGAGTGGATGAGGAGAGGATTAATAGAATATAGGATTTTTCACGAGTGAGATGGAGGAAAAAATAAATAGAAGGCTTGTCCCTGAACTGAAATCGAGAAGAAATCTTCTCTTCTGCTTCTTCAGCCTTATCTTCTAACAACGATTCAGAGGAGTCGGACTGAGTTCGGGACTCTTTATGATATGTATGTTTATTGATATTTGTATGATTTATATCTAGTATATATATATATATATTATATATTATATATATATATATATCATATATCACTCACATTACACACAACTTAAGTGACGAAAGTTAGACGCACATACATGACGTGAAGAAAACTGATGACAATGGAAATATAGATAATTGGGAAACGAATATCTGACCAACACACTGGAAATAAGTTTAATAATGAGTTTAAGTGGAATTTAATTTTATTATCTTAATTAAAAATTCCATCACAAACACATAAATAAAATTACATCAAACATATACAATAATAGTCATAAAGTCAATGAATTGCCTTACAAGAATGATATAGAACCCTTGGTTTGATCTTTTTCCCTCGATGTATAGCCCAAGGTCTTGTTATAGAAGAAAAAGTGATAGCCCCAAAGGAGTCACGGATACATATGCTATATAGTCTAAGATTTCCTTTAAAGGTATGAACAGGACTTTGGATACTTGATTTCTATCCTAAGGAAAAAACTATTGTTTAGCAATATAAAAAACTTTTGCATAAAGAAAATTTACGACAGCAAATATGGCAGTGCCAAAATACAACAATAAAGGAATCACTCAGTCCTGCATTAACTCTATTCAGTCAGCCGTGATCACTAGCTTGCATTCGTACTTACAGCTTTGGTAGCAACTTCTGGAAAACAATTTTTAGGACATGCCCATACAGAATCTCCAAGGTAGTCTTGGCCAAGGGAACCCCAGCTCCACAAAGATAGGTTGAATTCACCTCAGGGAACGTTTCCTTGGTTATTCTTATTTTTGGATGTCTGTTTAGGTCACATTAAAATTGTCCATGCACGAAAGTTAACAGCGAGCACAGTGTCAATAGCTTAGGTTTCTAGTAACGAGGAATGTCAGGTCGGTGTCTTATCTCAGTATAGGACTTTATTTGGTCACACCACAATTAGTCAGAACTTCGTCGGAATGTTACTGATAGTAATATTTTACTTGCCACAAGGGCTGAAATGTACTTGAGGTTTTTCTCAGGAAGAATTAAATCTGACTCGATGGGCCCGTTACTTCATTTAATCTTAAAGTTCATGTAATGGGTACACTGTCGTTCTGGATGCCAGCGCAATGCGAGACAGGTTTTACTTTATACACCCAAGTCTTTAAGAAAAAAAAATGATTTTGTTCTTTACAGATATTTCTCCGTACTATAAACCGTTGGTAAAGTTGGGCTACCCCAGTTTCACTGAATAAAGAAAAAACAACATATAAAATACTTATACGTACTATTTACTTCGGTTATTCTTCTTCTTCGTTCGTCCGGAAAAGGACGTTGGTTGCGTTGTGTCCGTTTACAGCGAAGCTGCAATATTTGCGCCTTTCGGCCGACACATCCGACTTCAGCACGGCATTTTTGGGACCGGGTTAGCCTTCCCTCTTTGATCCCTACTCACTCAGCCAGACTGCAGTGATGCAGCCTGTTTCCAGGACCACCACTTGGAGGTGGAGTAGGGTCTTGGTCAGCTCTGGTTCGCTGACCCTGACGCAAGCAGTCTAGCTATGGGTCGCTAACTGCACTTCTCACTGTTGACGCGTCTTAGGTCCCATTTACTTCGGTTATAACTTACATTATAAACTGCAAGCGGAAAGCTTGACTTATCGTTTAAAATTCCCGTGAAATAAGTTATATTCATAAAATCAATCATCATCAATTAGAAATACATACGTATTTCGTCAATACTCAATGATGAATCAGTGCAGTTATAAGTTAGTTTAAAATATTCTCGACTGATTACTAGCAATTTAATAAAATTTATTTATAGCTGCATGAGTTTAAGCTAGCAATTATAGTTTATTTTGCTATCCACTGAAACACGTCAACTAGAGAATATAACAGACTTATAAATTAATCCTTCTGCACAGAAATCTACTAGATAATGAAATAAGCGGTTATCACTGAATCACTCAACACTACTAGATATATAATATATTTATCTCAACACAGAACTACTAAGAACTAAATCCACTTCGACCAACTAAATGATGCTTCTATTAACAGAGATCTTTAGGAATCGAACGCTAGATCGTTCTAGTCTTGACTGCGGAGTACTGAGTGAATGAAGTCTAAAACTCTGGTTTATATCTTAAACAGACAAAGGATTCCCCCTATTTTCAAAACCACCCGTCTCCCCCTCTCCTCTTAACACTTCACATACTTAGACGCTGGCCATAACTGCCAAAACGCGTCTTCACACCTACTACGACATGTCTCATTTCTGAGCGATGCAGATTTGGCCCCTTTCACACCTCACGCCGAGAAACTAGCCGAAGAAAAAACTCGTGTCAGATGAAAATGTTGACAAATGTCTGCTCTCTATGTCTGACTAGACGAATTTTCACACTATTTCGTTCACATTCAGGGACTGACATATTACGCAATACAATGCGTTGCTAGTATGAGAAAAGAAACGGCGAAAGTCAGAATGGGAAAGTAATATTTTGTCGCAAACGGACGAATGCGAAAAACAGGAAAAGGATAAAAGAGCGATAATAAAGTAGAGGACACGGTTAGAAAAGAAAAGAATATAGAAAATTTATTGATCATAAATCTCTATGCGACACCAATTATGGAGAAAATATAATGACAGAGCTTCTATAATTCACTGGGTATCTGCAGAAACAGAGAAAGAAAATAACTTCTACATCCTCAGGCATAACGTACAAGGAGCACAGTCTGAGGTTGTGCATGGGGCTGGCAAGCTTGTCATCTAAAACATAGTACTACAGAAATCTCGGCTGCAAGAGCACGTGACTGCTTGGTGCAGACTTCCTGCAGTTTGGACCAGCTGCTATCGTGGCTCAATGTTCTGTAAAGAACGCAGAGAAAAAAAGAAAGATGAAGTGAAAACTTAGCGATGTCTACTCATTATGGTCTCTATTCTTGTTAAGATTTTACTTAGATAACGATTGATAAAAAACCAATGTAGAGGGCAGGAGCTTAACATGCTAGTTATTTCAAGCATTGTGAAACGAACAGTGCCCGAGGACAATAGGAGATACCTAAGAGGAGAGAGAATTAAAAGAACTTTTTAACCTAAATAAACATATAAATCGTCTCCCCGAGTTTGTGAAAATGCGTCTACAATCGAACTCTGCGAAGAACAATAGGACTAAATCAATGTAGAAAATACTGGTCCCGACGACATGTCTAGCTTAATAAAAATATTTGTGGTTAGGCTATTGTCTCTTATTCCTCGGGGCCTCAGATCTAGTCAACCTTTATTTTTGAATCAATAATCAAATGTTTCTCAACATGTGCCATGTGAAAAAGCAGCAAGTTTCGTTTTGTACAAAAAAATCATCTATCTTAGTGACTTTGCTTATGCTTGCGTTTATGAGATAGTGTTTCGTGACAAATCAATGTAGAAAATAAGGATGATTTCTTCTGTAATGACTTTTTCTACATTATTCATATTTAAGATATTAAAAATTTTCCCGGGGGGCAAGATTACATCTTACCAGACCAAAAAGGCATGTCATATTTGGGACATGCGCCCTATCTAAAACTGAAACCTACTTTGTGTCTAAGTTGAACGATGCTCGAACTCGACAAAACGAGGTAAAAAACCGACTTTAAAAAAAAAAAAATCCGCGTAATTTTGTAAAGTTCAAACTGCTTCACATGGGCTCAGAAATACAGAGTGATTGAAAAATCCCTTTTATTCCTTACTTGCTTTTATTTCATTCCTGTATCGAAGTAATTTATTTGAAACAAACATCAAGATAAAGAGAATTGAATGCCCATTTTATCTTTTCATACTTCTCATGGATGATGTCATCAACGCATGTAAGGATGAGACAGGGGAGATATGTAATTGAGGAAGGAAAGTATTCAGTGGGAATACTTGAAGATGAGACAGGTTTGTATTTCAGAGCTGGTATTTGCCAATGATGTTGCTCTCATTGTTAAATCAGAGGCACATCTTCAATCCAAACTGCAAGTCTGGAAGGATGAGCTAGAAAAAAGATTGATGGTCCTCGGCAGCTCCAAAACAAAAACCATGGTTATATCACGAGAGGAAAGAACGCATCAGATTAAGCTGGGAGAACAGGTCCTGGGAGCAGGTTTGTTAACCGCTTTAAATACCTTCGAGCTATAATAGACTGGAAGGGAGGCATCAAAGAAGAGTTGGCTACCCGAAGAGCTGTAGCTGGGGGACATTTTCAGGCCACATATAGAGAATTCCTCAGTAAAAGAGAAGTTTGCAACAAGACGAAGATGGCTGTATGCCGCTCCACCTATGTTCCAGTCTTGACCTATGTTCCAGTCTTGACCTATGTTCCAGTCTTGACCTATGTTCCAGTCTTGACCTATGGATACGAGTCATGGGCAATGACTACAACCCACAAAAGCCAGCTTGAAGCCTCAGGAATGAAGTATCTGAGGAAAGTAGTTGAAAGTATCCGAAGTAACAAGAAGAGACATGGTCCGCAACCAGGGACGATACGGCAAGGCCTCACAACCCAGCCTCTGCAGACCCAAGTAGAAACAGTTTCGACCTACTATGGTTTGGTCATGTCTGCAGAATATGAGAGAAGATCAGTTACCACGAAAGTGTATGGGAAACTAAAAGCCAGGGATCCAGGGGGGGACCTCCAGGACGACCCAGATTCCGATCGGAGGACAACATTAGACAATCTCTGAAAACCGACCGACTAGGTTGGAACCAGGCCGGAGAAAGACAGCCGATAGGATAGTGTGACGCTCTCTCTCGCAAACGTCTACACCCCAGAGTAGAAGAGGAAACGACCAAGTAAGTAAGAATTGTCATTTTATTAAGTAAAATGCTAATATCAGATAAAAGTTACAGCTCAAACGTGAGATCCATCCATAGTTGTCAACTCAACGTGAGATCCAGTCTGTTCAAGCTCAACGTGAGATCCAGTCAAGTTCAAACTCTAACGTGAGATCCAGTCTGTTCTTTTAAACTCAACGTGAGATCCATCCTGTTCAACTCAAACGTGAGATCCAGTCTGTTCAACTCAACGTGAGTTCCAGGTCTGTTCAACTCAAACGTGAGATCCAGTATCCATTTCAACTCAACGTGCAGATCCAGTCGGTTTCAAAACTCAACGTGAGATCCAGTCTGTTGAACTCAAACGTGAGATCCATTCCTGTTCAACTCAACGTGAGATTCCAGTCTGTTCAACTCAACGTGAGATCTAGTCTGTTCAACTCAACGTGATATCCAGTCTGTTCAACTCAACGTGAGATCCAGTCTGTTCAACTCAACGTGGGATCCATCTGTTCAACTCAACGTGAGATCCAGGCTCTGTTTCAACTCACCGTGAGATCCAGTCTGTTTTCAAATCAACGTGAGATCCAGTCTGTTTCAACTCAACGTTGAGATCCAATCTGTTTCAACTCATGATTTCATTTTAGCGGGCAGCCATTTTTCTTGTTTATTGAAAAGCGTCCGTTTTATTGGTCCTTTTTTATTTTTGTTTTCAGGAACAAACATTTAAAAAATAAAATGAATACGTCAAATGACACCTTATGCTTCTTTGTTCAACAAGTGTTTCATGTATGCTGTTAAAATACAAGTGGGGATATACAAAATTTTAAAGTAGGAACTGATTTTTTTTATATTTCCCTGTAAAGTGTATATCACGTGTCCCATGCACCTGCGGATTCATTCTTCGCCACATCCATTCATTTCGCGCCTTCTTCTCACCACAAACTCTTTTCTAACAATTAAGATCGCTTTACAGCACAGGACTCCTCCAATCAATTTACAGTTTCTGGCCATGTGACACCAAGACATTTGTGACGACTTGGCTCACAACATTTATTATACCTTTCACACAGCATGCATTACTTTTTTAGAAGTCTAACTTTTATTCAATGCACAGAAAAAGACTTATGTGTGTTAGATCTTCGAATAGCTTGCATTTCACTAATAATATTTCTCCCTTATAAATATCGTCCGATAACAATTCTCCGGTCATATCCCTTAGGTCAGTGGATCTCAACCTGGGGTAAACGCCTACCCCCTAGGGATACGAGAAGACATCACTAGGGGGGGGGACGTGAAAACAAATCTGCCAATGTACTGTCGGAGGGTTTTCTTACTTTTCATTATTTTAAGTAAATTACTTTGAATGCTGAAAACTTTTTTTTTTTAAAAGATAACCTGTTGAGGCAATAGAAATTNTANTTNATNATNTTTTNTTTNCNTCNAACTNCTCTTTTATTTTATTTTGAAGCAATAGCTCAGTTCGTTACTCTGATACGCGTCTTAATCCTGTCTTACTCCCTCCCCGCTTCTAACTCCCTGCCTCTCGTAATTAAGTATGTGGTTGTGTGGTGCGTGTGAGAGTTATTACGGCGAGAGGGCGTCAAATTAAATTCTTATAACTTTGCAGCAACTTCGCGAAATTATTTGTCGCAACAGCCGCAAGAGGGGCCACTAGTTTTTTGTAATATATTGTGTTAATGTCTTTATTAATTTCTCAATGTCCACATATGCGTAAATTACTTTATTTAAGATTAATTTTTGACTTAGTATTATCATTATTCATTTGTTTCTTTCATTATAGTAACATATGCAAAATAGTTTTGAACCAATTATTGCACAATAAACCTTGGGGGTGGGTTACAACGTTTAAAGATAAATTAGATCTGAAGGCACGCGAACCGAAAAAACAAAAAAAAGGCTGAATACCACTGCCTTAGGCTACCAATTCAGTTTACATACAGGCAGACAGACAGAATTTGGATCTCAAATATAGTTCATTCTGCTCTAACCTAGACAACATAACGCGAGTACAGACTGTGCTATACACCCTTATTTATAGAACCTTACGAGTCTGTATTCTTTTCCTTACACTACCTTGTCTTGCTGTTACTTTATTTAGCCCTTAGCCTTTTTGTTTTCTTCTGGTCTCTCTGACATTACGCTACCATACAAAGGCGGCTCTCTCTTATGAAGGCGCTGTGCGAAGACAAAAACGTTCACATGTAATTGAGCCCTTGAGCACATGGAACTAATCTGCTCGACCCTGCCTTTGCTTCCCATGTCAGTTATAACAGCTTGGACAAAGAAAGGATACGCACTATGTGGTAGGGAATTATCTGACGAATTTTTACACAGCTCATGGATTACGCTGAATAATTTATGGACAAAAAATAGTAGCTAATACATTTGTGAAAAAATAATATATTGATTTGTCGTTTAGAATATGTTTGTGATCTGTATACGTGAGTTAAAAAAAAAAAAAAGGTAAAAGTAGTCCCCTATGTTGTGTTACCTTGACAGCTTATGTTTTAGGATTTCTTTCAAAATGGACCGACGTACGGATTCATGCAAAATGGATTGAAGAAATAAACCAGACCATGGACGATCCAAAGTTTAATCCACATAATAAATGCAAAAGAACAAAATTTTATCAGAACATTTCAGGCTTCACTTTCTTACTGTCAAAGTATGGTGAATGTATGTTAACCACACTACAAACACACCACACAACCACTATCCGTGATGGATTTAATAGCAGGACAAACACCGACTCGCGCACACTAGGGGATCCCACGAACAGTAGCTGACACAGAATAAAGGAAGGCTTCAACAGCTATTATCCCTTTATTAATGCAACAACTACTTGACCAAACATTGCCCCAGAGTGTGAGATACAAAATATAATTGCTACCACTGCAAAACAGCTTATGACATGTATACACTATCAAAAAACACCCCTCGGTCACTGTGTGGACCACCACTCACTAAAGTGGGTATTGAGGCAAAGCTACAGTATCCGGTAATAATCATAATTCAACTCGAATACTCACTATACGCGAATCATCTAACAGCGTGCAACACTGACAAACTGAGAAAATTGGCTAGCTTTCCATTACGCAAAAATTCCAGAACTTAACACTAAAATGACAAAATGGCGCTGTCCCGCTGATGAGACCAAAATAAACGGCAACGAGCTGCCGTCATACAGACGTCCACCCTGTAGTGTGGTGTATATTGGTGTAGCTACAACAGTAGTTGTTTGTTACTGGGGATAGCCTATGAAATATTATGGTCTCCAGAAATTGGCTCGTTAAGAAAGATAGAGACCTATTCAAAAATACGGACAAGAAGAAGAGATCGCGAATGCTTTCCACTGGACAGAGTTGTTTCTAGTAAAATTATGGACAGAATTCTGTTTCCTCACGGACCTTAGCTTCTGTCCTCAGATCCTGTAAAAGAAAGAGCCCCCATTCTCATCTAAATGTAGAATTAATTTTTCCTATATGTAAATATTTAACAACGACAGCACGAGTGATACATTAACGAACTAGATAATGATCAAACGGTTAGTGGGCTTATTAATTAAATATCTACACATACACGTAGAGGAGAGATTTAAATAATGTAGTTAATTAAATAGGAGAATGAACCAATGTGAAGGAAGGCGAAATGATGATGAGATATGATATTTTGTTACCAAGCTGATTTCTAATCTACTCTATCCATGTGTATCTAAATGATTCTTCCGTGTATGATGATACACACGTAATGCGTAGGGACTGTCCCACGTAGGTTATGGTTATGTTGTGTGGGTTAATCTCCAAGACGAAGAGACGAGTACTTATGAAAACTTTAGTGTTGTAATGAGAACTTTGACGATATACAGTCCTTCAATGTTTGACACATATCTCTGTGGCGTTAACAAATCGTTGACTGTTGTCTTAAGAAAAATGTCCGCTGTCTAATCTCTGAAAGGCACTGGCTCTAGACTGGCGCTCTTCACGAAATGATCTTGGTATGTAGACTCAACAACTTGAGTAGGTACTCTTGATTCATAAAATATGCTTGAGAGTAAGTTGAGCTTTCTAGCTGTATATGCGATTCAGCTTGTAAATATGGAATCTTGCTTCATAAAATATGCTTTTGAGTAAGTTGAGCTTGTTAGCTGTATATGTGAATCAACTTGTAAATATGGAATCTTGCTTCATAAAATATCTTTTAAGTAAGTTGAACTTGATATTTGAATATGTAATCAACTTGTGAGCACTTGATAAAAGGTGAATAAAAATGCTGCATCCACCGTCTTAATCGTGGGCGAGAAAGCTTCCTTTTTAACTTAGGAAGTGAAGGATGTCCTAAATGGCGAATTCTGCTATCCAGACGTACATTGCGCTAGTTTATTTCTGGTTAGACGTCAAACACGTAAGATGTAGACTCAGACTTCTGTTGGACTGAAAACACAAAAGTCCTCGTAAGCTTTCACACTTAATATTTGTGGTGAAGTGAGATGTTATAAATATTTATAGGGGACTTAGTGTACTGACTGAGATCAGCTGTGAAGGTATATATATCTAATAAGAGTAGTGTATTATATATAACCTTGCTTGCTGCCACATATGTATACCTCAGTCAGAATTATTCTGGAATAGTGTGATGACTACGTTGTATGTCTAGGGTATGTGTATGATGAAGTGTAAGTCATAACAACAACAGACAGATAAACAATTTAATTTATTCCACCACACTTGACAACACTGTGACACTCACATACATATAACACTCTAAAAGATATCTTAAAGGAGTCACTGATAACTTTTCAAATAACAATATGTATTCATTGCTGTTATGAATGAATATGTGTCCTGATTCAAATACAAAGGGAACCAGGAATCACAATCAATTTTACTTACAAGTTATATGTACAGAATTTATCAATATGAATATGGTAATGACATATATTATTAAAAGTATCCTATGTGTGTCAGTTGTGTAGTAGTAATATGAGGTAATACTGGTTTTGTTTTGTTCAAGCTCTGTTGGTATTTGTCATCATGACTTCAATAGTTTGTCTTTATTGGGACTAGTATTGGAGATGTTCTCAGTTCCTGATATTAAAACAATTTAATTCCCCTCTTAATGTTATTTTTACAAGGTCATTTTAAGCTGGGGGTACATAATTTTGAGCTCAGCTGGCCACATCAGCTTATCTTGCGTGATGGCGGCAGGAAAAGACTCCTCTGCTCGATTTCTCCCCTGGGCTCTGGAGACACCTCACTGATAGCTAAATGGACCAAGGAGTATGCTGTCCGACTCTGGATTCAGCAAAGCTCTGACCAGGTGCTGCTCAATACCATCAAGACCACGGTCCCTGAAAACAAGAAGGATGTACCTTCTACTTCATAACTAATTTATACTCTCTTTTTACACTGAGCACAATACATCACAAACATTGAGTTCAGAGCGTTAGGCCAACTGTCAGCTTCATCTGAAATACTTTATACCAGTATTTACCTCCTTAATGGTCACTACGCCTCTGCACTTCCAGCATTATTTCTGTCTAATCAATAATCTAGGTGTCAGTGTACTGTTTGGCCATTCCATGCAGTTTTACTTTCCTCCGACACCTTCTGTTCAGGCTGGAGCATTATAGGCTTTACATCATGTTTGCTACTGAACTACACATATATACAGGCATAAATTAACAATTCACATTCAATTTTCATTAAAAGATACTGAATGTTTCAAGCTTACCACAATTCATGGAAACAAACACAGATACGTTGATTAGCAATGAATTCTGGCACAACTACTGGCACAAATTCCCATCTGCTTATGTTCCAGGCTTTTATTTAGCAAAAATATGAGCTGGCTTCAACGCACTGTTGCTTTATCAAGCTTATTTGACTAGTGGTCTCGAACTAACGCTCCTAAGTGAGTATATCAGCGAGTCTGGCCAATGGAGCCACGTTTCGACAAGTGTTTGAAAAAATTTTAACTTCCTACGTCTCCCCTAACAACCAAAGATAGTATTTATAGCCCGACTAATCGTGTTTAGCCTTACATATCATTCCAGCCAATCAGTTCAAATGTAACTTGTGGCCCATTTCCCGTACAATGGTGGTGTAAAAAAATCTACCACTGAGCGATTCTGATTTTGGGTGTTGTCTGACAGCACCATCATTTTATTTTGGCTATAACTTGTTAATTCCTAGACTATTTGCATAACGTTGTACATATTCTTTGTCAGCAAACCCTAAGGAACCCAAATATATATATTTAATAGAGCTAAGTGGCTGCGTTCAAAATATGCAATTTCTTCTACCTCCTGTTTCGAAGATGTGCTGTCTGGGTACTGTAATGTTTTCAAACGTAAACCCATATAATGTTATCTTTTCTAATAAGCGTTTCCCAGGTTTTTTTAAAACCTAACTCTGGGAAGGGTAGTGAATTTATCACTGTCCGTCTGAAAAAAATAGTGCATGTGGCCTTACACGCGTGATAGTAGTAATTGTGTATCGCGCGACGCGTGTTTTGTGTTGCCCGTGTTCGGCTTTATGCCTCTCCCTTCTCTCTATCCTTTAGTCCATCTGTCTTTAGTTACGCCGTGTATAAAATGGAATGAATGAAATATTTAAATTAGGTCATTGATCAGCTTGGTATCTCAATGTTTTTCCAAGAAATACAGCACACGTTTCATTGAAGAAAGCGGGTAATAATATAGTAGGCTTTTACTATCAACGTGAAAGCGTTACAATTTGCAGACGAAGCATAAAACAAAGGGGATTTCGAGTACATTCCTTGTGACAGCACTGTTATTTTACCATTGCTCTTTTCTTTATTAGAATTTATTTGTTAGGCTTTATATTTACCTTTTAATTTATATATGTGGATTAGAATATTCCACGACATCTCCCCTCTTAAAACAGACATTATATGTCAGTCCTTTATTCTATATACACATAGATAAATGTAAGTCAACGTGACTTTACTCTGCTGTGGTGCTATCATGGTTTTATGTAGTTGGGTCCATTCAGAGTAGGCACTACTCATGAAATCTGCCTCAGACTTCTACAACCAATAATATATTTCGGTTATGTTACTGAACAGCCGCAAGTGTGAGTGCTTGTCTTAATGCTGCTTCGCAACCCGTATTCACCATTTCTCTTCTCTGAGTCTGCGCAATGACATGTCCAGAGAACATTATATTTCCCTCAAAATGTACGTTATGAGGAGATAACATATACCTGGTGATAGCAGAGTTTTCGTAGTGGATCCCATAATCTTCTTATTATCCTGTATGAAACATTCGGAATATCCTCAATCAAAGAGGCAACTCAGGGATTCATTACGTTCCTCCGAAATGTTTACATCCAACAATTTTGTCTGATCTCAGGTTTTACTGGAATCTGATATTATCCTTTACTCAGATCCACCCTTGAGAAATATTTAGCTTTATTTAGTTTGGCAAACAGCTGATTTGTATCCGGCAATGGATCCACCTGTCCTTCTGTAATAGCATTCAGTCTCCTGTAATCTATACAGAGTCTATGTTCTCCAGAGGGCTTCCTTAAGAGTACAACACCGGAACTATACGAAGATTCACTGTGCGAAATAATTCCTTCCTTCAACAGATAGTCTATCTCTTCCTTCAAAGCTTTCTCCTTAGCAAACGGAATCGAATATGGTTTCATACAGACAGGTGTGGGGTCTATCAGTTTCATATCATATTCCAATAGGTTTGTATGCCCTGGTCGGTCTGTTAACACCTCTGCATGATTATTTAGAACCTGTTGCACTCTCTCTTTCTGAGTTTTCGTTAAATGTGTACTGATTTTCACCTGTGCTGCTGTCTCACAGGGGTGTAATGGATACTCAAATGATGAAAGTGGTTCCTTTTTCATCTCCATGGCGATGGACAAGGTCAACAAGTGTGTCTCTTCCTGATGTTCTCTTTCCAAATATTTCTTCAGGAGATTCACATGATAGATTTTTTCTTTCCCTTCTTATCTATCTTATAATTTGTTCTAGATACCTTCTCTAAAACTGTATATGGACCCTGCCATCCAATTTGTAACTTATTCTGACTCCCGGGCAAAAGAAGCAGTACTTTCTCTCCCACAGCCAAATTTCTGTCTTTCGCTTTCCTGTTATAATAGGCAGCATGTTTCTTCCTGGCTTGTTTCAAATTTTCATTGGCAAGTTTCCAACCAGTTTTTAAACGAGTGGTCAGCTCATTCACATATTGGTATGAAGATGTAATGTTTTCCTCTGCCTTTTCATCAGTCCACGTTCTTAACAAAGCTACATATGGACCTTTAATTGTGTGGACCTATTTGTCCATGCACCGGTATGGTCTCTTCCACTCGAAGCTTTATAGTGATGATTTTTCCTCCCAGAATTATCATTCACAAAACGACCGCTACCAATTTTGCTTTTGGGGCTTTCTCCCCACTTAAAATTCTTGATGAGAGATTTCCTCTCTACATCCTCTTCCTCCAGTTTGTTTAAGTCCGATTGAGGGATTTTCGGCTTATCCTGGGGGAAGACATCTTTTTGCACTCTCCGCATAGTGGCCATTGTAAAACAGTTAAGTGAAGCTTGTCCGTGAAAAGGGGCTTCCCATTCCATTTGGTCCACTTTATCAAATCTATTTTTCTTTTTTATTATCAGGCCTAATTTTGCCCCGTGGCGTGTCCAGGTCCTGATCCATGTTCCCACTTGTGGGTGTTCCCTCATGGGCTATGCTACACCTTTCTACAAAATTCTCAATGTCCCATCTTGCTTTGGGCCAATAATAATTGTGAGCCACCTTTTGAATGATGGTACCTATCTTCTCATGGTCCCCATCTGGTTTCACATGTAGGCTCCTTATTAAGTCTGCCCTATATCTTTTAGGAAGTACCAGTTGTCCCTGACCTTTGGATCTAGCTCCAGTCTTCCTATACATCAACTTGTTTTTCATGTAAAAATCTCCCTTGCCTGGAGTTGTATGACAAGTTGACAATTTTCTGAAACAAGGCTTGAGTGTTTTATCCCCAGCCTGTGCCTTCCTCATCTCTTCTGGAGTGGTATCTAACATAATATCCTCCTCCTGTCTTGAGGTCGACCTGACCTGAAGGGTTGCCATATACACAGGTTTCCTTCTGCAACGGTCAGTGTCATGATTGTCCATCTGACAATTTTTACACCACCTTTTTCCTTGGTTGAAAGATTTTCTTTCATCATATTTCCTTTCATCGAATTGTGGGAATTTATTTTTATTTTCATACCGTGGCCTATCAAACTGGTGCTTACCTTTATTTTGATCCCTGGGATCAAATTTATTAAAGTTCTGTGGTGCCCTAAAGTTATCCACTTGTTTCTTTTTATTTCCTGTTACCTCTGCTTGAGCTGCTTGATACCTTTCAGCAACATTTAGCAACTCACCCAGCCTCTCTGCACCTTGTTCCATGAGAAACTTTCTCAGGTCTGGAGCCATGGACTCTCTTAATTGCTCTATAAGGACCATTTCCTTAAGATCTTGGGTTTTCCCCAGAGAAGTCCATTTCTCCAAGTATGTCTCTATTCGTGCAGAGAACTGGTGATAGGTTTCACCTGACAGTAGTTTAGCATTCCTAAATTTTTTCCTATAGAATTCTGCATTCTTTTCATATCTTAACAAAAGAGCCTGCTTTAGCATGTCATAATTTTCCTGATCACCTCTGCTCATTTTTGCAAAAACTTCATAAGCTGCCCCACGAAGTCCTTGAGATAACTTTAAGCTCCACCTTTCTCTCTCTAACCCATACGTGGTAGCTAATAGTTCATACCTATTTAGGTAGCTCTCTATATCATCGTCTTTCTCAACAAAATGATCTAAATGAAAATTCATAGCTGAGGTTGAGGCTCCTTGGCTAGCAGTGGCATCAGAGGCAAAGGGACTGGCACCATTTTCAGGAGCATGGCCCTGAAACTCAAACTCCCTTAGTCGTAACTCATGTTCCCTTTGTAATCTCTTCTCCTCCTTTTCTGCTTCCCTCTCTGCAGTCAATCTTCTTTCTTCTGCTTCCCTTTCTGCAGCCAATCTTCTTTCTTCTGCTTCCCTTTCTGCAGCTAATTTCTTCTCTTCCCTTTCTGCAGCCAATCTTCTTTCTTCTGCTTCCCTTTCTGCAGCTAATTTCTTGTCTTCTCTTTCTGCGTCCAATTTCTTAGCCTCAGCCTCAATCTGCAACCTCTTAGTCTCAGCCTCAGCCTCAAATTGTAACTTCTTAATTTCCCTTTCAGCCTCTAACTTTCTTTCGGCCTCTTTTTCTAATCTTCTTTCTTCGCGTTCAATAAATTTGTCACATTCCGTAGTGACATAGGCAACCATAACTTGCCCATCTAATCCTAACTCTTTTGCAGTCTGTACAGCAGCAGATCGAAACTTGGCCAGGTCCGCCATTGTCTATCAGGTAAATTTATACAATGTCTAACCAACAATTCAATTTCTAAATATATATCTAATGGACAACACAGGCACCGTGAGCTCAACCTTATTTAATTCCACCCAAGGATACCTTTTAATTCTTATATTCCCTGAAGTGAATTACCCCCAATATTTTTAATAGGGAAAGATTCAAAATCCCAAGAGCGAGCCCCCAATATATGTGGTGAAGTGAGATGTTATAAATATTTATAGGGGACTTAGTGTACTGACTGAGATCAGCTGTGAAGGTATATATATCTAATAAGAGTAGTGTATTATATATAACCTTGCTTGCTGCCACATATGTATACCTCAGTCAGAATTATTCTGGAATAGTGTGATGACTACGTTGTATGTCTAGGGTATGTGTATGATGAAGTGTAAGTCATAACAACAACAGACAGATAAACAATTTAATTTATTCCACCACACTTGACAACACTGTGACACTCACATACATATAACACTCTAAAGGATATCTTAAAGGAGTCACTGATAACTTTTCAAATAACAATATGTATTCATTGCTGTTATGAATGAATATGTGTCCTGATTCAAATACAAAGGGAACCAGGAATCACAATCAATTTTACTTACAAGTTATATGTACAGAATTTATCAATATGAATATGGTAATGACATATATTATTAAAAGTATCCTATGTGTGTCAGTTGTGTAGTAGTAATATGAGGTAATACTGGTTTTGTTTTGTTCAAGCTCTGTTGGTATTTGTCATCATGACTTCAATAGTTTGTCTTTATTGGGACTAGTATTGGAGATGTTCTCAGTTCCTGATATTAAAACAATTTAATTCCCCTCTTAATGTTATTTTTACAAGGTCATTTTAAGCTGGGGGTACATAATTTTGAGCTCAGCTGGCCACATCAGCTTATCTTGAGTGATGGCGGCAGGAAAAGACTCCTCTGCTTGATTTCTCCCCTGGGCTCTGGAGACACCTCACTGATAGCTAAATGGACCAAGGAGTATGCTGTCCGACTCTGGATTCAGCAAAGCTCTGACCAGGTGCTGCTCAATACCATCAAGACCACGGTCCCTGAAAACAAGAAGGATGTACCTTCTACTTCATAACTAATTTATACTCTCTTTTTACACTGAGCACAATACATCACAAACATTGAGTTCACAGCGTTAGGCCAACTGTCAGCTTCATCTGAAATACTTTATACCAGTATTTACCTCCTTAATGGTCACTACGCCTCTGCACTTCCAGCATTATTTCTGTCTAATCAATAATCTAGGTGTCAGTGTACTGTTTGGCCATTCCATGCAGTTTTACTTTCCTCCGACACCTTCTGTTCAGGCTGGAGCATTATAGGCTTTACATCATGTTTGCTACTGAACTACACATATATACAGGCATAAATTAACAATTCACATTCAATTTTCATTAAAAGATACTGAATGTTTCAAGCTTACCACAATTCATGGAAACAAACACAGATACGTTGATTAGCAATGAATTCTGGCACAAATACTGGCACAAATTCCCATCTGCTTATGTTCCAGGCTTTTATTTAGCAAAAATATGAGCTGGCTTCAACGCACTGTTGCTTTATCAAGCTTATTTGACTAGTGGTCTCGAACTAACGCTCCTAAGTGAGTATATCAGCGAGTCTGGCCAATGGAGCCACGTTTCGACAAGTGTTTGAAAAAATTTTAACTTCCTACGTCTCCCCTAACAACCAAAGATAGTATTTATAGCCCGACTAATCGTGTTTAGCCTTACATATCATTCCAGCCAATCAGTTCAAATGTAACTTGTGGCCCATTTCCCGTACAATGGTGGTGTAAAAAAAAATCTACCACTGAGCGATTCTGATTTTGGGTGTTGTCTGACAGCACCATCATTTTATTTTGGCTATAACTTGTTAATTCCTAGACTATTTGCATAACGTTGTACATATTCTTTGTCAGCAAACCCTAAGGAACCCAAATATATATATATTAATAGAGCTAAGTGGCTGCGTTCAAAATATGCAATTTCTTCTACCTCCTGTTTCGAAGATGTGCTGTCTGGGTACTGTAATGTTTTCAAACGTAAACCCATATAATGTTATCTTTCTAATAAGCGTTTCCCAGGTTTTTTTAAAACCTAACTCTGGGAAGGGTAGTGAATTTATCACTGTCCGTCTGAAAAAGTTAGTGCATGTGGCCTTACACGCGTGATAGTAGTAATTGTGTATCGCGCGACGCGTGTTTTGTGTTGCACGTGTTCGGCTTTATGCCTCTCCCTTCTCTCTATCCTTTAGTCCATCTGTCTTTAGTTACGCCGTGTATAAAATGGAATGAATGAAATATTTAAATTAGGTCATTGATCAGCTTGGTATCTCAATGTTTTTCCAAGAAATACAGCACACGTTTCATTGAAGAAAGCGGGTAATAATATAGTAGGCTTTTACTATCAACGCGAAAGCGTTACAATTTGCAGACGAAGCATAAAACAAAGGGGATTTCGAGTACATTCCCTGTGACAGCACTGTTATTTTACCATTGCTCTTTTCTTTATTAGATTTATTTGTTAGGCTTTATATTTACCTTTTAATTTATATATGTGGATTAGAATATTCCACGACAATATTAATGGTTGACTTTCTTTTATACTACTCCTCACAAATGATGATTTCAGTTCTCTTAGTAATTATTTATAACATGAGATACACCTGATAAGTGTTATATATTTTGCGCATGGGAGTGTGTGCAAATGCAAATGTGTACGGATGATCTAACAATGTAGATGAAGTTGAAGTATGAACTAACAATTTTCCTCCTTATCATCTTAGAGGAAAATATTTTCATTTATATTAATTCATTTATGAGAAAGGTGTGCACTTACATGTGCTGCATCCTAGCACGAGACAGACCCCGAACTTTGTTCTGCCCAACTCTATGCATTCATGCATTCTCACTATAAACCAGTAACAGATTAAAACATTTATCTGATATTTCAGTCGAGATCATATTATTAATAAACGTCGACCACGAGGGAGTTAACTACTGCAGATAAAAGTAGACTATAAGGATGTTTGGGTGGGGGTGGTGTGTGGGTGTGTGGGGGTCACATTTCTTTCAACAACCCCTCCCTGGGGGGGGGTGGGTGGGTGGGGGGGGTTGGGGGGGTGGGGGTGATGGAGTCACTCCGTTTTTGGGGTGGGGCTCAATTTGGGGGGGGTAACGTAGTTTTTACAACTTTTAAATGGGGTTTAATGGTGGGGGGGGGGGGGGTGGTTGTTGGGGTGTTAGGGGTCAAACTTTCAGGGTTGGGTTTTTTGGGTGGGGTGTTTTTGTTGTTTTTTTACCATAAGTTGTGAGGGAACAATACCTTTGGGGGAAAACCGCATAGGGGTTTATTTAGGGTTGTGGTTGTAACTTAAATAGTGGGTTGTTTGTGGGGGGGGGTTTTTGCCCAAGGCCATCGGGGTTGTCGTGGGATTTTGAATTAACTAAGATGTGGGTGGTTTTGGTGGGGTTTGTGATTTGGGGGTGTTGGGGGGGGGGTTGGTTAACCCGTCCTGTATTTGGGTTTTAGACAGGGGTTTGGGTGGCCAAAGCGTTGTTTTCGTTGGTTTGTAGAACGGGTTGGTGAGGGGGGGGGGGGGGGGTAACTTGGAAAAAAAATCTAACCTAACTTGTGGGGTGTGGGTGGAAACTAGGGGGGTGAGGTTTGTGGGCAGCGAAAGGTGGCAAGAAAAACGTTTGATAATGGTGTTTGTGTGGTGCATGGTTAATGGAAAAAATTGGGGGGGGGGGGGGGACAGGGGGGGTGTGTATTGGTTTTATTTTGGTTTGGGGTATTAATCCTTTGGGGGGTGTTAGCTTGGGTTTGTGTGGGTAAAAGGGGGTGGTGTTCTGAATAAAGAAAGAAGGTACAAAGATGGGGGGGGTGTGGTAAAGGAAGTAAATGAAAACATTTGGGTTGATAAAGGACAAGTGTCCAATTAATTCATTTCAATGGGGGGGGTTTTTTCAATAACAACGGAGATATCGAAGTTGGGTGGGGGGTGTGGGACAGACAGGTACACAGTTGGTGTGGCTTCAACTTGGGGGTTGGGGGGGGGGTGGATGTTGGGTGGGGGGGGGCGTTGGGTTTTTGGTGGGGGGTGAAAAAATTGGTTGGGTGTGATTTGGGGGTTGATGTTTTTTGGGGGGGGGTGGTTTTAGTGTGGTGGTGGGGGGGGGTGGGGGTTGGGGGGTTTGTCGTGGGGGTTGTGTGGGTGGGGGGGGTGGTGGGGGGTGGGGTGTGGTTGGGGGTGTGGGGGGTTTTGGGGGGTAGGGTTGTTGGTGGGGGGGGTGGTGGTTGTTTTTTGGGGGGGGTGGGGTGGTGGTTGTGGGGGGGGGGTGGGGGGGGGTGGGTGGGGGGGGGGTTGGGGTGGGGGTGGGGGGGGGGGGGGGGGGGGGGGGGGGGGGGGTGGGGTGGGGGGTGGGGGGTGGTTTGGGGTGTTGTGGGGGGGTTTGTGTTTGGGGGGGGGGTGGGGGGGGGTTTGGGGGGTTTGGTGGGGTGGGGGTGTGTGGGGGTTTGGGTTTTTGGGTTTGGGTTTTTTGTTGGTTTGTGGGTTTTTTGTGGGTTGTTGGGGGTGTTGGTGTGTTGGGGTTTTTTGGGGGGGTGGGGGGGGGGGGTATTTTGGGTGGGGGGGGGGGGGTATGGGGGGGGGGTGGGGGGGGTGTTATTTGGGGTTGGGGGGTTGGGGGTGGTGGGGGGGTGGTTGGGTGTGTGGGGGTGGTGGGTTGTTTGGGGTAAATTGGTTAGTTGGGGGGGGGGTTGGGGGTTGGGTGGGGGTTTTGGGGGGTGGGGGTTTTGGGGGGTGGGGGGTGGTGGTGGGGGTGGTGGTTGGGGGGTGTGGGGGTTGTGTTGGGGTTTGGGTTGGTGGGGTTTTGTGTGTGTTTGTGGTGTTGGGGGTGTGGGTGGGGGGGGTGGTTTGTTCGTGGGGGTTGGGTGGTTAGTTGTTGGCCATGGGGGGGGGGTGGTTGGGGGGTGTTTAGGGGTTTTTGGGGTTGGGTGGGTTGGGTGGGTGTGTGGGGTTTGTGTTTTTTTTGTTTGGTGGGGGTTTTGGGTTGGGTGGGGGGTTGGTGTTTGGGGGGTTGGTATTGGGGGTGGTGTGGGTGGGGGGTTTTTGGGTGGTGGGGGGGGGGGTTTGGGTTGGTTTGGTAGGGTTTTGGGGGGTGGGGGGGGGGTTGGGTTGGGGTGGGGGGGTGGTGGGGTTTGTGTTGGGGTGTGGTTGTTATGTTGGGGTGTGTTGGGGGGTTGTGTGTTTGGGGTGTGGGGGTGTGTGTTGGGGGTGGGGGTGTGGGGGTTTTTGTGGGGGGGGTGTTGGGGGGGGGGGGGGGGGGTTTTGTGTGGGTGTGGTTTGGTTGTGGTGGGGGGGGTGGGGTTGGGTGGTGGTTGTTTAGGGGGTGTGGGGGTGTGGTGGGGTTTTTGGGTGGTGGGGGGGGTGGTTTTTGGGGTGGTTGTTGGTGGGTGTTGGGGTGTGGGGTTGTTTGGGTATTGGTTGGGTTGGGGTTTGTTGTAGTGGTGGGGGGGGTGGTGGGGGTGTTTTTTTGGGTGGTTTTGGGGTGGGGGGTGGGGGGTTTGGTGGTGTGGGGGGGGTGGTGGGTTTGTGGGGTGGGGGGGTTTGGGGTTGGGGGGGGGGGGTGTTTGGTTGTTGTGTGGATGGTTGTGGTTGGGGGTGGTTTTGTTTTGTGGGGGGTGGGTTGGTTGTGGGATGGTGGGTGGGGTTTTGTGGGGGGGGGGGGGGTGGTGTGGTGGGTTTGGGGGGGGGTTTGGGGGGGTGGGTGTTGGTGGTTTTTGGGGGTTGGGGTTATTGGTGGGGTGGGGTGTTTGTTATTTTTGTGTGTGGGTGTGGTGTTTTGTTAATTGTTGGGGTGGTGGGGGGGGTTTTTTTGTTGGGTGGGTGTTGTGGGAGTGGTGTGGTTGGGTGGTGGGGGGGGGTTTGTTTGTTTGGGGGGTCGTTGGTTGTTGGGGGTTTTGGTGTGGTTTGGTTTTTGGTGGTTGGGTGGGTTTTTGGGTTGTGGTGGGGTTTTGTGTGGGGTTGGGGGGGTTTTTGTGGTTTGGGGTTTGGGGGTGTGTGGGGTGGGTGGGGGTGGTGGGTGGGGTTTGTTTGTTGGGGGTTGGTTGGGGGTTGGGTTTTTTGTGGTGGGGGTTGGTTGTGGTTTGGGGTTGTTGGGGTTTTGGGGGTGGTTGTTTTTGGGGGGGTGGTGGTGGGTTTTGTTTGGTTTTGGGGGGGGGGGTGGTGGGTGGGGTTGTGGTGGTTTTGGGGTTGGGGTGGGGGGGGGGTTGGGTTTGGGGGGGGGGTTTTGGTGGGGTGGGTGTGGGGGGGTGGGGGGGGGTGGTTGGTGTGGGGTGGGGGGGGGGTGTTGTGGGGTGGTTGGGGGGTGTGGGTGTGGGGGGGTGGGTGGGGGTGTGTTGTGGTTGGGGGGTTGTTGGGGGGGGGGGGGGTTTGGGTTTGTTGGGTGGGGGTGTTTGGTGGGGGGGTTTTTGGGGGTTTGGTGGGGTGGGTTGGTGGTGGGTTTGGGGTGGGGGGGGTTGGGTGGGGGGGTGGTGGGGTGTTGGTTTGGGGGGGTGGGGGGTGGTTGGGTTGGGTGTCCCCATTGGGGGTTGGTAGGGGTTATGTGTGGGGGTTTGGGTGGGGGGGGGGGGGGTTTTTTTGGTTTTGTGTTTTGGGGGGGGGTTGTGGGGGGTTGTTTGGGGGGGTGGGGGTTGGGGGGGGGAGGGGGGTGGTGGGGGGTTGTGGGGGGGGTGGTTTTGTGTTTTGGGTGGTGTGTGGGGTTTGGGGGATGGGGGTTTTTGATTGTTGGTTTTGTAAATTGTGGGGGGTTGTTGGGGTTTGGGGGGGTGTGGTGTGTTGTGGTTATGGGTGTTTCTGGGGGGTTTGGGGTTGTTTAAGATTGGGGTTGGGGTTTTGTTGTTGGGGTTGGATGGGGTGGGGTGTGGGGTTGGTTGGTGGGTTTGGGTTTTTTTTGGTTAAGTGGGGGGTATGTTCTGATGGGGGAGTTTTGTTTTTGGGTTGTGGGGGGGGTGGTTTTTGTTGTTTTGGGGGGGGAATATTTTTGGGTTTTGGGTTGGGGTTTGGGGGGGGGTGGGGGGGTGTGGGGGGTGGGGGGTTTGTGTGGGGTGAGGGGGGATTTTCGTTATGTTGAGGTTGGGGGTTTTTGGTGGGGGGTGGGTGGGTGGTTTTGGGGGGGTTGGGGGGGGTTTTTTGTGTTGGGGGTGTTGGTGGGGGGGTTTGTGGTGGTGGGTGTTGTTAAGGGGGGGGGTTGGGTTGGTGGGTTTTGGGTGGTGGGGGGGGGGTTGTGTTTTTTTGGGGGGGGGTGTGGTGGGGTTTTATTGGGTTGGGGTGTTTTTTTGGGGGGGGTTTTTGTTGGTTGGGGGGTGGGAATGTGGGGGGGGTTTGTTATGGTTGTTGGGGATGGGTTGTTGGTTTTGGGGGGTGGTGGCAATTTTTAGTGGTGGGTTTGTTTGGGGGTGGGATTTTGGTTTGTGGGGGGTTTGGGGGGTGGGTGGGTTTTTGGTGTGGGTTGGGGGTGGTTGGTGGGGGGTGTTTTGTTTGGGTTGTGGATGGGGACCGGGGGTGGTGTGGGTTGGGGTTGTTTGATGGTGTGTGGCGGGTTTGTATTCGTTGTTTTTTGTTGGGGGGGGGGGGGGTGTGGGTGGGATTTTGTTTGTTTGGGTGGATTTGGGTTGGTTTTTTGGGGGGTGTTTGAGTTGGTGGCCTGTTGGGGGTGGTTTTGTTGAGTTGGTTTTGGGGGGGGTAATGGTGGGGGTGTTGTGGTGTTATTGGGTGTTGTTGTTTTTTTTGGATTTGGGGGGTTTTATGGAAGTGGGGGGGTTGGTTTTCATTTGGTGGTGTTTTGGGGGTTGTTTGTGTTGAGTTGTGGGGTGGGTGGTTTTTGGTATTGGGGTTGTGGGGTTACTTTTTGTTTTGGGGTGGGTTTTTTGTCTGGGGGGGGGTGGTTTGGGGGGGGGGGGTGGTTGGGGGGGGGTTGGTTGGGGAGTGGGGGTGGGGTGGGGGGTGGGGGTTTTGTGGGGGGGGGGGGGGGGTTGGGGGGGGGGGTTTTTTGGGGGGTATGGTTTTTTGGGGGGTGGGGGGGTTGTTATATGGTTTTTTTTGTTGGTGAACAGTAAAAGTTGGGGGGGATTGGGTTTGGGGGTGGTGTTTTGTTGTTGGTTGGAGGGGGGGTATTGATGGGGTGGTTTGTTGGGGTTGGGTGGGGTGTGGGGTAAGGTTGTAGGGGGGGGGTGTTGTTGTTTGGGGGGTTTTTTTTGGGTGTGTTTTTTTAAAAAGGTATTTTGGGGGTGTTTGGGGATGTGGGGTGGTTGGTTGTTATTTTTTTCTTATGGTTTTTATGAATGGTTTTAAATGGTTTTGTGAAAGGTGGGGGTTGGGTGGGTGGGTAGTTTGTTGTTTGTTTTGTGGGGTTTGTTGGGGGTTTTTAATAATTTTGTTTGGTTTTTGTTTTTTGGGGGTGTTTGGGGTTAAGTTGTGGGGATGCAATTTGTTGATGGGTGGGTTTATTTTAGTTGGGTGTTTGTTTGGGGTGGGGGGGTTGGGGTTGGTTTGGGGGGTTTGGGGGGGGTGGTTCGTGTGGGGGGGTGGGGTGGTGGGTTTGGGTTGGTGAAGTTTTGTGGGGGGTAATTTTTGGGGTTTTTGTTTAGTTGGGTGGTTTTGGTTGTGTTTAGTTATGGGGGGTTGGGGTTGGGTGGGGTTTTTTTGGTTTGGGTTGGGGGGGGGGTGGGGGTTTGGTGTTTTTGTGGGGGGTTGGTTTGGGGGTTTTTGGTGGTTAAAAATTGGTAGTTGTTGGTTTGGGGTTGTTATTTGGGGGTGGTGGTGGGGGGGGGGTTGGTTTTGGGGGGTTGGTTGTGGGGGGGGGGGGGGGGTTTGGGGGGGGGGGGGGGGGGTGGGGGTTTTGGGGGGGTTGGGTTAATGTTTTTGGGTGTTGGGGGGGGGGTGGGGGGGGGTGGGGTTTGGGGTTGGGGGGGGGGGGGGGTGGGTTTTTGGGGGTTTAGTTGGTGGTGTTTGGGGGGGGACTAATGGTTGTGGGTGGGGGGGGGGGTATTGGGGAGTAGGGGGGGTGGAAATGTGGGGGGTTTTTTTGTTTTTTTTGGGGGGTTGGGTGTATGGGGGGGTGGGATAAGTGGGGTGGGGGGGTATGTGTTTTGTATTTGGTGGGGTGGGTGTGGTGGGGTTGGGTTGGGTGTTTGGGGTGATGGTTGGGGGGGGTGGTATGTTGGGGTTAGTGGGGGAAACCATTGGGGGGGGGGGGGTATTTTTATTTTGGGGGGTGTTTGTGGGAATTGGGGTTGGGGGGGGGGGGGGTTTGGTTGGTGGTGGTGGGTTTGTTTGTTTGGGTGGTTGGTTTGGGGGTGGGTTTGTTTTTTTTTTAAGGGGGGGGGGGGGCAAAGGGGGGTGTTGTATAGGGGGGTGGGAGTGAAACTTTTGTTGGGGGGGGACAGGGGTGTGTGTTGTGGGGGGTTATGGGGTGGTTTGGGGTTTTTTGGGGGGTGGATGGTTGGTGATTTTAAGTTATGGTGTGGTTTTGGGTGTGATATT
>JAMPIV010016516.1:0-42500 GCA_024509875.1 Oreohelix idahoensis | reverse complement strand
TAGAGAAAGAATTTAAGACTTGGAAAATAAAGATTCGGTAAAGCTATTGTTGTAGCTTCTATGTTTTGAAATCTTTAAGGAAACTGGAAAAGTTTGTAGGCTTTATATAAAAATCCTTGTGCCGGGGTGACTGATGGGATTCCCTTTACTCTTGAAAATTAAAGCCGATTGGACTTGTCCAAGTTCGTGATTGTTTGTATTGTGGTGATTAAATCCTTAAAAAACAACAGCTTGTTTTATTTTACTTCACTTGGTTTAGTAAAATATACTGGTAGGCGGAGATTCGGTGTTGGAAAAAATTCATAACGATGATGTGGGTATTAATAGTTTAGCTAGAAACAAATCATTAGGGAGAATTCTTGGTTTCGTTTATTTTATAAAGAGAAATCAATTTATTAGATAAGTACAGGAAATTGAGTGGACGGTCATGCGATATGGTTGTTTTGGCAGGGGAGTGTCGAACTTAAAAAATGGTCAGTTGAAAGTGATGAGAAGGTCTTGCTAGTTCTTCTTTTGGACCATTGTGTCGTATTGCGGATAAGCGAGTGCACGCTGTTGTATCAATTTAAGCTAACGGGGTATTGTCAGTATAAGATCCCGAAAAAGGTCTTTATCCCATCACTAATACATTAAGATCTTTTATATGAGGTTGTTTACTAGTTAGATTTGCATTATAACGAATAGCTTAAAAGAAAGTCGAGTGTGAATATTCATTTAAAGGGATAAAAGTAGAATGAAAAAGTGACAGGCGTTCCAGAATGAAAGAAGTCTGTGCCTAAGGTAGTTAGTTATCGAAGACTGCAAGTAAAATAAAATACCGTTGTAATGTTTGGGACTTTGAACTTCTTGTCGTGTTATTGGGAAAAAAAAAAATAAGGGAACAGCAAAGCGTTGTATTCCACCAGATTACTTTGGCCCCCCCCCAAATGGGGTATACCTTTCAACTTAAACGTCCCAAGGTGGCATAAAATAATTATGCTTTGATGTTCCGCAAAAGTTTCAAAGTCTGCTTTGAAAATACGTCTATAAACCTAGATGTGAAATTGGAGAATGAACCCATCCTGTCAAAGCAGGTAAGATTAAACATTTTGGGTCACAAAGAAAAAATGGGGTGTTGCGGGGACATTGGGTTGATTTGGTGGTTAGTTTCCAAATGGGTGTGACTTGTCCATATGATTGTTTAGTCTGACTTTGTTTTTCTTTGTCTTGGTTTAAACGGCGAATGTAAATGGGGTTAGAATAAGAAGTGTGGAAACGAAAACCGATAATTGTCATTACCTGACTTTGTTAATCTTTGTTTGGTTTAATAGAGAAACTGTAGGAAAAACGAAAAGTTATTAAGTGGATTTGCGATTTTGGTGTTGGATTAGTTGAGTTGGGGAAAAGTTAAAAATGGTTTAAAATGAAGGTTGGGTTAGTTTTGCCATGCCTAAATCTCCTTAGTCGCCTCTTACGACGTTTTGTTGCGTGTTGAAGGTTTATAGTGTAACAATCTGTGCTCCCCATACAGGAAAAAAATAATCGGGAATTCGCATTGGGTTCCCAGACTGAGTTTGTCACAAGATATCCAATGTGCACGGCAGTTTAAATGATTATAAACTTTGATATTTTTCTTTGTATTTCAAAAAAATTCCAAAGAGTGAATTTTGAACTTGGTGGGCAGTTTAAAAACTGGGATCACAAATGGCGAATTAAAAAAGTTGATTTATACTCAAAATCCAAAATATTGGTTTTGTTTAATTTCCTAATCGTGTTGTAATAGTTTTTAGTTATGATAAATTGTGGTTTTAAAATTTTTTAAAATTTTGTTTTTAATTTTAGTTATACTAAAAAGAAAAAAAAAAAGAAATTGATGATAAAAAATAACAATAAAATAAAGCAATTTCAGGGGATAATCATATTCTACAAGTTAGACAAAGGACAGGAAAAGATAAGAAAAAAGAAAAATATTGAAAAAAAAAGGGTTAAAATGAAAAAAAGTAACAATGGAGGAAAAGTAATTATTAGACGAAACATGGAGAAAAAAAAGAAAAAAGAAGAAAAAACAAAAAAAAATGACCAGACAAAGAAAAGAGACAAAAACAAAATTAAGAAAAAGAAAGAAAGAAAAATAGACAGAAGAAACAAAAAGTAAGAAAAAAAGAGAAAGAAAGAAAAGGAGAAAAAAAAGAAAGACAAGACAGGGGGACAAACAGGGAGAAATAAAAAAGAAAACAGGGAATAGATATAAGAAATTAAAAAACATGAAAGACCAGAAAGAAAGACAATAGAGAGACTGAAATTAAATGGAATAGAATTGATGACTAACACAAGTTCTTAACCCATTTACTGGACACTGACAAGAATAGTCTTCACTCAATAATCTTGGTTCTGTATGCTGTAATAGAATTGAACCAATTGATGGACTTGCGTAACTACAGGGACTCCTAAGCAGACCCAAAGCTAAGTCCTTTCAATTGTAAGAATTTGCTTATAGAGCTTAAATGCAGTTCATGGACCGCCTTGTCTTCGTTTACGGAGATTAATAAAAACCTTAAATTGCCAAATCTGGAATCAGATGATGACCCATATAAAAACCAATTCTTGCTTTCCCTTTCATTTCTATCTTGCTTTCTCTAAATCTCTTTCAAGACTAGCCTCTTTAAATAAGAATAAGAGATTCGGAATTTTATGAACAAAGTTCGATGATCAGTAATAGTCCTGCGGAACGATACTTATTCAAAGCGTTGGGGCGTAAGGAGAGTATGGCGAAACCATATTACCTCTCTATTTTTAATTCTCAGTTTTTCACATTACGAGTGTTTCCTTCCAACACCAGATTGATCCAAAGTAATAAATACCGTATCGAAATAAAAAGGAATTGTTGTTGTTTTTCATTTACTGTAGTTTCTAAATATATTAATAGATCTAAAAAACAATATATAAATAATGGATATTATTTATAGCTTTTCCATAGTGAGATAACTAACTATGGGAAATGCGCCCCTGAGATGACAGCCCCTCAGCTGCCTAATTTTCCCTGGTGTTCCTTTCGACGTTTTCCCCCCCTCCGTCTTCTGCTTGTTGTGTGAGCTTCTTTTCGACCCATCTGAGGTGGCGCCGCAGATAGCATCGCCACTTGGTGCGATCGGCAGCTTCATCCTCCCTCAAGGTTTCTGGATTTATTCCAGTGCCCTCAATGTCTCTCTTAACACACATCTTTTGAACCTCAGCTGCGGTCGCCCTAACTGTTTATCTTTGCCATCTGCCATTTGTCCTGTAAAAGATATCTTTTGGATATCTTCCATTTGTCGAACATGGCCAAGCCAGGCGTAGTCTGCGCTGTCTAAGCAGTGTGTGATGCTTTGAAGGCCAGCACGTGACAAGGACCAATCGACATTTGTCACTTTTTTCTTTCAACGAAATGCCGAGGAATGTGGCGTAGACACCGTAATGGAAGGGCATTGAGCTTTACAGTCTTTCTTGCTTAGCATAGAAAATTGTCCATCTTCCCGCTGCCATACAGATAGTGTGCTGGTGACGCAGGCGTTATATACTGCAAGCTTTGGTCTTCATTGTGAGTTTAAAGTTTCCCCAATAAAACGCGAAGTGGAAGCGGGCAAAAGAAATAGCTGTTAGGAGACCAACAAGCCCAATGAGGCTGTCAATTTCTGGGTGTCCATTTGTTTCTTTTCTTTAGACTTATTGTCAGGCCAAGTCCTTGCATGCTTTAGTGAAGCGATTCATCAAGCTCTGAAGCTCCTGTTGGCTTTGACGACTGCAGTCATACAGCGAATAACAAGTTTTCTTATTGTGGACCCTTCTTGGCTTTTTTGTTTTTGCCTCCATTGAAGAATTTCGAGATAGAAAACAGACGGCCATCATGACTTTTAGTGTGAACGCCATATTCCAACTAAAATAAAAATTTCATAAACGATGAATGCCGGATTTAGTGAAAGAATAATGCAACATCCAACAAATACTTAAGTGAACAGAGTTCTCGATTTTGGTTCCTCATTTCAGGTTTTTCGGTATCACAGCTGTTTGGTAATAAATATAAAATTATAATAGTGATTACGAGTGTCATGTTAAAAAAATTAAAATAAATGTTAATTTAAAAGTGAAGTATGAGTCGTTTAAAATTATTAAATTAGTTACATTAGTATAGTAAAGCTACGAAGTCATCTTTACTGTTTTAAAACTCTTGTTCTTTTTTAATGAAAACCTTAAGAGCCGTTTTACTTATTTAAAATGTTTTTAGTAGTGAACTACTAGCGGGAAAGGAATTTTTCATTTTGAATTCGATTATAAGGACTCTTAAATAAGTAGAAAACTTTTAATAATTAGCGTTATTTTGTTCACAATGCACAACATGATGAACACACACAACATATATATAATATATATATATAATTATTCGATATTTATATTTTATATATATATATATAATATTATAGATATATATATATAAATATAGTATATATATATATATATAAAGTTTGCTACATGAACAATGACAATAAAAGCCAATGTGACGTCCACGTTTTTACAACATTCAAGTCCAACGTTTCTTCACCCTTTAAGATGTCCTGCATCCCTTTACAGCTTCTGAAAGAGTCTCACACCTGTTAACAGCATATTAAGAAACCTCGCACTTCTTTACAGCATCTTAAGAAGCCTCACACCTCTTACATCATCTTTAAGAATGCCTCACACCTCTTTACAGCACGTTAAGAAGCTTGCACTTCTTTACAGCATGTTAATAAGCTCACACTCTTTTACAGCATCTTATGAAGCCTCGCACCCCTTTTTCTTGTAGCTCACAAAACATGCTAGTAAAGTTAAAAAGATATAGAAGTTTATTTTTTGGAAAATGGTTATTTACAAAAATGTGACTAAAGTTTCATAAATTCTAATTCACGATGTCAGTGTCCTATTATTATCAAATGCATGTGAGTTCTGAGTATTAAAATACTGTATATGATATTCGTGTTCTAAAAATATCTGCCATGTCCTCGCACCCCAGGAAAGTGTGGTCTCGCACCCCAGTGTAGTTGCATGCACCCCTGGCTAAGAAAACACAGTTCTAGACCAATATAGGAAAGTATCATCAAGTAATATAGCATCATGTTTTTCTTGATATGCAAGAAACCCGCCACAACATGGCGTCAATTATTTATGTTGTGCTCTTTCGGCTACATGTCCTGATGACGGTACTAATTAATTATCCTGCAATCCTGCCATTTTCCTTTCCATTCATTTTGGCTTCATTGGATCTTACGTAGGCAAACATTATGATTACTCTCTTGTCAATGTACCAAGAGATAATTTAAAAGCCTATGTGCGTTCTTTTAATCAGTATTCCATTTTAGCAGTCATGTTGCAATGAGTGTCATTTCCGTATTAATCAGAAAAATGCACCATGAAAAGAATTGCAAGCCATGTTTGTTCTTTTAATATGTGTTCACTTTAGCGTTGCTGTGCAATGCGAGCATTCTCTTTTTTTTCTCGAGTAACTGACGGGATTTTTAATAGTTGGTTACAGGACATTTCACTAAGAAATTAACATAAAGGGGAGTTTATACATTGACATACAGACACACTGATTAGTAGATAGACAGACAGAATGATAAGTTAAATATGCAGGGACAGATACCATTACTATGTGATGCCATGTGTTTAAAAAAATAGAGAGACATGAGAGAAAATAATAGAAACAGATAACAAATGAGATGACAAGGAAACGGACAACAAAGTAGTCGTGCTATTACATTATAGGAGGGTATAGTTATGTTGAAATTAACGAACAGTTTAACTCTTGTTTCGACAGTATAGTAAAGTAGCCCCCCTCAGTCATAACTGGCTTTGGGAATGCGCCCCTGAGGTGATAGTGCTCAGCTGCTTTTTTGTCCTGGGTGCATGTTTTCGGTTTCTTGTTGTGACAGCAATAACCAATTTTTGTTACGATGACAATATTGCTTTCCATAAGGCGCATTGTTTTCAGAGATTTTTTTAAATCCAGTAAAAGAAAGCAAATAAAAATGACGGTGAAGAAAGGCATGGCGGTTGTTTTTAAAGAAGAACGGAATCGTTAGAAGGCGAGCATACACCTCGAGGAAATGTCATGGATTCTGAAGATCAACAGCCCTTCTTGTCTCACAACCACATGACAGCCGACGCGTCTTGCCATAGAAGCAATAGGGATCCACTGTGTTCAAGTTATCTTTATATAAGCTATTTTTAACAACACTATGTTTAACTGTGTTGTATTATATTGTTCTTTGTTATTACTGGTGCTATATATTCCTATTTTTCACTGATTTCAGGCCCTATTTTTTATTGTATGGTACCGTGTTACAACAACCAGGGTTGTGATCAATTGCTTAACCTGTAACCTCGCCATCGACGTGTGGAAGATGATGATGATAAGAAAGACGTTGCTTCACTCGTTTGGCCTCGTCTGCTGATAAATGCTGTGCGACTCGGGAATTGAGGTTAAATCAATTTATTCCACTCTCCACGCGTCTGTCAGAACAGAAAGTTCTTATAAATAGGAGCATTTATATGTGTGTGTGTATGTGCAGTTTTCGTACTGGCATGATCAAAGGAATCTGCCATCTATGTGATGAAAATTGGCATCAGACCTGAACCCGCTAGCTGATCAGAACAGCCGTGTATAATAATAATCCGGTGTCATATTCCGAGATGAGCACACTTTTTCCAACGCGTGTCTCTAGTTGGCCATCGATTAGTCGCGACATTTTGCATGTGCTGTCATTGCGTGAGCAATTCAAGGTATGACTGAAACAGCTAGATCCTAGGAGCAATCAGAACTTGCCAGATTCAGGAGTTCGTTAGTTTTCTACGACTTGCAAATGCGGTAGACGCAATGCATAACTTCAGTGTTGGTGTGTTTTATAACTGGGACCTATTTTTCATTGGTGAGTACAATTACTCTTTCTACATAAATAAATATTGATTTATATAAGGACATGGTATTGTTGGGATAAAGTACACAACAATATGTATATTCTTTTTTCAGCTGATGGAATGTTTGTACTCTCTCATATCAATGTAGTTCACGTTTTCTTTGATTTATTATAATTTTCAACCGATGTTGTGTTAATTTGTCCTTATATAGTTATTTCCCCGATAAAGAAATTTATATGTTCAACCAGATCTTTTTTTTTTTTGTATTAATGCAATTTTGATCATCATCATCATTATCATCATTATCACCCTTCAGCGCCTAAAAGAGCACGGACCGTCGAAATCTAATGCCAAATCTTCCTGTCCTGTGTCACAAAGTGGCTTAATTAGAGTCTGTCTGAGTACAGAGACAAGACCCCAGTTTTGAGGAAAGTCTGAGAAGATAGATTAAGATGAGAATTTCAGTGAATGTGGAAGGATGAGACTTATAACTTCAAGGGTGAGAACCTCGATTGACTCCTCCTCGCCACTTGTGACTTATTTACTAGCTACTGTCTCACCACCTCTGACTACCAGAAAGGAGATAAGGTTACACTAAGTTAACCACAGACACCACTATACAGTCAAAGCATACAAGTACAGAATAGTTAAAGATAAACTGATCCAGTGTACATTTTATAGCTTATTAAACAAAAAATCAATTCCACAGCAAACAACAATAACGTGCGAGTTCGCACAACCTGGAAAAATAAAAGAACAAATCAAGTGAAAGACACAATATAAATTACTAGCTCTCTTTCACACCTGCACGAAAACAACTAAGGATAAAGAAATATCATTGGCGGGGGTCTCTAAGTAAGAACCACCACTCCTGACTACACTATTGTTACTAACTAAACACACTGTCCCGCTGAAGACGTATAAACTAAATGACTACACTGTCTCAAAGGTGCTCTAGGCGGTCCTGCACTCCTAACTAATACACCACAAAGAAATGCTAAGCTAATGGATTCTGCAGCACTACCTCAGAGGCTGTCCTCTAAGTATTTCTATCTAACCCAACTGTTCCTGAGGAAACCGCTAAACTCCCCTCTCTCTCTCCTCTGTTTCTGTTCAGTGCCTTTCTGACGCTATCGTCTTCGTCTGAGGCTCCGATGAATTGCTTTTCGTCATGCACCTCCTCCCGTTAGTATTTAGAAAGGCATGTTTTCCCTCTCTCCTTTCCCGAATGCTGATGAAGAGGCCCTCGGTGAATATATATCTATCTATTTGTATAAGTCTGAAGATTTTATCACTGCTGATGACACTCTTCAAACCGACGAGTTAACCCGCTTCGTGTTGAGGCCTACTGAATTATTGTGGCAGTATGTAAACAACACCAGGCAACGTAGCCTGTTTTGGTATTGGGCCTTTACGAGCTAAGAGCTCTGATTTAGAGACAAGTCCCCGCTGAGGTATGTTTCCTCACGTCAAGAGAATTTCTAATTCCTCTCAGTGTTGGAGACGTAACTGGGCGCCAGGTACAAAGCGCGTACCCAGTTTTCTTCAATTACACTGATGTCCCGTGCCTCCCTCTCCCGAGAAGGCAAAGTTCGTTGGACGCTTAGTTTTATCTACAACCTCCCCGCCGTGAATCGCTGTAAAACATAACAACATCTATACAACAATTCAAATTACCTAATACATAACACAAGATTCATCTACACCCTGGTGTCCCCTAAATTAATAAATCTCCCCTACACACAAGCTCTCATCTCTGTTACGTTAAACCCAAACGCGGGCTGACCTGATTCTTTTGTGTGCGTGATCTCATAGGCGTCACAACATTGCTTCACTGAAGCCAATATCCCCTTGTACTGAATAATTTTCCAGCCCTATTCTTATTAAAGACTGCCCCGGGAAAGTTATCAAATTAGCAAAATTATTTAACACCCTTATACATACACCATCTATGCTAATATTAAACCCCCTTCACCCCTTGTCTTCTGACTACATTACCAAATAGCACAACTTATTAACACACAAACCACACCTGCGTATATTCACTACAGATTATCATAATCAAATACGGTTACTCAGACCTCATTATTACGTTACACAGAGCTCCCGTCTAACTTAGCACCTAACCTCATACAGTTAATTATCTCAAAACCCGCGCCACCAATCATAGATACTGCTAGTTTATACGAGGTGGGTTCAGATGAAACCCGTCCCAGTGGGTTTATAACAAATATATGTAAGGTACATCAGCAGGAGTAGTAGAATTAAATGCAGCAATTGTTATGAAGCAAGCTTTCACTGGGGTTCTTTAGAAATAGTCACCATAGGCATTCAGACATGCATCCCACTGCTTGGGTAGACGGCAAATGCCGTCCGAGAAAAATGACTGGTTGCTTATTGGACCATTTGGTCACCGAGGCCCTGACGTCTGCATCGGAGTCGAATCGTTGTCCTTCTAGAGATTTTTAAGGGTCCGAACAAATGAAAGTCACATGGTGACAGATCGTTAGGCTCAACTCCTGACTAATAAAAATTAAATTTAATCCCAGAAGAAAGCTTACTCTAACTTGCTAAAATCCTATAGAAAAAAAAAACGCCTAAAATAAATAAAGAACCAAAATAAATGGATCATAAAAAATGGGGCGAGTTGAAAATAAAAATAACAGTAACTCATTACCTCCTGTGCCGCCTGTTTAAAATGTTGTCGTGTCTTCTAAACCCTTATATTTCTGTCTCCAGTTTCCTACTCCGAATGTTTTTTCACTCTCCCTCCACCTCTCTTACACTGGTGTTTCCAGAACAAGTATTGCCCTGTAATGCTATCAACAATTGTCTGCAGTGTATGTACTCCGTTTAGTCATCATTAAACGCTGCATCGCCTGGTACTGAAGATGGTGTCTCCGCCATTCACTGTTGTCTGCGATATTTTGAATCAGTTTTTAATTGTCTGTCATGCTAAGCGATCGGTTTCAGTGGGTAACTCATTGTCTGTCTTTCTTGTTTTTGCCTTGAGTGAGCAATGTTACATTACATCTACAGACGTTGTCAAAAAGTACAACAGAGTTCACAAACCTGGCATAAAATTTAAGCATTTTTTGCTTCTTGTCATCTGTGCTTCTTAATTGTATCATCACGCTATCATAACTTTAAACCATTTATTTCATAACTCCATGCGCACATTTCGTTACTTTTGTTCTGCTTCTTTCGTCTCATGCGTATCCTTTCGTCTTAATTATTGTAGTTTCAACTTTATGATTTCATTTCATCGCATTCATTTATTCATGTTCCTGTCTTCTGTCCTTATATAGATCGTCGGACCATAACTGCAGCTGGCCCCTTTACATGATTCATGTCACATTTTTGAAGCAACTTGTTTTACATGGTGAGGTTGCCAACCCTATGTCGTCTCTTACTATATGATTGAGGATGCAGTACTTCTTTACTTTCTTTGTCTCTACAGAGACACCGGGGACTACACGGGACATCTTACGTATGGTCACTCAAAAACAAACACATACGAGAAACTTCCATGTATTTTTTTAATGTTTTTCTTCAATTTTCCTACTTTCAGTTTTCCTGTTTTTCTTCAGTTTTCCTGTTTATTTTGTCCCTATTTTTTCATATACTTGAAGCAACTGAAGATTTTGCGAACAAAATATTAGTATTTGTGTGTCTTGGGGGTAGCGGCTAGTGAAACAGGTTCTTAATTGTTGTTGTTTCTATATGATCTCAACTGTTTGTTTGAATATTTGGTACTTATTTACTTGTTGGGCAGGGGAAGGCGGTGGGAATTGAAGTTTATTTGGTTTCTTGTTTTAAGCGATTAAATATTCTCATATAGTTGCTTTTGTTATGTCAGTGTAACAGGTAGTGTCGGCAATCAGAAATTTGATCGGAAGTAATTTTTATAACAATGACTTTTATGAGGGAAATTAACGGACTTGTAAATTTATAATCAAAGGGCAATAATCCATAATACGTTGAAGTAGGGACAAGAGTAGGGTTGACGTCCCTTGATCACAGTATTCGGTGCAGCCGACCTTGACCGGGAATCATAATGTTAAGTCAAGTTTTTGTTCTGTTATGCTAAACCAATTTGTCTATGTGATCACAATTCTCGTGCTAGGAATGAAATAGTGAACAATTTGTGAGAAAGTCTGTTCTGGAATGTTCAAAAATAGGTGTAGTGGTAAACTGAAGTTTGACATTTAGTCAGTCACATTCGAGAACGCGTTAGCGTAGGTTCAGTTTCAGATTCTCTCCCAAGTGTGTAAAGACAGCATTTTAGAAGTGGCTTGTGCTATTGAGGGTTATCATCGGACGATAAGCCAAAGTTCTTTTGGTTGATTTCTGTGGTCACAGAAATAATGCACTATCGTTTAGACCCTCAATCTCAAATCCATGCCATAATCATGCAAGATAGTTTTGTGAGTTATTCTGAGGACAAGAAGACAGTGTTGCCATTTCAAGAAAATGTGTGTGTTTTCGAATCGAACCAGGTATGTTGAAACTTTAAGAGTCTATTACTGGTAACGCAAATTTATAGGCAAGTCAACAGACTAACGAGTAGTATATGAACTTGGGAAATCGTCAACCCTGGCGGTAGGCCAGTATTATCTAAGGTACACCAAGTAAAGACTACAGAAATGAAAGACGGAGTCAGAAGGAATATGTCAAAACAAGAGGAAGAAGAAAATGATTAAATATGAAGAACTACATGACAGATAGAAAATATTGACAGCAGTAGTTCTCAAATCGTGACCACCATAACAAATAGAGACAGCTAGAAATACTGAAGCAGCAAGAGTGAACGAGTGAGCAAGACATTGACATAAATATCGATTTGAAATTATTGCTGTACCAGTCTGCCAACGTCATTGGAAGGTTGGGCACAGCATTTTTACACTCTTTACTTTATTTTTCTGTAAATAAAGTTCAACGTTAAACTGCTACTGCTGTCATAGTGGAGTCAATCATCGATCAACGTGATCATTAATCACTTGTCAGTTGTGAACTGTTGTCGTTATATAAATAGAAATCCGTCATTCTAAAACCATCAAACATAATTAAGCTGCCTACTGTTCAGTGTAGTGATCCAAACTACATACGATCAATACAAGATAGAAGTATGGTATAGTAGACAACCATCACCAGCAGCCACGTCGGTTTTCAATTCCTAGATGCGGAGAAATGTTATTTCAGTTAATGTAACAAACTTTCTCTGAGAAAGTCTCTGAAGAGACAATGAAATAACTGACCTACCATTCTTTCAGATATGTCAGAGTGTCTAACATGAGGTTGTTTATGGCGCTGGCAACCTCCATAGCGATCGATAAGGGGCATCATGATGATGATGTACCAAACAGATGCGCCTTGCCACCATTTCCTTTCCATCTGGCTATAGATTATATTGTGAGAGCAACAAAATTATTATCACCATAATCTTCAGCTCTTCAAGGGCATAGATTTTCAGCAAACTCTGGCCAAATACTCTCCTACCCTGTGCCATCCACTCAAGGTCTTTGCATGTCCTCTTTATCTCTTTGCAGCCGTCATTTGTGTAGCCATTTATTTCAAATGACGAGGTTGCCAGCCATCACTGGTGTTACAACATTATATGAATGGTCTTGTACGACACGCCTGAGGAAGAAGTAACTCTCTTTTTTCTTTGTCTCATAAAATACTTGCAGGAACTACACATGGTCCTCAAGTATTTGCTTACACGATATTCGTCTAAGTGTCTCGGAAGTTTCGGCTGGTGACAGATGTTCATAATTGCCTTTTTTTCATATGACCAAACCATCTCAACTCTTTGCTTGAAATATTTTGGACGAATTTACTGAGTGGGGAAAAAATGGAGGAGGGTGTTGAAATTAGTTTCTTGTTTTAAAAGATCAAATATTCTTAGACAATTTATTTTGTTATGAAAATTGAATATTAAAATCAATATTTTATAACACGCGAGGGGATATTTTAAATGAAACACCCCAACCCACGTAGTTCTAGAGAGATTTGATTGGTCTGAAGTGAGAGCCGGAATATACAATGAATTCTATTGGAACATTCGGCGGAAACACAATCTGTGATTTGAACTGAGAATGAGAGATATAATCTAGCGAACTCAGAGACACGGAACAGACAGCCTCGCAACTTCATACGAGCAACTCCCAAAAAGCCAGAAATAGAAAGATCGGACCTAGAATTCCATTATTAACAGTGACATATCGAGTATTGGGCAACTTTGACTTTTACAAGTAAACCCGCATTTTAATACAAGACTGTAAAGTTAAAAGGACCAGGACTTCAATTACCAAGACTGCAACCTAGGAATTTGATCACAAGTCATAGAGGAATTAAACAAAAGTTTTCCCAGGCCGTGTGACTTCGCAGAACACCCGCCATCAGATGAATTAACTCTAATTTCCAGACGAAAGTGATTTCGAAGCTTCTAATGCAGAGCTGCGTCCATTCTAAACACTGTGCAAGGAAATTGTGTATAACCCAATTTGGGGTAAGTTGTGAACATTTCTTTTACAAATGTGAATTAACATGTTTTTCTTGCTAAGTGGTTATATATATATGAGGCTGGTAACCTCACCAAACGAAAATAGAACATTCATAAACCACTAAAGCAAACGCTGGTGATTTCTTCTGGCTAGTCGTGCGGAAAACCCGACAGCAGAGGTGACCCCAGACTCCGACTGGAGCAGTGTTCAGTGATGATTACATCACATGTGCCTCAAGTGTAGCATATCATTTTGTGAGATATATGTAACTTGTAATGTTAGTTCAGGCACAAATCACTATTCGCGCTGTCCAGACACATTTCCCAGTTAATACCTAGAGTAAAAGTGGTGATTTCTATTCATCTTTCCTGAGTTGCAATGTGTATACTCAAGAATTTAATTCTTTTGAGAGATTAACATTGGTGGGTGGACAACGAGAAGATGCACCTGTTAAGCTTCCAACTCAGTGTACTTAGCAGAGGCATTTTGTTCTATCTATTTTGTCCGAAAGTTCGTGGAACGAAGCTAGTTGTGAGTGAAACGCAGGGAATGAACACCAACCGCCTAAATCGGACAGGTTGTGTGAAGAAGTGCCCTCATCACCAAGCAGTGACGAAAATCACAGCTGCAAGACTCACCTGAAAGTTAAGTGCTTTAAAAAATGCACCACAAAACGGACTTTTGATATATTCTCACCCTAAATCTCAGTGAAGAGAAAAGTTGATTCCAATATAAAATCACCAGCATTTTATTTATTTTAAACTGTTAATATTAAATTATATTAAATTATTACATATTGTTTTAAAACTAAACAATCATAGTCGATTCAGCTTTTATATGTATGAAAGCGAACGTTTGAGCAAGATTCTTTAAAACATACATCTATATATACATTGATATATTTACATCTATAGAGCTATACTGTCGGCGTCTGTGGCCTAATGGATATGAACGCAGTTTCATAATCCAGATATACCAGGTTCGAAACCTACTGCAGGCGGTTTGGTAGCAGATCGCTTTGTTAGGATTTTTGACAATGGTATAAGCGCCGTACCGTTCAGAAAGCAATGGCAAACTACTGAATGAAAAAATTGCCTAGAAAAATCACAAACAGCCAATAAAAGCTGGGGCTGATTGCCACGTCCTGTAAAGGATAAGCAACTAACTTTTTAGAGCTATTACCATTATAAGAGGAATTCGCTGAATTAACTCAGCTGGGGGCTTGAACGGGCTAAAAATCTCATTGCTTAAATCCTTCACAAAAGGCGACGGACAGATATTAAGTTAACCATTGCTCAGCGCTATGCTGCATGGTTCTTGACTTCTGAATTTATCTTGTGAATACTCCCTTTGGATAGAAGCGTCATTGCATTTCTATCTACATCTCTGCCAAGAGTAATCTTGTGCGAACCTTTGACGACCCAGTTTAGATACTCTTGAGTTTTGGCCAGTGTTGGACCACTACTGCACAACTGCAAAGCAGGGGGGCAATCCGTGACACTGGCCATTTCCGCCGCATGGAAGATGGTTGCATCCCGAAAGATATCTTCTACGGACAACTTGCAATTGGCAAAAGAACAGTTGGGCGACCGCAGCTGATATTCAAAGATATGTGTAAGAGAGACATGAGGTCACTGGACATGAATTCGGCAACCTGAGCGGATGAAGCTGCCGATCGCATCAAGTGGTGATACTATCTACTAAACCACCCCAGATCGGGCGACAAGAAGCTCTCACAGCAAGCAGAAAAGAGGAGAAACATCGAAAGAAACACCATGAAAAAAAGCAGCTGAGGGCTGTCACCTCAGGGGCGCATTCCCATAGTCAGTTGTGACTGAAGGGGCTATTATTATTATTCCAATCTCTTGTGGCCAGTGCTTAATCTGAAGATTACCACTTGTTCTCTCTTGTTGAGCTGATAGTACGCATCATTTTATGTGTGACCTGGATGCTCTACATCCCATTTGTTTCTGTATCTGATTCTGATAAAATTCTTTGCCTCCTCGAAAATTATGCTTGCGTGAGGCTGAGATAGCTTTCCACCTTCCTTTGCCAATCTGTCGGCCTCTTCATTGCCGGTGATGTTACAATGAGAAAAGACGTAGACGTGTGGTGAAACGTAACGAGAATTAACTAGACTTTTGTTAATGACGTGAGTGATTTCTGGTTAAACAGAGCGAACTTGGTAGTCTCAATGAAATTTTGTCAAGCTCAGTTAATTTATAGTCTGGGCTGAATGTGAAGACACGAACTCTTTCTGCGCACACGTATTCTGTGTCATGAGAAATAGGTGGGAAACAAATTAACTTGAACGCTGAGTCAGGACATTGACCAAGGAAGAATCTAATTAGTGAATCAGTTTTATTCGTTACTTTAGGAGGGCAAGAGTCATAGTACAACAGAATTTGACCGGACAAAAAGTTGAATGGCGTTGTTTAAGAAAGGAGAAATATATATACTTGCGAGGAGAAAGATTGAAAATGTCAGCCATAAAAGTATTAATAGAATGGGAACCAATATCACCCAGGATAATAACGGCAAGATTCCAGGGAAAAGGAAGAAAAATCACCATCGTTCAAGGTTATGCCCTAGTAACAATGAAAATGATGATAAGAAGCAAGATTTCTATGATGGACTTCAAGGAACATTGGACAAAACACACAGGAGAGACATTACGATAGTAATGGGAGATTTAAATGCAAAAGTAGGAGTAGACAACAAAAACTGTGAACTAATCATGGGAAAGAAAGTCATAGGAAACATAAATAAAAATGGAAAGCTTTTTGTAAACTTTTGTGCTTTGAATGATCTGGTCATCGGAGGGACTATCTTCCCACACAAAGACATACACAAGACTACATGGAACTCCCCAGATAGGCACACGCAAAATCAGATAGACCTTTTTACCATAGAAAGACAATGGAGACGTTGCCTACAAGATGTTAGAGTAAAGAGAGGAGCTGACGTAGCGTCAGACCACCACCTTCACCTTGCATCACTGAGGATAAAATTGAGGGCGCACAAAGACAGAGCAGAAAGATCAAGCCCGAAGTATAATACACAGAACCATATAAACAAAGACACAAGAGGTCAGTTCAACCTAAAGTTGAGAAATAGATTTGAAGCACTGGAGAACCTGGAAGAGGAAAGTATAGATAACCATTGGTGCACAATTCAGGAAGCATACAGGAATACATGTGAAGTAGTTCTTGGCAAAAGAAATAAACAACGGAAGGAATGGCTCACAGAAAACATATGGAACCTCATAAGAGAAAGGAGAGACATCAAACAGCAAGTAAACAACTGTAAAGAGGCAGAACAGAAAACACAACTGCTCACAATATAATGGGAGCTAAACAGGAAAGTGAAAAAGAGTGCCAGGCAAGATAAAAGAGAATGTTTTTGAAAAACTAACAGAGGAAGCCGAGATTGCGACAATAAAGGAGACTTGAAAACATTGTATAATATCACTAGAACTTTATCTAAGAAACAGCTAAATCACAATACAACAGTGAAGAGCGGAGAAGGACAAAGTATTAGCAATGAAAAGAAACAAAGGGCCAGATGGGCTGAATATTTTAAGGAAATTCTAAACCGAAATCAACCAATTCAGCAACCCTGGTATCACACACTGGTATCACGAACTGATATCACCAACTTTTACCATGAACTGGTATCACCAACTTAAACCACAAACTTTAGAAGAAACCAATGTCTCTGCTAAGTATTTGTTTCCTGACATTTAGTCAGGCGCTTCTCTGCTGTCCGTTCCACCGACCCTTCCCTTTTTTCTCAGTAATTTTACCCTCCTTGCGCTTCAATGATTAATCCAATAGATAGGAAGAAAAATCATCGTTAATTCAGGTAATCTGACCGGACAAAAATGTGGCAGGACCGCTGAAAACGACTTTTGCCTGATTTAAGCATGTTTAAATATACGTATGAACTTATTAAAATTGTGATATAATAAATATGTACACCATGATGTCATCATCATCCCTGCTCCACTAGGAGCCTGGGGCTACCTATGCTTTTGGTTCGCTGCGAGAGAACCGACATGAAGCAGTCAACTGTGTTTGCTGTGGTGATTCATGACTCTATTATTTTCATATGCTGAGGTTGCCAACCTCGTCTAAATTTGTACAACCGCCAGCGAGTTAAACAAGTCAAATGTAAAGTATAAAATAATAAAGTGTATGTTACAACTCATCTCGTATCGGTTTATATTTTCCTACAGAATCCTAGCACAGGAAGACTTCCGAATAATGTCAGGCCACGGGTTTTGGGGCCGTCTTACAGGTAGTCGAGTATTACTTTATCAATAATCCCACTATTATTCTGTTTAAAGGTTCCGAGGACTTTTTGGTTTCCAGTATTATAAAGTCGAGTTTTCTTGCAGGTTAGTTTCAGAAGATCCTCAATACTTGGCCCAATCCTCCTTCTTGGAATTCTATATTTCTTTGGCCCTGGCTAGTCTTAAGGCATTGTCTTGACTCAATCGACCACAGCGCCGGAGTCTGAAAATGATCTACATTATATGAGTCCTTTCGCCCACGCTCTGTAAGATTACTTCGCGGCGAGAATCGCCAATCAAACGTAGTCTATTTTAATATATCTTGGCTAGACCAAGAAAATTTAACAGTTTGACTTTGGTATATATCTTATCCCCTTTTCTCTCATGAAATTTCGCGTGACACAGGTAATGTCAAACTCCTCCTATATAAGGTATTGATACTTCCACTTTCAGATGACTCATGTCTGCACTTCATAACAAACCTTCAGTTTAATTTGTTATTATAAATGTTGACAAACACGAGTGACTATCCCCCGGTAGGTTATGTAACTTTCAAGCCGGCTAATTCGTGTTTACTTTCCAATAGTCAATAAAGGAAGTATGGGCGCCCAGCCTTGTACGCGAAGGAAATTTGCACCTACGTTTGTTTAAAAATCGGTAAGGATGATTTTTCTGCCTGCTTCAAGCTTGATTGTTAATGGTATCTCTACCCACCGTAGATCTGACAATAGAACAATATGAAAGCTGAGTCACGCGGTCAAATATGAGAGAAAATTCGGGCTAGGAAGACATAAAAAGGAAGGTAGAATATGGAAAAGAAGATTGGTAGAACACAATTAAATGAATAGCCCGGCCATTTTGTGAAAAGGATCTGGCATAAACTTATTGAATGCTTATCCTCCTATGATGCTAAAAGGCAATGAATACGTGAGTTAATTTTAATTATGGGTTTAGTCTCAAGTAATTATACATAACAATGCGCAGTAAGGACTCTACAATGATAACACAGTAGCTAGGACAATATCTTAATACTGTGTTACAACAATTCACTGTAAATAAACCTCTTAGGTTTTTACAGTACGTAAACAAAACTTTTTAAGAGTGTAAATAGATTTGTGGGAGTGCGTCATGGACAATTAGAGAACAAGTAGGGAGAGCACTGAAGGCCATAGCGATGTGGTTTTACAGAAAAATGTTAACAATACGATGGACAGCTAAAAAGCGTAAAGAGAATGTCCTGAAAGAGGCCAATATGCAAAGTAAAATTATTCCGCATGTTAGAAAGAAGCAATCCACTTTTTTGTGGCATGTTATAATAAGAAGAAAGGTGAAATATATCGCAACAACTGGAACGATTAAATAAAATTAAATAGAAGACGACAAAGGAAGCAGATACTGAACGGTTTGACAATCTGGCATGGAAAGAGATCAACAACAGCATTGATAAATAGTTCTGGAGACTGGAAGTTGTGGAGAGACATGATCGTCTACACCATCAAAGAAGAAGAACAAGAAGAAAAAATAAAACTATAAATTTCACTTATTTTTCTCGAATTCGTACTTTGCTAAAACAGCCTCTGGTTTATTTTACACGTCTAATCCCGTCCGTGAAGTAGTCATTTTAAGTCATTCTGATACGCTTAATGGACTCTTAATTTGCTGTGTCACTCAGATGCTACTTCTGTGAAACCCAACTTCTATATCATTATTTTATTTGGCGTACTTCTTAATATGATTAATTTGGTTCAACGTAATTTTTTTTTAATTCACGGTCAAATGCTAGATAATTTGTTTTTCTTTTTTACTTTGAAAACCCAAATTATAGCAATTTTTGTTTTTTATTTTCCATTTTAACTCGGGTACACATATTCCACATTTTCTTACTTCTAGTATATCGATTCCACTTTTAAAAAATGTCATTTGTAAACATAAGAGTGTCGTGTGCAGACGCGGTACTCACAGACTAGCCAAGTTCTTGTTCAGCATTGGCAGATATTATTTACGCCCTGTTGGAGTCCGTTTATGGTAATGGTATTGATTTTATCACGCGAATGGTTGAATACGAACAAAATGTCAATAAACTTCTTCAAACGAACATTCCAACAGGTATCGTTGCATTGGGTGAACTGGGTGAGTATTGGCAGCACACAAGTCGGTGTTTACTGTACATGTATTTTATTGACGTGACACCAACGAAGTGGAACAAGACAATCATAGTTACAGATGTGAAGATCATACGTTAAAATGTTAATATCACTGTTAAAAGTTGTTGTAGATTCTCTAACAGTTAAGTTCTCTTATTCCAGTGACTAAGGATCACTTCCATTTCATATAACAGACATGGTAATTAACGTCCATTGACCTTCTCCCAAGGACGTTTATTAAGGCAAACGGATTCATTCTCACGGAGCAATAATTTATATCATACTTGTAAGCATCCCAGACTTTGTTGTAAAATTCTTGGATAGCATATCCAATCCAAACAAAAGGCAGATATAACAATACAACCAAGTTAGTGTTTCATCTTGGCTAACCTCTCGGTATCCATACCACGACTTTGGCATAGGTAAAACGGCATATTAAACATGTGAAGCATATATCTATATTCATTAACTTGATTCCACATATGGATTCTCCCTCTACAAAAGATTCCAAAGGCTATCGACTCCGTGTGTCCAATTCTAGGAATGTCATCTCCGATGAATTCCCGCTAGACCATTAATAGGAGCGGCCTGATACTTTAATTTACATAATTAAACTTGCCATACGAAATGGGGCGACACTTACTTCAGACATCCACTATTGGCTTCGCCATGAAGACCAATAGATACGAATACAACTGCTGGCTTCTTCAAATCTGCCAGGAATCAAATAATAACACTGCGGACATAAAATGTCGTCCGAGCTGCCCCTATCATGACGTCACAATCTCCTCAACTAGGTTACACGTGCGTCCAAAGCAACTCACACAGCATTGTGCACGTCAGTGCGTGAATCAATCGAACGCACAAACAATATAACTACATAAAACTGGTGCGTACATTTGGCAGGACCGAAGACTACCCCCTTAGGTAATAAATGTACGTAACAGCTCCCTTATTACCTCCCCTTAAAAAAATTAATCCCATTAATTTTTTTTCGAACTAATTACTCGAGAGAGGTGAGTCAAAACTACAACAAGATTTATGACATGCATAAAATTATATCATATTAAGAAAAAGAATATTGACTTGAAATTAATAGAACTAAATGACAGTATGCATTAAAGCACACATCCACCATCGACCTACTTTGGAACGATGTGGTAATATTCGAAGTAAAAAGAAGTTGAAAATGAAAATGAAAATGAAAAATCAACAAAAAAGATGATAATAAAATTCAACTAAGTTTTCAACAAAATTTGAAACATATGATTTCAAAAAATGAAAATGAACAGCAACACTGATGATAATCAATGATAAAAGAATCAGTGAAACAGAAAATTTTGAAATACAATGTGCAAAAATGAAGCAATGCAAAATTAAACACTTTAAGAAGCAACGCACTTACTGATATCTAGCACTAGTAAGTTTGACTAGTTATCTAAAAGTAAAATCTCATGTAGTGGGATACGTGACTACACGTATTGCGAGACACTAATAACGTTAGTAGATGTGTGATTTATAAACAATCAAATTGATTAAATTGAATTAATCTAATTCTAGTATTTAATTACACATAAATAAATAACTAGTAATTTATTCTAAGTAATTCTAATTTCAGTCATTGTGAATATTCGTTCAGAACTATTTAGAGTCAACAAGAATAGGTTCCTAATGTTCCATGCACGAAATAAGTTTACGAACACGATATGTAGTGTAATATGTTCCATAACACTAATGAATGTCTATTTGTCGTTTTTTTCCAATGTTTCCATACTAAAAAAATGTTACTTTAATATCACTGTTCCCGTTCTAATAAAACGTTACTTCACAAGAAATAATGTTATAATCCATATGTAAGTATGTTCTGAAAGTTATATCCATACGAATACTGTAAAACTATACATAGTCTTCACAGATGTACAATTAATGACACTGTACAAAGTTATTCATGTTTCGGTGAGGACGTTTCTCGATCCAAAAGTAGTTTAGTTTCACCAAGTTCACTAGGGCATCTTGAAAGACAGTCTGCAAATACATTCTGCACTCCAGGAATAGCACGTATCTCAAAGTGGAATGGCTGGAGAGCTATAGCGTAACGCGCTGACTTTGATGACTTAACGTTTCCAGTATTCAATGCCGTAAGAGCTTTCTGGTCAGACTCCACCACAAAGTGTGAGCCGAGCAGGTAACGTTCCAGTTTTGTGATTGACCATACAAGAGCAAGGAGCTCTTTATCGAGAACGGAGTACTTCATTTCACTCGTCGTAAGCTTTCTGGATACGTACATAACAGGAAATAAGGTACCTCCGTATTCTTGCATCAAAACTGCCGCGATAGCGTAGGAAGAAGCATCACTGCGAAGAACAAAGGTGAGATCTTTGTTAGGCAACCTTAAAAAAGGCTTATTTGAAAAAATTTGTTTTATATAGTCTAACGCCGTTTGGTGATCCTGCGACCACTTTATTACATTAGGTGTGCCTTTCTTCAGTAACGAAGAAAGAGGTGCAGTTATAGTAGACAAATGAGGGATGAATTTAGAATAGAACTGTATTAGTCCTAAGAGTGACCTCACTTGTTTTTTTGTCTTAGGTGCTGAGATGTTTAAAATTTTAGAGACGTTACTGTCTTCTGTATATATTAAACCGCGACCTATACGGTGACCAAGAAATGAGATGTCATGAAAACCGACAAAAGCCTTTGAAGGTTTTGCTGTTAAGTTGTAATCCCGTAGGTAGAAAGTAAAGATTTTAAACCCTGAATATGTTCATCCCAAGAGTCACTGAAAAGACAGATGTCATCTATATAAGTAATGACATCGGGACGATGAGACAATATGCGGCGCATCATGCGTACAAAGGTAGCTGGCGCATTCATTAACCCGAATGGCATAAAATTATATTGAAAAAGACCCTTTGGCGTCGAGAAAGCGGTGAATGGCTTTGCTTTAGGGGTTAATGGCACTTGCCAATAACCCTTTGAAAGGTCAAATTTCGAAAAGAATGTGGCATGAGACAATTTCTCTAATAAGTCGTCTAAAAGAGGTAATGGTTCCGCATCGAATTTTGTAACTTTATTTAATTTCCTGTAATCTACGTGATAAGGGTGGATTTGAGCTGAAGTGGTAACTTGCCACCCTTATCGACACCTGGTATTAAAGTGTAAGATGTAGGTGTCTTCTCTGATTTAGGATGTTGCTGTGTATGTGGTAGTGGAACAGTTCACAGGGTTATCACACAGGCAACATGACGTGTAGAGTCATAGAAAGGGTAACTTCGTTGTATAAGTTTCTTCCATTTATTGCACGCCACAAAACAGTCATGATACTTATGACATCAACATAGTTAACGAGTTCAGCAAGATGATATGGCACATTGAAAACAATTTCTGTAGTCAGCAATGACAGCTGTTGTATATATGCGTCATAAGACATCACAGTTCAATAGATTCAGAAATTCATAAATCATAGAGTTCTAGTTCGTGAAGCTGTATAAATAATAATAATTTCTATAACTTCTGCAACAGTGTCAGCTACAGATCTTCAATGTTCATAAACAATAATAAATGCTCCCATTCTGATGCTAGCAGATCAGATGTATACAATCAGTCCGTTTACTGTCTGCACGTGAATAGCATACATGGGCTACAGGTCAGCTCGACCTTTATAATGTTCCTAAGTCTAACCATCTGACTTGGACGTGATCTCTGATATAACGAATCCTGGAACACAGACAATAGTCTTGTTGGTCTAGAGCGACCCATATATATTTAACTAGTTCAGGTATACAGATACCGGTGACTTAATCCTAGTCAAAGTACCTCTCCATTTTGAATCACACAGGCGAGCAAATAGGCGACAAAATGACGAACCTCTAGATGATAGCATAAAGTTCGATACAAGAGGAATTACCTTATTTCGGAAAATCAACCATGAACATATGCCTCCAGGCAGGCGTGAATAATACTGGGAAATAGTCTAGTTAGCTAACTAACTCACAACGACAATGTATTTCCCTCAGAGAATCACAAGACGCAGGTCGCGTCTGCTCGCTTCTTAAACCATTTCTCAACTGCCGAACTGGGCGGAACACACAGAACGAACTCCCAGCTTTTGACATGCGCAGAACGACAATCTCTGAGTTGCCGTTCACAATAAGACGATTCTAAGAACATTCGAGATAAAAGTCTTACACAGTCGCGCCTTTTATGGTCATGAAAAGAAGCGTTAAGAAAGGTTTCAGACATCTACCATAGTTGACTGGTACTACCAAATAAGGAGATGTGGTCACGCTTCGTTCAAGAAATTATAGACCGAACGTGTCTCTATACAAGAGAAGGCAAACTCCTAAAAAATTGTAGTTTCGATAACTCGGATTATGTCCCTTTGACCATAGAAAACATAATACACACTTCAGTCAAAAAAAATGATCATACATATGAAAAATGTTTATACAAACGAAAAATAATAATGATCCGTGCGTAACATTACCGCACCCTCCCTGGAAAAAAAAAATGAAACATTTTTTTTTTTTAAATCCTGGAGCCGGAAAAAATCTAGGCTCCTAACGCACGTATGATGCGTGGATATATACCTAACAAATTAGCTCAACGCATGGAGCGACACTGAGATCATATCTCAGATCCTTAGAGAAAAAAATTTATCTAAGTATACGCTGATATATTCCAGGAAGGTGCCACCAACACACGCCACAATGATGGCAACAACATAATGACAATCAAATTATTCTCATACCAATATATGAAATTAAATATATTATGTGTTATCATACAATGTGTTGCAAATAGCGGTGTAATTTACTAATATACCGCACTATATTATTACATTATATAAAGTAACAGTAATTAATAAGTAATACATGTGTTGATCTTCGGTGACATAAAACATTCAATAGAAGAAGATGTGGACATCATCCGCTCCCAATGTAGGACAGGACTTGATATCCTCAAAGTTCCACAATGGACATAAACTCGCAGACTTCAATGATGTGCTGCGAAAATATCAATAACACAAATCTTAAAGACAACTGGTAAATTTCTTAATACAATCCTGAAAATAATTTATTTAAATGTGGCCGAGTGATCTTTTGGCCCGTATATCACTAACTAAGCCTTCTTAGATAATTACATGGTACAATGTTATAAATTTCCCTCAAAAAAAAAGTGAGACAAAATCTACTAACATGTCATTATAACATTGGACTGTATATCAGGAAATATATATATATATGACAGAAGAATCATGTGGAATCGTGTGGACATCTGGACAGAATGTCTGCCATTACATTATCCGAACCACGGATAGCTCGAACCGAGAAATGAAATGGTTGAAGAGCTATGGCATAACGAGTGGACCTCGAGCTCTTCAAGTTTTTGCTCTGAATAGCAGTAAGCGCTTTCTGGTCGGTTTCCACAATGAAATGTGCGCCTAGAAGAAATCTTTGTAACTTCAGAATAGACCATACCATAGCCAATAACTCACGGTCTAAAACCGAGTAATTCTTTTGTTCTATTTCAGCCTCTATTCTCTTTTGCTCAGTTTGTTCTTTCATTTTCTTTTCTTCCGACTTCAATGCCTTGGCATATTGAACAGTCGCAAATTCTTCCAACTTATCACCTGTCTTCCCAAGGGCTTTACCCTGCTCAATAAAGTACTCAAATGTAGACATGATGTCTAAAATGTGAGTACAAACCTGAAATAATTAATTATCTTATTTCAATGTTAAATAGCAACAAGACTTAATAAAGTTCTTGTATAATCTCTATGTTGAACCCAATCTCTGTGGGAAACAGGAGTTGACACCAACTTGTATTATCAAATGTATAATAATATCACAAGTCACCTCTTAATTAACAGTGCACTACTCAAATCAGTGCATAACCATCAGTTATTTATCATAACTGCACTACAATAGTGCATAAGCAAAAAACACCAGTTAGTTATGATAAGTGCACTATAGACCAATAGTGCATGAGCATATATTAACAATAGTGAAAGCTAACTATGCAAGAACTATGTAAACAATAACAAGACAATGTAAACAATAACAAAGGTCACCAACAATGTAAACAATAACAAAGATCAAAGTCAATGTAAACAACAACAAAGATCAGAGTCAATGTAAACAACAACAAAGATCAGAGTCAATGTAAACAATAACAAAGATCAGAGTCAATGTAAACAATCAACAAAGATCAAAGTCAATGTAAACAACAACAAAGATCAAACAATACGAAAACATTCGCATAAGTCAAATACACAAACAGCAAAACTAACAAGAAATATGCGAAGATATGACTAACAAATGACGCTACAGTGTATACACAAAAATATACGTAAAGAACTGAATAATAGCAAAGGGGAGACCTACAAATACAAACAATCGAAATAGAAACTAAAAAACACAAAGAAAGATAGAAAAAAAAAAAGAAAAAAAATATATATATACAAGAAACAAAAATAAAGCACAACTCGTCACAACTAAACAGATATAGCAACGATTGTCGCTAGCAAATTTCACTGTAGGAAATTCGCACAGTCCCTAACGAAAACGCTAACAGTAGAACCTCTGTGACGTGGTATCTTCTACTGAAAGACACCGCCCAACCGAGAAAACCCGCTGAAATATAAACATATAAATATACAAATAACAAATAACATATAACATATAAACATGTATCATGAAAACAATAGGAGAAAGTGTGAAAGTACAGAAGGCTCAGTTAGAACATAAGGGCACAGTTCACAAACAAAACAGGCCACTTAACTTCTATAAATCCAGCGTCAGCACGGTGCAGAACAGGATGTAATCAGCATTCTGAGGATAATGATCCAACGTTGATTAACTTCTGCTCCCATAAACAGCCATGACGAAGGAAATGAGCTTCTAATACTGCAACAGTTGTTACGGCACTTGACCTTCTGAATCTTCTAAATTGATTTAACCGGCACTTGACCTTCTGAACCCGCAACAGTACCCCTGAGACCGGAACAGTTGTTACGGCACTTGTCCTTCTTTTCACCAGATCAGGAAATCCATTCGCTCGGTACTTGTCCTTCTAATTTTACATAAACTTCAATATTGCCGAGCAGCGCCGGGTAGTTTCAAAATCAGCAACTGTCAGAAAATCCGGATACTTTCAATAAAATTTCTTGTAAGGTGGTAGTTGATGCTGTAGTTGTATCTAGTATGATGATGATGTCTGGGTTTGCTGACCCCCTTGATAGCTGGAATCAGAGTGAACCATCCTATGGCCACCAAAAATGATATGGTGCGCCAAAATATCAGATGATAGAACCAGCTCTGGCCACCAAAAATGATAAGGGTGGATTTGAGCTGAAGTGGTAACTTGCCACCCTTATCGACACCTGGTATTAAAGTGTAAGATGTAGGTGTCTTCTCTGATTTAGGATGTTGCTGTGTATGTGGTAGTGGAACAGTTCACAGGGTTATCACACAGGCAACATGACGTGTAGAGTCATAGAAAGGGTAACTTCGTTGTATAAGTTTCTTCCATTTATTGCACGCCACAAAACAGTCATGATACTTATGACATCAACATAGTTAACGAGTTCAGCAAGATGATATGGCACATTGAAAACAATTTCTGTAGTCAGCAATGACAGCTGTTGTATATATGCGTCATAAGACATCACAGTTCAATAGATTCAGAAATTCATAAATCATAGAGTTCTAGTTCGTGAAGCTGTATAAATAATAATAATTTCTATAACTTCTGCAACAGTGTCAGCTACAGATCTTCAATGTTCATAAACAATAATAAATGCTCCCATTCTGATGCTAGCAGATCAGTTGTATACAATCAGTCCGTTTACTGTCTGCACGTGAATAGCATACATGGGCTACAGGTCAGCTCGACCTTTATAATGTTCCTAAGTCTAACCATCTGACTTGGACGTGATCTCTGATATAACGAATCCTGGAACACAGACAATAGTCTTGTTGGTCTAGAGCGACCCATATATATTTAACTAGTTCAGGTATACAGATACCGGTGACTTAATCCTAGTCAAAGTACCTCTCCATTTTGAATCACACAGGCGAGCAAATAGGCGACAAAATGACGAACCTCTAGATGATAGCATAAAGTTCGATACAAGAGGAATTACCTTATTTCGGAAAATCAACCATGAACATATGCCTCCAGGCAGGCGTGAATAATACTGGGAAATAGTCTAGTTAGCTAACTAACTCACAACGACAATGTATTTCCCTCAGAGAATCACAAGACGCAGGTCGCGTCTGCTCGCTTCTTAAACCATTTCTCAACTGCCGAACTGGGCGGAACACACAGAACGAACTCCCAGCTTTTGACATGCGCAGAACGACAATCTCTGAGTTGCCGTTCACAATAAGACGATTCTAAGAACATTCGAGATAAAAGTCTTATAGAATCGCGCCTTTTATGGTCATGAAAAGAAGCGTTAAGAAAGGTTTCAGACATCTACCATAGTTGACTGGTACTACCAAATAAGGAGATGTGGTCACGCTTCGTTCAAGAAATTATAGACCGAACGTGTCTCTATACAAGAGAAGGCAAACTCCTAAAAAATTGTAGTTTCGATAACTCGGATTATGTCCCTTTGACCATAGAAAACATAATACACACTTCAGTCAAAAAAATGATCATACATATGAAAAATGTTTATACAAACGAAAAATAATAATGATCCGTGCGTAACACTACGCAAAGACGTATATTGTTGTCCTTCTTCCGAATGATTACCATAGAAGAAGAATATGGTGATGAAGATGGTTCAATTATATTTAATTGAAGCATCTCATCCAATTCCCTATCAACCTTATCACGAAAGTGTAAAGGAATAGGATATGGGCGAACTCGAATAGGTGTATCGTCAGTCAGAATAATGTCATGTTGGATGACTGACGTATGACCTGGGATGTCAGTAAGGACATCCTCATACGTGTGTAGAATATTAGAGACTTGCTGACGTTGATCATCAGTAAGAGTAGATGAGATAGTAACATCATTCCATTTCTCAGTGGAATGGAGTGGTACAACTGGTATTGGTAGTTGTACATCATCAAAAGAAGATTCCTCTTCTTGGATGACTGACAAACTAGAATAGTGTTGAATAGGTGGTGTAGGATCGTCAGTTGCCTGAAACACTGACTGTAAGTAATCAGGACGTGAGTAATACTCCTTCAACATGTTAATGTGGAAGGTTTTATGTTTGCCATTAACATCAACGATGTAGTCGACATCGGATATTCTTGAGATGATCCTGAAAGGACCTCTCCAGGTAATTAAAAGACGATTGTTATGCGCAGGAAGTAATACAAAAGCTTCATCACCAGGTATGAGCTGGCGAAGACGTCTATATTTGTTTGCAGATAGACGAGCTTTTTCTTTGGCTTGTTCGGATGATGCAGTAGCTAGTCTACAAGCATCTATGATTTTCTTTCTAAGAGAGATCACATACTCATAAGAGGATTGAGTTTCCTCTTCAATATTCTCATCCACCAATAAGTCGTGGATTAACGACATCGGACCGCGTGGTTGCATGCCAAAAAACAAGCTGGAACGGAGAAAAACCCGTTGCTTGATTTTGTACCTCGCGATACGCAAAGAGACAAGCGGGTAGGACCCGATCCCAGTCTTGGGGATGGTCTTGAGTCATCTTACCCAACAACTGCTTGAGTGTCCTATTGAGACGCTCAATTAACCCATTTGACATCGGATGATAAATAGAACTAAGAGATCTATCTATACCTAATGTCTTCATCACTTGAGACATGGATTCAGAAATGAACTGAACCCCATGATCCGACAAGATTTTCCGTGGAAAACCAATGCGTGAGAAGATTAACATCAATGCCTCTGCTACACTGGCAGATGAAGTGTTCTTGAGAAGGATGGCCTCAGGCCAACGAGTGCACATATCAATGCACGTAAGAATATGCGTATGCCCTCTAGCAGATGGAAGCATTGGACCAATAATGTCAATGGCCATTTTATCAAATGGTCTAATCGGGATGTCCGCAGCTTGAATAGGAGCCGCATGAAATGGACCCCGTACCTTAACTTCTTGACATATCAAACAGGACCGACAATAGAGAGTAACATCTCTATGGACGCCTTGCCAGTAGAATGCCGAAAGCACTCTGGATTTGGTACGCGAAAAACCCATATGGCCCGCACATTGCGAGTCATGAGCATGCCGTAATATCCGAGATCTCATACAGGATGGTACTAGAATTTGAGAACATATGGATGAATCCTTTTCCCGTATTATTCTAACCAAAATCCCATTTTTAAGTATAAAGTCATGTCTAGATTTTGCAAGTTTGTTGCTTGTATTCTTTTTGTTAACATACTGAAAGAATTTTTTTAATGAATTATCATTCTTTTGCAATGTTGCAAACAACTCCCGTGAAATAGGAGCATCATCATCACAAGTGGTATGAACTGTAGGTTCAATAGGTGTATCATGCGACATATTAATAGCTTGCGCTCTAGTCACTACTGCATTTGCAGTTTGAATATGTCGCTCTTCCCATTCAGCAATTTGCTGAGGTGTACACTCTTTAATACCATGTATGCGACCAAGAATCAAATCACAAATTGGATTTGGAAGAAGACATGCTTGGATCTGTCCTGAAAAAAATGGAGTATGAAGTGTTATAATGGCTGTGGGGAATGTTTCCACAGTTCCGCCAAACGTGACACATTTCACAACCCTGCCCGTCGCACAACTAGGGTCGATCAGCGATGTCCGGACGCCCACTGTCGTACAACCTGAGTCGAATAAAAGAGAGCATGAAATATTGTTAACAAATCCTCTGTTAAACTTAAGAGAGCCCTGTCCATGGTGTACTGACGCAGGAGTGGCCATGCAGACTGCAGGTAGACTAGGCAAGGTATGTCCGCAACGCAGCGTCGTGATCGCCTTAGGCTGGAAAAGAGTCGAGCATTCTGGGCAGTCTTTCACCTGGGAACAATCTAGAGAACAAGACATAGCATTGTGAGTTTCAGCTACTTTACCCTGTTCAGTGTTAGCCTGTGTATCATTAAAAGCAACATTAGAATGTCTAACTGTATTATTCGACGATCTATCTCGTCGGCGCGATCGATTGTGATTTTTGTCATTAAAATTGCCATAATTGTCGTTTCTGCTAGAGTTAAAATTTGGATTAGTCCGATAATTAGTAGAATGATCGTTATGATGTTGGTTAAATTGTTTATTTCCAAAAAATTGTCTGTTTTGCGGACCCTGAGACTTTGATCTCCAGTTTTGTTTATTATAATGTCCTTGATTATTTTTAAAATAATTGTTACCAAAATCTCGCGATTTGTGAGTTTGGTTCCAAGAAACATTAAATGGAGCAGATTGTTGAAATTGCTTCCCTTTGTAAAAGTTATCATTGGTGAAATTATGATTATTTCCCTTATGGACATACCTATCAGCACTAAAAGAACGATTGCGTGAAAAATTGTTTTGTTGTGCTGCAAAAGCAACAGGCAATTCATTCTTAATCTGCGCGTTACTTAGATCCATGTTTGGGTGAGCAGTGCAAAAATTTTTTGCATGTTCTTCTAAGTTTTTCATTGATAAAGGTTTCCGTTCGTGTAAAAATGCGAGAAATGTAGGATTTACCGACGAAAGTACCTTATCGCGCATCAGTAAATCAAAGAGACCTTCATACGACTTTTCAATTTTGGATAATTCGATCCATCTTTCTAATGTTAGTCGTATCTGTGACAGAAAATCACTAAAATTTCTGCTAGATTGGGGTAGTAATGTGTGAAATCTCAAACGATATTCGTTTTCTGTCATTTGAAATTTTTGCAGAAGTGCTGCTCTAAGAGCATTGTAGTCATTTTTCTCACCAATGCTGGTGGTATGATAAACTGCTAATGCATCTCCTGTAAGTAATCTGGATAAATATGTACAGTATAGAGCTTTATCCACGTTATAAGACCCACAAGTGGCCTCAAACCTATCCAGGAAGAATATTACGTCATCAGACGGGGGATTAAATTTTGGCAATTTAAGGTGAATCTCCTTAAAATGATCCTGTCTGGATGAAGTGTGGCTTTCAAAAGTTCTCTGAGAATTAGCTTCCTGAGTTAACCTAAGTCTCTCATATTCTGACTCTGCTAATTTCAGTTCATGCTGTCGTTTTCTATCATTCTCTTCCATCTCAAGCTGAAGTCGTTTTGTGTTTTGTTCAGCTATTAATCTCCTTTCTTCTATTTCTTTTTGTTTCTGTTCCATTTCTTTTTCAGCTATTATTCTTTTTTCTTCCATTTCTTTTCTAAGTCTTTCTTCAGCCTCCTTTTGTTTCTGTTCTGCTTCTCGCAGAAATCGTTTCTCTTCTAATTCAGCGGCCAATCTCATTTTTTTCTCCTCTTCCTCAGCTATAAATTTCCTCTTCTTTTCATCCTCCTCAGCAGTTAATCTCATTTTTTTCTCATTTTCCTCAGCCTCAATCCGTTTTTGATCTGCCTCAAATTTCATCTTCTTCTCTTGTTCCTCAGCCTCAATCCGTTTTTGATCTGCCTCAAATTTCATCTTCTTCTCTTGTTCCTCAGCCTCAATCCGTTTTTGATCTGCCTCAAATTTCAAATTTTCCAAACGTAAAGTTTCCAATCTTCTCTGATCAGCTTCTATTTCTTGAGCTTTCTTATATTCTGACAGTGCAAATGCTTTAGCTTCATCAGGAGCCATCTGAAGAGCTTTTGCTTGCTTAATGAAATAGTCTAAGGTAGCCATTTCAATATTATTATGTAATAATACTACTTAAAAGTGTTACTACAACTAGTGGTCCTCGTTCCTGTCCTTAGAACGGTATAATGTTATCATATAATTATTAAATATGTTATTAATCAATAAATTTATGTAATCAAATGTCATGAAATGAACAACGAGAAAGACAATAGAAACATAACCGACAAGACATGATAAAATGGACGGGTGAACACAATCGTAGAAATCAAAAAAAAATAAAATGTATAACTAAAATAGAATATCGTAAAAATATACGACGATAACTACGATCAGATAGTTAACAAGACAATAGACAACACAGTGTAAAAACAATGGTTTTGTAAAAAACTAAACGACAGGAAAGGTGAGATGGACAATAATCACAAACAAAATACATCATGAAAATAAGGTACGATTAAAAAGAACTATGAGAACAACAAGTAAAACTTGACGAAACAGCTAGAACAGATAGGTGTTACAGACCACCAAACACAGTGGACCTAGAATCCTTCTACGCTCACGCGTAGGAACATTCCACTGCGGGAAGTCTGCAAAATAATGTCCTACAGAACGTCTGACGAAGAGCCCGAATTGACTTCGAGATGGATCTCGTTCGTCAGATCTACCTCCCAACCTCCCGCAAAGAATACACAACACATAACAAATAATATAGAAAATATAGATATGAACATTAAAGGCACAGCTAAATGTAATAAAGTGTATAACGACAACACGCTATACTCATCTCGCGTGCCGGAAAGAACAACCAATGTGCCTCGTCCCCGTGTATGTACTGGAGGAATAAAATACTTCGTTCTGCTTTTTCAACACAAGCTCGCACGTAATGAGGAATAGGTGATCCCAAGTGCAGTTAGTCACCGTACAACTGGACCTGGAGGTTGATTGATGACCTTGAGGTAACGGTTAGTTGATTCTGATTCATTTTTACAATGTTCCAAATTTAAGATGATTTCACCTTGAAAGAACAAATCCCATCTTCAAACGATTCCTTGGCTTGCGTTCGTTCCTTTGAAATAATTATTTTCAAACCACGCTGGCACACCATTTTCTGTTGGAGTCCGTTTATGGTAATGGTATTGATTTTATCACGCGAATGGTTGAATACGAACAAAATGTCAATAAACTTCTTCAAACGAACATTCCAACAGGTATCGTTGCATTGGGTGAACTGGGTGAGTATTGGCAGCACACAAGTCGGTGTTTACTGTACATGTATTTTATTGACGTGACACCAACGAAGTGGAACAAGACAATCATAGTTACAGATGTGAAGATCATACGTTAAAATGTTAATATCACTGTTAAAAGTTGTTGTAGATTCTCTAACAGTTAAGTTCTCTTATTCCAGTGACTAAGGATCACTTCCATTTCATATAACAGACATGGTAATTAACGTCCATTGACCTTCTCCCAAGGACGTTTATTAAGGCAAACGGATTCATTCTCACGGAGCAATAATTTATATCATACTTGTAAGCATCCCAGACTTTGTTGTAAAATTCTTGGATAGCATATCCAATCCAAACAAAAGGCAGATATAACAATACAACCAAGTTAGTGTTTCATCTTGGCTAACCTCTCGGTATCCATACCACGACTTTGGCATAGGTAAAACGGCATATTAAACATGTGAAGCATATATCTATATTCATTAACTTGATTCCACATATGGATTCTCCCTCTACAAAAGATTCCAAAGGCTATCGACTCCGTGTGTCCAATTCTAGGAATGTCATCTCCGATGAATTCCCGCTAGACCATTAATAGGAGCGGCCTGATACTTTAATTTACATAATTAAACTTGCCATACGAAATGGGGCGACACTTACTTCAGACATCCACTATTGGCTTCGCCATGAAGACCAATAGATACGAATACAACTGCTGGCTTCTTCAAATCTGCCAGGAATCAAATAATAACACTGCGGACATAAAATGTCGTCCGAGCTGCCCCTATCATGACGTCACAATCTCCTCAACTAGGTTACACGTGCGTCCAAAGCAACTCACACAGCATTGTGCACGTCAGTGCGTGAATCAATCGAACGCACAAACAATATAACTACATAAAACTGGTGCGTACATTTGGCAGGACCGAAGACTACCCCCTTAGGTAATAAATGTACGTAACACGCCCATTTATCGAACTTGTCAGTGTGCTTTTGTCATGTAGCTCGTGTTGTGTCACTAGGAGAGCCTAGTCAATGCACGTACAAATTATCGACTTTTTCAAACGTATTGCATTTTTATCAGTGGGCAAATGGCGATAGTTGTAGTAGTGGTAGTAATAGTAGAATTAGTGGTAGATGTAGTAGTTGAAGTAGTAGTAACGGTGGCATCTGTAGTAGGAAGACCCAGTCTAATTATACACTAGTCAACAAATTTTCAAAAGTTATTTGTACCAGAAATTAAATATACCATTTCTTATTGATTTTGACATGCTGATTTCAAATATCATAATGAAATTCACCAATTGGCTCTGGGTTTTTTTAATGATGAATTTACATTACAGTAATACAAATAATGTATGCTTGTTTAATTCTATGGGGTGAACAGCTAGTCTTTCTACTTTAGCATTATAAAAATAGTGGTTACATACTCAATTAATTGATATTTCAACATAAAATGATAGAAAAAATAAAAACATTATTTAAAGTTCATATATCATGTTTTAAAAAGGCACATTTGAACCCATTCCGTCATTATTCAGTCGCTGCTCGAGCTCTCTTTGCTTGCCACTTGTAGTCAATCGATGAGGTGTCTCTTGTCACAGTCCAACAGTAACCAGCAAGCATTGAAGGGCTCCAATTGCCTTGTTACCTTGTCTCCATGGCAGCAATGTCCTGGTGAAATCGTTCATCATGCTCATCACTGACCGCTCCACAGTTTGACGTAAAGAAATCCAGATGAGAATCCAGAAAATGAATTTTCAAAGACATGTTGTAGCCAAGACTCTTATACTTCAGAAGGAGATTGTCTACAATTTCATTGTAATTATCAGATCTGTTGTTTCCAAGAAAATTGTCCACCACTGACTTAAATGCTAGCCATGCTGCTTTTTCCTTGCCATGCAACACGCAAAGAAACTCGTCATCATGAAGAAGTTTTCGAATTTGCGGACCAACAAATACTCCCTCTCTTATTTTAGCTTCACTCAGTCTTGGAAATTTTCTGATGAGGTATTTGAAAGCCTCATCTGTTTTCTCCATTGCCTTGACAAAGTTTTTCATGAGACCCAGCTTAATGTGCAAGGGTGGCAACAAAATCTTGCTGGTGTCGACAAGTGCTGGGTTCTCACCGTTCTTACTGCCAGGCTGCAATGACTGCCTGATTGGCCAATGTCTTCTGATGTAAAAGTCACTTCGTGCACGGCTATCCCACTCACAGAGAAAGCAACAGTACTTGGTGTATCTACCCTGTAGTCCAAGCAAAAGAGCGACCACTTTTAAGTCACCGCAAAGTGACCAATGATGATGATCGTAGTTTATACACTTCAAAAGCTGCTTAATGTTTTCATAAGTTTCTTTCATATGAACTGCGTGACCAACTGGAATTGACGGTAACACATTACCATTATTCAACAAAACAGCTTTAAGACTCGTCTTGGATGAATCAATGAAAAGCCTCCATTCTTCCGGTATGTAATTGATTTTGAGGAATGTCATTAAACCAGAAATGTTGTGGCACGCAGAAATGTCACCCTCTTTGAAAAAGAATGTAATAAGCAGCTTCTGGCGGTTCCTATACACAGAAATTGTAACATCTTCTGCCAGGAGAATCCACTGTTGCAATCTGGAACCCAAAAGCTCCGCCTTGTTCTTCGGTAAATTCAGATCTCTTACAAGATCATTCAGTTCACCTTGGATTATTAAGTGTGGTTTAGTGGATGTAGTTTGCTCAAAATCTGGGTCGCTTGAGGTTGATGGTTCAGGAACACCAATGCCCTCTTCTTCATCAGTGAAAGCAGCTGAAAATGATTCTGGCACTTTGGGAACTGGTAGGTCATCGCCATGTGGTACCGGACGTATTGCAGAGGGGATGTTTGGATATTCCAGAGTCCATTTTGTCTTCTTTGATATGCCTTTCCCAATTGGAGGGACCATGCAAAAGTAACAGTTGTTGAGATGATCAGTGGGCTCTCTCCAAATCATTAGGACTGCAAAAGGCATAGCTTGCCTTTTGCCAGTCAACCACAGTTTAAGATGTGCTGCACATGTATTACAGCATATATGTGGCGCTCAGCTCTTATCTTGATCTCCTATTCTGCAGCCAAAATAGAAACTGTACGCCTTCTTAATCACTTTAGTTATCTTTCGTTTTTGTGATAGAAATGTCACCTCACCACATATATAACAGAAATTATTAGCACTGTTCACACATGTCCTAGGCATTTCTAACTACGATACTTTTGATAAGGACAAATGCACTAACTAATGGCAAAGTTTTATCAGAGATAAGATATTTATACACAAAGGTGATGTAATCATAGTGTGGTAAAGTAGGATGATATAAATATTTATAGGGGACTTAGTGTACTGGCTGAGATCAGCTGTGAAGGTATCTGTATCTAATAAGTGTGGTGTATTACAGATGACCTTACTTTGCTACCACATTTAGACCTCAGTCAGAATTATTCTGGAATATTGTGATGACTACGTTGAATGTCTAGGGTTATGAAAGTGATGAAGTGTATGTTCACAACAACCAACAGACAGATAAACAATTTAATTTAATTCACAATACTTTACAACACTGTGACACTCACATACATAGAACACTCTATAAGACTATCTTAATAAGTCAAGTGTAACATTTAAAATATGTATTGATTCCTTTCAATAATAGATATCCTGATTCAACTACAAAGTGAACCAGGAATCACAATCAAATGTAATTACAAGTTGTATGTACACAATTTATAGATATGATCTTTGTATTGACATATATTATTATTATTACAATATGTGTGTAAGTTGTGATGTAGTACTATGAGGTAATACAGGTTTTTTCAAGCTAGGTTGTTGTTTGTCATCATGACTTTATGTGTTTGTTTCTGGTGGAAATAAAATTTGAAAGGTTCACAGTTTCGTTTATTTGAAACAAATAATTGTCCCTCTAGATTTTATGTACAGTCAATGTTAGAGGGGGTATACATAAGATTGAGCTGCTTTTGGCCAACGAATCTTATCTTCTGTGAGGGCGGCAGGAAACAGTCTCCTCTGCTCGCTTGCTTCACCGTATTCTTTGAGAACCAACACTGATCGCTATCTTGACCCAGGAGTATGCTATCAGCCTCTGGATTCAGCAAAACTCAGACCAGGTGCTGCTTTAATAGTTTAGTACCACGGTCCCTGAAACAAGAAGGTTGTACCTCCTACTTCAGAACTAATTTATAATCTATTTCCACACTGAAACACAATACATAACAAACACAGAGTTCAGCGCGGTAGGCCAACTGCTAGCTTCATCTGAAACAATTTACACCAGTATTCCTCTCCCTAATGGTTACAACGCCTCTGCAATTCCAGCATTATTTCCTTCTATTCAATAAGAAAGGTGTCATAGTACTATTTGGCAATCCCATGCAGTTAGTTTCACTCCTCTGCGACAAGTTTTGTTCATGTTGGAGCAATATCTAGGTTTTGCCTTTTGTTTATTACTGAACCACACACATAGAGACATACATTATCAATTCACATTCAATTTTCATCAAAAAGATATCAAATAGGTCTAGCTTACCACAATTCATGGAAATATTAAACAAATACGTTGACTGGCGATGAATTATGGCACAATTCCGATCTGCCTCTGTCCCAGGCTTTTATTTAGAAAAATATGAGCTGGATCTCAACGCACTTGCTTTTACAAATTGGATTTTCAAAAGTGGCACTGAACTGACGCTCCTAATTGACTATATTAAATGGTCTAGCCAATGGGACCATGTTTACAAAAGCATTTGAAAAAAAATGTACCCTTTCTATCGTTTCTATTAACAACCAAAAATAGTATTTGCAATCGACTAATCATGTTTAGCCTTACATATTATTCTAGCCAATCAAATCGGATTTAACGTGGTGGCCTCATTTTTTCTAAAGCAGTGTCCAAACACGCCATTATGAGCAAAAATGATCCTGTGTTGTCTGACAACCTCACTCTAGTATTATGGCTATAATTTGTTAATTATGAGACTAATTGCTTAACACCTAACATATTCTTTGTCAGCAAGTCCTAAGGCACCCAAATATATAAGTTTTAAGGGAGCTAAGTGGCTGCGTTCAAAATATGTATTTTCTTCTAGGATAGTCGTGCTGTTACCACCTCCTCACTTCCATACTATGGGGTGTCTTCTGTACTGTCAGGCTAAAGTCAGGATTTCAGACGTAAAACAGTAGAATGTCATGTTTCCTAATAAGCATTAAACAGGTTTTTTAAATCCTAACCTCGTATTGGTAGTGTTTTTTGTCACTGTTTATTTGAAAAAAAATCAAGCCTGCATGCCTTTCGCTTGGGGGTGGCATTAATTTTATTTCGCGAGACGGCGTATTAATGACATGAATGGAATATTAAATCTAGGTCATTACGCAGTGTGTGTATCTATCAAGGTCGTACAGAAATATAGTACTAGTTTTATTTGTATAACCGCGTGTATTTGATGCAGTAGGCTTTACTATCAACGTGAAAGCGTTATTTATTGAATTACTTCGTTAGGCTTTACATCTACTTTTTAAATTTATATATGTGGATTTAGAATGTTTCACGACAAATTCTCCCCACTTAAAACAGACGTTATATGTCAGTCTATAATTCTATATACACATAGAGAAATTTATTATTATTTCTGGGACTTGCGGTGATTTTCATCACACGGATGGCGGCTTAGAAAATCCGCTCCCAGGTTAGTTTTTTCAGAAATATACTCTATGCTGAACTGGAATGGCTGAAAAAGTAAGGACCATCTGAGTAACCTCAAATTTTCATGCCTAGCCTGCGCTAGAAATGACAATGGTTTGTGATCCGTTTGCAGCTTGAATGCCTTCCCATACAGATAAATATTGAATTTCTTGATTGCCCATATTACTGCAAGACATTCTTTTTCGCTAGTTGAATAATTGGTTTCAGCTTTATTCAACTTTCTGCTAGCATATGCCACTGGGGTTAATTCCCCATCCAGTGCATCTGATTTCTGTAACAGGTTCGCACCTAACCCGATATTACTGGCATCCGTTCTTACAATGAATTCTTGACTTAAGTCAGGTAATTTCAAAATAGGTTTGCTTGTGAGCTTTTCCTTCAATTCCTGGTATGCCAATTCACATTGTGCTGTCCATGTAATTCGATCTGGATTTCCTTTGCGTGTCAAATCAGTTAACGGTGCACATATGGAATTAAAGTTCTTGATATACTTTTGGTAGAAACCACATAATGAGACAAAGGATCTCACGTCTTTCTTGGTTTGTGGCCTCGGGGCTTTCTTTAGTTTCTCTAAATTCTTGGGGTCAGGAGTCATGATTCCCTGATGGACTGTGTGTCCCAAGAATTCTAATTCTTTACATCCAACGCAACATTTGGTTGGTCGGGCTGTTAGATTCGCTTCTCTAAGTCGATTAAACAGCATGTTCAGAGAGTCAATGTGTTCCTCAAATGTTTCTGTTGCTATAAGGATATCATCCATGAAATTTGTGATGCATGGATTATTCTGAGGATCCAACAATTTTTTCATCATTCTAGAGAAGACACTAGGCGCATTCTTCAATCCAAATGGCAATCTGTTAAACTCATAGTGTCCCTCTGAGGTACTAAAAGCTAGGTATGGTCTAACCTCAGGCTTTACTGGAATCTGATAGTATCCTTTACTCAGATCCACTTTTGAGAAATATTTAGCTTTATTTAGCCTGGCAAACAACTGATTTGTATCCTGCAATGGATCCTCCTGACCTTCTGTGATAGCATTCAGTCTCCTGTAATCTATACAGAGTCTATGTTCTCCAGAGGGTTTCCTTAAGAGTACCACACTGGAACTATAGGAAGATTCACTGTGTGAAATTATTCCTTCCTTCAACAGATAGTCTATCTCTCCCTTCAAGGCTTTCTCCTTAGCAAAAGGAATCGAATAGGGTTTCATACAGACAGGTGTGGGGTCTATCAGTTTCATATCATATTCCAATAAGTTTGTATGCCCCGGTCGGTCCGTTAACACCTCTGTATGATCATCTAGAACCTGTTGCACTCTCTCCTTCTGATTTTTCGTTAAATGTGTACTGATTTTCACCTGTGCCGCTGTCTCACAGGGATGTAATGGATATTCAAATGGTGAAAGTGGTTCCTTTTTCATCTCCATAGCAATCGACAAGGTCAACAAGTGTGTCTCTTCCTGATTTTCTCTTTCCAAATATTTCTTCAGGAGATTCACATGATAGATTTTTTCTTTCCCTTTCTTATCTATCTTATAATTGGTTCTAGACACCTTCTCTAGAACTGTATATGGACCTTGCCATCCAATTTGTAACTTATTCTGACTACCGGGGAGAAGAAGCAGTACCTTCTCTCCCACAGCCAAATCTCTGTCTTTAGCTTTCCTGTTGTAATAGGCAGCATGTTTTTTCCTGGCTTGTCTCAAATTTTCATTGGCAAGTTTCCAGCCAGTTTTTAAACGAGTGGTCAGCTCATTCACATATTGGTATGAGGATGTAATATTTTCCTCTGCCTTTTCATCAGTCCACGTTCTTAGCAGAGCTTCGAGTGGACCTTTAAATTCGGAAACTTATTTTTCCTGGCACATGTCAGGTCCTTTGCACTCGAAGCTCTGTTGTGATGACTTTTCTTCCCAGAATCATCATGCACAAATCGACCGCTACCAATGTTTTTCTTGGGGCTCTCTCCCCACTTAGAATTCTTGATGAGAGATTTCCTCTCTACATCTTCTTCCTCCAGTTTACATAAGTCTGATTGAGGGATTTTCGGCTTATCCTGGGGTAAGACATCTTTTTGCACTCGCTGCATCGTGGCCATTGTAAAACAGTCAATTGAAGATTGTCCGTGAAAAGGGGCTTCCCATTCCACTTGGTCCACTTTATTATCCTTTCTATTGTCAGGCCTACGTTTGCCCCGTGGCGTGTCCAGGTCCTGATCAATGTTCCCACTTGTGGGTGTTCCCTCATGTGCTATGCTACACCTTTCTACAAAATTCTCAATGTCCCACCTTGCCTTGGGCCAATAATAATTCTGAGCTACCTTTTGAATGATGGTACCTATTTTCTCATGGTCCCCATCTTTTTTCACATGTAGGCTCCTTATTAAGTCTGCCCTATATGCCTTTGGAAGAACCAACTGTCCGTGACCATTGGATCTAGTTCCGGCCTTCCTGTAAATCAACTTGTTTTTCATGTAAAAATCTCCCTTGCCTGGAGTTGTATGACAAGTTGACAATTTTCTGAAACAAGGCTTGAGTGTTTTATCCCCAGCCTGTGCCTTCCTCATCTCTTCTGGAGTGGTATCTAACATAATATCCTCCTCCTGTCTTTAGGTCGACCTGACCTGAAGGGTTGCCATATACACAGGTTTCCTTCTGCAACGGTCAGTGTCATGATTGTCCATCTGACAATTTTTACACCATCTCCTTCCTTGGTTGAAAGATTTTCTTTCATCATATTTCCTTTCATCGAATTGTGGGGTTTTATTTTTATTGTCATACCGTGGCCTATCAAACTGGTGCTTACCTTTGTTATGATCTCTAGGATAAAATTTATTAAAGTTCTGTGGTGCCTTAAAATTATCTACCTGTTTCTTTTTATTACCTGATACCTCTGCCTGAGCCGCTTGATACCTTTCAGCGACATCTAGTAGCTCACCCAGTCTCT
>JAMPIV010016515.1:0-47932 GCA_024509875.1 Oreohelix idahoensis | reverse complement strand
TTCATGTGTTTTTCAGTCTTTGTCTTTCTTTTACCAAGGGGGTTCCAGGGCAAGGACTGCCTTGTTATGCTTAGCAGCTGGTTTACTCAATGTGAGCCCTGGCCCTCGCCAGCATCTTCTTCTCATCTCTTGTTCCACGGGCACTTTTCTGGTTTTTGTCACCAGTTACACATTAGTGATCTTGTCCTACAACTTCAATCATTCTCTTCTACTCCAGCAGCCATTTATGAAAGTCTGTAGCTTTTTGATTGCTGTTTGTCTTGTTCTCCATGTTTCAGAGATTTATAATATTACATCAAAAACAATCCAGTTTATGGCTGCTGCTACCTCATGTATGTTGTATGAAACTGTGCATGGTGGCTGGTAACTTCACTTTATAAAAAAGACTGCTAAAAAAAACCCCTACTGCAAGAGCACTTGATTGCTTTGCTGCAGGCTTCATGTAAAGGACGGAGCCACAGTAGCGCAGTGGTTAGTGCACTGGCTTAATAACTCAGTGGTCCATGGTTCGATCCCTAGTTGAGGTGGGATTTTTGTAGGCCACAAACGGCTCCTGGGTCGACCCAGCCTCATGGATTGGGTACCAGTACAACTCTGGGAAGGTTAAGGCAGCCGGCGTGATGCTGACCACATCACCCCTAGTGTGCCGATGGTCAAGAAAATATGGGCCTAACACCATATTCCCAATATGCCTCAATGGGCCTGTAACGGGATCCTTTCATGTAAAGGGGCCAGCTGTTGTTGGTGCCCCCATGCTCCATAGGGAAGGGCAAAGGGAAATGATGATGAGGATGCAAGCCCAAAACTAAACATGTTCAGTGTTACAGAAAAAATGTGAAGCCTATATATAGTGTTATAATAAAACTTGTAATTGACAACTTTGCTACACCAAACTATGTAACTAGTATATATAGTGTTAATGCAAAACTTAAAAAACTAGAATTTTTACAATTTTGCAGTAATACAGGGGAAATGATATCTTTTCATATAATTTGTTTAGTATGTCTGCAAGTTTGAAACATAGCTGCAATCAATACGGATTGGTTGATAAAAATACAGCTCAATGACTTTTCATGATTGGAAAAAATTCCTTTGCCCGCTGTGATCAATAGCATGTGTACAGTACACATTATTCTGGGTAAAAGAATGCCTTTCGTTTTGAAATTTTTTACACAGGTATTTCCACTACTACTACATACAGAGTAAACAGTGTAAAAGCATTCATTAATGAAATTAATTAATTAATTAAATGGTAAGTGTAAATAATATAAAGTCAGGTCATAAGCTATTAAGTTAACAATTGTAAAGATAACTGTATATATGCAAACATTGTGAAAAAAAGAGCTGTTAAGTCTTTGGCTGCATAATCTGTTAGCTAAAAATGTCAGGTGACTACAGACATGATGGCCCGTATAGTTCTTGGGGGTCTCTGAAGAAACAACAGGACCACTGTTCCCTTAGCCATGACATAAGGGTGACTAGTACAATGTTGTACTTGAGATTGGCCCCTTGGCCATGACATATGGGTGACTAGTACAATGTTGTACTTGAGACTGGCCCCTTGGCCATGACATAAGGGTGACTAGTACAATGTTGTACTTGAGACTGGCCCCTTGGCCATGACATAAGGGTGACTAGTACAATGTTGTACTTGAGACTGGCCCCTTGGCCATGACATAAGGGTGACTAGTACAATGTTGTACTTGAGACTGGCCCCCTTGGCCATGACATAAGGGTGACTAGTACAATGTTGTACTTGAGACTGGCCCCTTGGCCATGACATAAGGGTGACTAGTACAATGTTGTACTTGAGACTGGCCCCTTGGCCATGACATAAGGGTGACTAGTACAATGTTGTACTTGAGACTGGCCCCTTGGCCATGACATAAGGGTGACTAGTACAATGTTGTACTTGAGACTGCCCCTTCGGCCATGACATAAGGGTGACTAGTACAATGTTGTACTTGAGACTGGCCCCTTGGCCATGACATAAGGGTGACTAGTACAATGTTGTACTTGAGACTGGCCCCTTGGCCATGACATTGGGTGACTAGTACAATGTTGTACTTGAGACTGGCCCCCTTGGCCATGACATAAGGGTGACTAGTACAATGTTGTACTTGAGACTGGCCCCTTGGCCATGACATAAGGGTGACTAGTACAATGTTGTACTTGAGACTGGCCCCTTGGCCATGACATAAGGGTGACTAGTACAATGTTGTACTTGAGACTGGCCCCTTGGCCATGACATAAGGGTGACTAGTACAATGTTGTACTTGAGACTGGCCCCTTGGCCATGACATAAGGGTGACTAGTACAATGTTGTACTTGAGACTGGCCCCCTTGGCCATGACATAAGGGTGACTAGTACAATGTTGTACTTGAGACTGGCCCCTTGGCCATGACATAAGGGTGACTAGTACAATGTTGTACTTGAGACTGGCCCCTTGGCCATGACATAAGGGTGACTAGTACAATGTTGTACTTGAGACTGGCCCCTTGGCCATGACATAAGGGTGACTAGTACAATGTTGTACTTGAGACTGGCCCCTTGGCCATGACATAAGGGTGACTAGTACAATGTTGTACTTGAGACTGGCCCCTTGGCCATGACATAAGGGTGACTAGTACAATGTTGTACTTGAGACTGGCCCCTTGGCCATGACATAAGGGTGACTAGTACAATGTTGTACTTGAGACTGGCCCCTTGGCCATGACATGAGGGTGACTAGTACAATGTTGTACTTGAGACTGGCCCCTTGGCCATGACATGAGGGTGACTAGTACAATGTTGTACTTGAGACTGGCCCCTTGGCCATGACATGAGGGTGACTAGTACAATGTTGTACTTGAGACTGGCCCCTTGGCCATGACATAAGGGTGACTAGTACAATGTTGTACTTGAGACTGGCCCCTTGGCCATGACATAAGGGTGACTAGTACAATGTTGTACTTGAGACTGGCCCCTTGGCCATGACATAAGGGTGACTAGTACAATGTTGTACTTGAGACTGCCCCCTTGGCCATGACATACTTGAGGGGCCCCTTGACCATAGGGTGACTACAATGTTGTACTTGAGACTGGCCCCCTTGGCCATGACATAAGGGTGACTAGTACAATGTTGTACTTGAGACTGGCCCCTTGGCCATGACATAAGGGTGACTAGTACAATGTTGTACTTGAGACTGGCCACTTGGCCATGACATAAGGGTGACAAGTACAATGTTGTACTTGAGACTGGCCCCTTGGCCATGACATAAGGGTGACTAGTACAATGTTGTACTTGAGACTGGCCCCTTGGCCATGACATAAGGGTGACTAGTACAATGTTGTACTTGAGACTGGCCCCTTGGCCATGACATAAGGGTGACTAGTACAATGTTGTACTTGAGACTGGCAATCTCATTCATCATCATCATTCCTTTTCGTTCCCTGTGGAACATAGGGCAGAAACAGTTGCTCTCCATCGATTTCTATTCTGGGCTGTCTTTTTTCAGCTGTGCCCAAGTCATTCCAATTTCCCTAGCCTCCTCTTCAACAGTTCTTCTCCAAGTTCTCTTTGGCCTCCCCACTCTTCTTTTCCCCTGTGGGTTCCAGTCAAGGGCAATTCTGGCTGTGCTTGATTTTTCTCTTCTGAGTGTATGTCCTATCCATCCCCACTTTCTTACCTTAATTTCTGTTTGTATTGGCTGTTGCCCGCATCTTTTCCTTAGCTCTATATTTGTTATTACATCTGGCCATCTTATACGGAGGATCCGTTGAAGACATCTATTTACAAATGTCTGTAGCTTGGAGGTGATACTCTTTGAGACATGCCATGTCTCTGAGCCAAACAGCAAGACTGACTTCACACTTGAGTTAAAGATTCTAATTTTGTTCTCTCTGGATATAGCTGAGGAGTTCCATATTGGTCGAAGGGCATTAAAAGCGCATCTGGCTTTATTGATCTTTGAGCAGACATCACCAGCTGTTCCCTCTCCTTTGTCAATGTTACTCCTCAGATGTGAAAAGCTTTCTACTTCTTGAATGACTTGATCATTGATCTTCATCGAGTCCATCTGCCTATTATTTATTCTCATTTCCTTTGTTTTATTTACATTTATGTGTAGTCCCATCTTTTCTGCTTCTGTTACTAATCTATTTGTTTTCTCCTGCATATCTTGCTGTCTATGTGATAGAAGACACAAATCATCTACAAAGTCTAGATCATCCATTGTTTGTTAAATTTCCACTGTATTCCAGTTTTCTCTCCCTCTGTTGTCTGTCTCATAACCCAGTCTATGACCATGAGAAAAATTGTCTGTGATAGCAGACATCCTTATCTGACCCCACTGTGTACTGTGAAGGGCTCTGATAGTTTTCCTTTGTGTACTACTTTGCATGAGGCCTCCTGGTAGAAATCGTGGATGATTTTAATGAATTTCTCTGGGATTCCATAATGTCTCAGGATTTTCCATATCACAGTGTGGTCTATACTGTCAAAAGATTTTCTGAAGTCCACAAAATTTATATACAAGGGGGTCTGCCACTCATTTGATTGTTCTATGATGATTCTAAGTGTTGCTATCTGGTCTGTGCATGATCTTCCTGCACAAAATCCTGCCTGTTCCTCTCTGAGTTTGTTATCCACCGCCTTCTTAATACAGTCAAACAAAATTCTGGTCAAAATTTTTCCAGCCACTGCTAGTAGTGTTATACCCCTCCAGTTGCTACATACAGTCAAGTTTCCTTTCTTTGGCAGCTTGATAATGTGGCCTTCCTTCCAGCTTTTTGGGATGGCCTCTTTTTCCCAAATTTTCTTGAAGAGCTGGTGTAGCAACTCTGTAGTGTATGGTATATCTGGCTTCAGGGCTTCTGGTGGTATTTCATCTGGTCCTGCAGACTTCCCATTTTTCAGCTATTTTATTGCCCAAGAGATCTCTTGTTTAGTGGGCGGGTTCATGTTGCACTATAGTGGCTCTTCTGCTGGTTCTATGATGGGTTGCTGTATTGGCTGGTTTTGCCTTAAAATTTTCAGCCCATCTGGCCCTTTGTTTCTCTTCATTGCTAATGCTTTGACCTTCTCTGCTCTTCACTGTTGTATTGTGGTTTAGCTGTTTCTTAGATAAAGTTCTAGTAATATTATATAATGTTTAAAAGTCTCCTTTTTTTGTCGCGATCTCGGCTTCCTCTGTTAATTTTTCAATAAATTCTCTTATCTTGTCTGGCACTCTTTTTTCACTTTCCTGTTTAGCTCCCAATATATTGTGAGCAGTTGTGTTTTCTATTCTGCTTCTTTACAGTTGTTTACTTGCTGTTTGATGTCTCTCCTTTCTCTTATGAGGTTCCATGTGTTTTCTGTGAGCCATTCCTCCTGTTGTTTATTTCTTTTGCCAAAAACTTCTTCACATGTATTCCTGTATACTTCCTGAATTGTGCACCAATGGTTACCTATACTTTCCTTTTCCAAGTTCTCCAGTGCTTCAAATCTATTTCTCAACTTTAGGATAAACTGAACTCTTATGTCTTTGTTCATAAGGTTCTGGGTATTATACTTCGGGTTTGATCTTTCTGCTCTGTTTTTGTGCGCCCTCAATTTTATCGTCAGTGATGCCAAGAGAAGGTTGTGGTCTGATGCTATGTCAGCTCCTCTCTTTACTCTAACATCCTGTAGGCATCGTTTCCATTTTCTTTCTATGGTGAAGTGATCTATCTGATTTTGCGTGTGCCCATCTGGGCAGTTCCATGTAGTCTTGTGTATGTCTTTATGTGGGAAGATGGTCCATCCGATGACCAGATCATTCAAATCACAAAAGTTTACAAAAAGCTCTCCCTTTTCATTTCTGTTTCCTATGCCATTCTTTCCCATAATTAGTTCACAGTTTTTGTTGTCTACTCCTACTTTTACATTTAAATTTCTCATTATTATCTTAATGTCTCTTCTGTGTGTTTTGTCCAGTGTTCCTTGGAGTTCATCATAGAAATCTTGCTTCTTATCATCATCTGCATTGTTTGTAGGGGCATAACACTGAATGATGGTGATTTTTCTTCCCTTTCCCTGGAATCTTGCCGTTATTATCCAGGGTGATGTTGGTTCCCATTCTATTAATGCTTTTCTGGCTTCCTGGGACATCGTTATAGCAACCCCTTCTGTGTGTGCGTGTGGTCTTCGGCAATCTCATTATATACAGTAAATTGCTATAGAAAACATCATTGTAAGAGCACAGAAATGCTCTGACTGTGAACTTCCTATAAGGGTACTTTTTGCAATGGTAGCTCTATGCTCCGTAAGGAACATAAAGAAATTATGATGATAATGATGATGATAGAATTGACACTGGAACATCATTGATTAGGGAACATATGCTGACTAACGATATCAACAGGCTACCTTACAGTAGTGAAGATTACAGGACTCACATTGGCTAAACCAATTTCAAAGTCCACAATGTTGATTACTTCTTGGCGTGCCGAGCTTGGATCAGCAAATCCTAGGAGTTGTCCCACCTTAAAAATGAGCTCTTCGTATGCCATCAACATTGTCTCATTCCGTGGGACCTGGTAGTACTTTTGTCCAGGCATACTTAAGGATGTCTGGTCCATCTGAAGATAACAAAATAGTCTCACAAGTAAACTTACAAAGACTTCTTCATGTTGCATATTTTAAAAACAAAACTGAATTCTTAATTTAACATTGATATATATTTCATTAGAAACTAATTCAAAGAACATATAAAAGTATAGTCAAATTGTGAACTTTATGTAGGCTCAAAGTATATTTTTGTTCACGTAGTTTCAGGGGTCTATGAAGAGATAAAGAAAAATTAGGCCTACTACAGGCACAGGCATGTCATACAAGGTAACTAATCCCTTCTTCTTCTTTGTTCACCCTCAGACGTCAACTTGAATATGTTCAAAGAAATCAGTGGTCAGTCTGAGGTTGTTGACATCTCTGTTGAGCTTTTCTATGAATGGAACTGGTGATAGCCATTTGCACTTTCTCTGTTCCTCATATGTTGGGCACCTCTGAAGTAGAAGCTCAACCATTATTATATCAGTATCACAGTTACACTCGTCAGCAGTTCTTATCTTTAACTTATTAAATAGATGGTATCCCAATCTGTTGGGGCCCATGCAAAATCTGAAGATTACCACTTGTTCACTTCTGCTGAGCTGGTAATACGCATCATTTTTATTGTGGCTTTTTTTTTTAGATGGGATGACCCATTCCCTTCCTTGCTGCCTTTTGCCTTCCCTAGCTCAGTAGTACAGTCAGATTCCCATTTACAGCTGGGTATACTGCAGCTTGACCGCTACCTGGTTTCAATCCTGGAACCCAGTAATTATGCCGCTCACATGAGGAAAGCACTCACACCGCTTAGCCAATTGGAAACTTTATGAGTCCTGGTTCCATTTTTTTTCTATTACATTAAATATTTTTTGTGAAGTAACATACCCTAAAGACTGTCATAAATAGGTGCTTGCATAGAATAGAAAGATGGAAATGGTATGACAAGAACGCCAATGTGGAATTGTGAAAATGAAATGGCTAAAACAACCATAAAAGCCACACTGAAATCCAAATGGGAAAAAGAGCACACAGGCCATATAAAAAAATAATGCCAATTATCAGCTATCTAGGCAAGACCAGATGATTATTTTCGGCGTACCTACTGGACACATCAGGTTGAGGTACCATCTATACCACAAGTACAGAATTGGTACAAGAAATCTCTGCACCTTTGGCACCAGCCCCATGACAGCTGAACATCTGCTCCAGTCCTGCCCAACTTACAGCAGTGAATGGAGTCGCATATGGCAACAACCTACATCTCTCCATGAACAACTGTTTGGAGATGTCAGAAACCTTGAGCTGACTACTGCCTTTTTTAGAGTCATTAATGTAGAAGTCTGAGGGCAAACGAGGAAGAAGAAGACAAAGAAGAAGAAGAAGTAGAAGGGTGAACAACAAGAACCAGGCAAGTGTTAGTGGAACAAAATAAGATATCCCCATATTGTATAAATTGTTGGACATTTTTTTCTATTAAATAAAAATTAAAATAGAATTTGAGCGATAATTGAAAAAAATTATTTAACTCTTGCTGTCTGGAACAGTTTTTAGGCTTGACTCAGGCACCATAAATTGATGCCATTTTTGTTTTTAAAACAAGCATTTAAAACTTCACTCAGCACCCTACCGCACCCCAAGGGGCATAGGCCTTCAACAAATGAAGTGGTTAGTGCGCATATCTCCTATAGCAAAGTTACTGGGTTCCAGGACTGAAACCTGGTAACAACACGCTCCAGTCTACCCAGCTGTAATTTAATGGGTACCTGACTCTGCTCATGATTTAAGGAATACAAAGGCCACAAGGTAGGAAACTGGTGATATCACTTCATAAAGAAGCTGGACCTGGTATAGTGAAGTCTTTAACACTGTATTTCCCTAAGGCAGTATTTGTGTTACCACCACCTTCACCTTTTTATTTCAAAATGCCCAAGCTCAATGGGACTGAATGAGAAAGGCGTCTGACCTTGAAAACATGCCTGGAGGAATTCTTTAAGTCCACGCCAACATAAAAATTGATGACTGGGTAGTTGCTGTAAGAGTTTAGTTTCATGAGAGTTTGGACCATGTCGAAGTTGACCTCGGACCATCCGCTTGTAACCAGAGGCCAACCTCCAAACTCAGAGCTCAGCAGATTTCTTAGTGGTGTGTCTCCTCTTGAGTTGATCAGATCTGGTTATGAAAGATAAAATCAGTATAATTAAGATGAAGTTGTTGTAGCGGTTGTAATTTTGCTTTATTCCTATCATCATCATCATATTTTTCGCTCCTTATAGAGCATGCAACCACAATTGCAGATGGCTCCCTTAAGAAAGCCTAAACCAATGCACAAACTCTCTCAGTAGTGGTTTATGTAGCAACTGGTTTTATATGGTGAGATTACAAGTCGCACGCACACCATCATATTAGTTGCCTTGTATGACATGCCTGAGTGGGCAGTTGTCATATTATTTGTTTTCTCAGAGACTCCTGGGAAATACACAGGGCTGTTCCTATAGTCATTATCTCAATGGTTACCAACATGTAGACACAACTAGTAGTCACGCTGACAAACTTAATCAATGGTTAGACCAACATGTAGACACAACTAGTAGTCACACTGACAAACTTAACTTAATCAATGGTTAGACCAACATGTAGACACAACTAGTAGTCACACTGACAAACTTAACTTAATCAATGGTTAGACCAACATGTAGACACAACTAGTAGTCACACTGACAAACTTAACTTAATCAATGGTTAGACCAACATGTAGACACAACTAGTAGTCACGCTGACAAACTTAATCAATGGTTAGACCAACATGTAGACACAACTAGTAGTCATGCTGACAAACTTAATCAATGGTTAGACCAACATGTAGACACAACTAGTAGTCACACTGACAAACTTAATCAATGGTTAGACCAACATGTAGACACAACTAGTAGTCACGCTGACAAACTTAATCAATGGTTAGACCAACATGTAGACACAACTAGTAGTCACACTGACAAACTTAACTTAATCAATGGTTAGACCAACATGTAGACACAACTAGTAGTCACACTGACAAACTTAACTTAATCAATGGTTAGACCAACATGTAGACACAACTAGTAGTCACACTGACAAACTTAACTTAATCAATGGTTAGACCAACATGTAGACACAACTAGTAGTCTCACTGACAAACTTAACTTAATCAATGGTTAGACCAACATGTAGACACAACTAGTAGTCACGCTGACAAACTTAATCAATGGTTAGACCAACATGTAGACACAACTAGTAGTCACGCTGACAAACTTAACTTAATCAATGGTTAGACCAACATGTAGACACAGCTAGTAGTCACGCTGACAAACTTAATCAATGGTTAGACCAACATGTAGACACAACTAGTAGTCACACTGACAAACTTAATCAATGGTTAGACCAACATGTAGACACAACTAGTAGTCACGCTGACAAACTTAATCAATGGTTAGACCAACATGTAGACACAACTAGTAGTCACGCTGACAAACTTAATCAATGGTTAGACCAACATGTAGACACAACTAGTAGTCACACTGACAAACTTAACTTAATCAATGGTTAGACCAACATGTAGACACAACTAGCAGCCACGCTGAGGACCCCAGAGATTTGGAAGTGATCACTACCTGCTAACAATCAAAAGAACAACTGAAAGAGTTGCTCAGCCTAGGATTTTCCTATGTATTCCTTATGGAGCACAGAGCCACCTCTGCAGCTTCTCCTCCTGCAGGAAGCCTACCCCAAGCAGTCATATTCTCTTGCAGTTTCTGTAGCAATTTGTGTTACATGATCAGGTTGCCACTCTCATGTACAACCTCATATCAGCCATCTTGGATGACATGCCTGATGGAGCAGTAGTTCTATAGGAAATCAGCTGATAGCATGACACAGCAGTCCTTGATCTGGTATTCCCAGAGTAAGAGAGGTAGAGGAAACACATGGAGAAGAGAACTGATGACAGACATGAAGGGGATGAAGAAGACATGGAAAGATCTTGAGCAGACGGCACAAGACAGGAATAAGTTTGTTGAAGGGTTATGCTCCTTGGGGAGTTGAAAGGTCATGAATGAATGTATATAACTAAATCTTAACCCATATAAGGTTGAACCATGCAGGCAAAATAACTCAGTTTTTGGGCATGGACTAAAAGAAATGACAAACATTCTCAAGGAAATTTTCTGATGAAATCAATAAATAAATAAAGGTAATTAACAGGCACTCGTTGCACAGAAAGGAAAACACCATTCAACAGAAAAGAAATATAAGTTATAGGCTTACTGGGGGAGCCGCGCTGGTGTAATGGCTTCGGCGTTGTACTGGCGACCAGGTGTTCATGGTTCAAACCCGGGCGTTGGCGTTTGAAGAAATGTTTACGGCCGGAAATTTGACTGAATAGCCTGAACGGCTCCTGTGATAAACCCTCTGTGGATGGGAAGGAGCGAAGCTCCTGACCGGGTTGGAAGGAAAGTCCTCAGGTTCCCCAGCCTCGCAATGACATGTCATTGGGCCGAAGGGCTGAAAGCCTAAGTGCCGCTGGTTAAAAAAAAAAAAAAAAAAAAAATAGGCTTACTGGGATTCGAACTGAGGCCCATCCTTCTTCATCTTCTTTGTGTGCACTCTCAGACGTCTACTTGAATATTGTCAAAGAAAGTAGTAGTCAGCTTGAGGCTGTTGGTATCTCCATAGAGTTTTTCCAGGAATGGTACTGGTGATAGTCATATGTGCTTTCTTTGTTCCTCATATGTTGGGCGTCTTTGAAGCAGACGTTCAGTTGTCATTTTATCAGTGCCACATTTACACTCATCGGTAGTTCCTATCTTTAGCTTGTTGAGTAGATGATATCCAATCTGCTGTGGCCCATGTGGAGTCTGAAGATTATCACTTGTTCTCTACTGCGGATCTGGTAATATGCACCATTTTGTGTGTATCCTGGATGCCTGCATCCCGTTTGTTTCTGTATCTGATTCTGATAAAACTCATTGCCTCTTCGAAAGTTATGCTTGTATCAGGTTGAGAGGTAGCTTTCCACCCTCTTATGCCAATCTGTCAGCCTCTTCATTGCCTGGGATACTACAAAGAGATGGGATCCATTGTATCACAGCCCTTTTGAATCGTTGACATAGTTTGTGGAGCACTACACTTAAGTCATCCAGGTCTGCATTATTCTGGCTCCCAAGTCTGTTGGTTTATCTTCTTCTTCCAGTAAGTCTAGGAATGAAAAAGAAACCTCACAGAAATAATGGACTTTTAGAAATGTACAATAAGCAGTGGTAGTCATCGTTAGATGCAAAATAGGTCAAAGTCAAGGTCAGCTACAGTGGAGAGCCAATATAACCACTGCCTCGGAACGCTAAGGCTCGGGGAAGTCAAAATTGTCGCACATTAAAAATTAAGCACAGTGAATCAACCATAGATGAGTACTTGAAAACTTCTCTAACAACCCAGCCAAGAAACTGACAATTTTAACAGACTCAGCACTTTCAGCTCTTCAAACACTAAGAAATGCCCATGAATGTAGTCAATAATTTACGAGAATGGAAAAAGCCCAAATGTAACAAAAGAGACATTAAGTGGCGTAACTATGGCCCGGGTGGAACAGGCATGTCCCAGAGGCCTCAGCGCAGAGGGGCTCATGGAAAGTAGTGGTCGGAAGGGACTTTCGCTTTCATATATTTCATTTTAATTTCCTTAGTTCCTGTTTTTAAAGGCCATAGCATGTTCAAGATTCTGGAGATATAAATGTAAGGGATAAAGAAGACATGGAAATATCTTGAGCGGATGGCACAGGACAGGAGGACCTGGCACAGGACAGGAGGACCTGGCTTTTCAGGACAGGAGGTTTTCTGGCTACGGAAATAGGACATGCACAGAACGGAGGACATTAGCACAGGACAGGTCTTGGCACAGGACAGTCCTGGCACAGACAGGAGGACATCACAGGTCTACAAGGACCTAAAAGCACAAGGACGTCATAGGATTTTATTGGCACAGGTCAGGAGGACCTGGCACAGAGTATCATATTTACTGTGTTCAGGAACTGGACCTGCACAGGACAAATCTTCCGGCACAGGACAGGATGACGAGAGACAGGACAGGAACTCACAGACAGTGGGAATGGCACATGAAACGTTTTAACTTGGCACAGCGACACGAGGCCTGGCACAGATGACAGGAGATTAACCATTGGCAAGGACAACGCACACTTTGGCATAGAAGAGAAGCCTGGCACAGGACAGGAGGACCTGGCACAGGACAGGATGATTGAGACAGGACAGGACGGACTTGGCACATTCTAGTTCTTAAGCTGTGGATAAAGTCACTGAGCGCCAGGCAGAATCCTAGCACAGTTTCAGGATTTTGATTGCACAGTAAATTGTTGCACAGTAAAGGAGGACCTGGCACATGCTACAGAGAGAACTATGGCTTACAGTCTCAAACCTAGCGGTGACATCAGGAGGACAGCAACCCTGGACAGTCTACAGGCACATGACAGGAGGACAGCATTTAAGCAGTCAGGAGGACCTCATCATGCACCTGACAGGACTTGGCAACAGGACACCAGGTTAACGAACAGCCTAGGATTGGCTCAGGGACAGGTAGGAACTGAAGCACATTATCAGTTGGTAACTCCCTACCTACTGGACGCCCAGGAGAAGTCCAAGCAGATAAGCTACAGGACAAGGACAGGCCAACAGAATTCACTTTCCACAGGAAGGAGGACTTGCCACAGGAATCAGGAGACTTGGTCAGTGAGGAAGGAGGACCTGGCTTATTCATATCTGAACCAAACAGACTTGACAGTTCTAAACAGGAGTATTTCTTTTCAAAGGATATGAACATTGATTTTACAGGACAGTTAAAGTAATTTTGCACAGGACGTAAGGACTTGGCATTCAGTTTGACTTAGTAGACTTGTATGTGGCACTGTTCAGGAAAACATTCTCACCCTCTTTGTATTAGGAGTTACTACTAGTTCATCTTCACAGGAGGATTTGAGCAAGAAAGAGTTAGTCTGTCACCAGAAAAATAGGAGAGTTGGCAGTCAAACAAGAGAGAATTGGCACTGGACAGGAGGACCTGGCCCAGGACTGTTAACTCTTTCCCAGGACAGGAGCTCACATCTGTGAAAACATGACAAAGGTCAATGGCTTTCTACAGGATCTTCCTTACTTATATCAGGACTAGGACATGGCACATGCGACAATTGAGATTCATGGCATTCAGGTCAATTGGAGTGCACCATCAACTATATCTGCGACAATGGCACAGGACAGGAGGATCTGGCACAACCATGTTGAAGGCCTATGCTCCTTGGGAAGCTCAAATGTACTGATGATGAAGAAGTAGTTAAATTTTTTATACAGATATGCTGTATACTGAATATAGTTCTTTAACCCATTATATAAGGGGGACCCAGTGTTTTAGACTCGTGTTGATGGACCTGAACTCGTGTCGATGGACCTGAACTCAAGTTGATGGACCCAAACTCGTGTTGATGGACCTGAACTAGTGTTGATGGACCTGAACTCATGTTGATGGACCTGAACTCGTGTTGTTTGACCTGACCTTGTGTTGATGACTTTTCTTGAGATCTGCCAGTTTTGAAGAACCAACCTCGCATTTCTTATTCATAAAACATTGATACGGAGGAACCTAAAATGGTTTGCGGAGGAACCGAAAATAGTTTTGATTAGAACAATAAAATAACATGAATGTTCTGTGACCAAATAAAAGGAGCCAAGAAGTGAAATGGTAAAAATAGAAATGATTATGTTTCATTATTTTTAAAGTGATTGTTCAAATGATAGCGATTGTGTCTATAAATAGTTTTAGATCAAACTCTAGATGATGACTTGGGACTTGGCTTATGTCTATGAAAAGTTTTAGATCAAACCCTAGACTGCTACTTGGGACTTGACGAATGCTACTGTAAGGGAATTGAGACTCGAGTTCAGACTTGTACTAAGAAGTTTGAAATTCAACTTTGAAGCTTGTTATGAAATACTTGACAACTCTGGGAGAACCCCACTTAATTTGGCACAGGAGTTTCTTACATTGTAGCTATGCCACTGAAGATATTTCATGGCTAATACATATTAATATAATAGGACAATGGGCTCTTAACTTTTCTTGTGCCATGGACCCCTTCAATTGTCCGCTGAAGGCTACGGACCCCTTTGATTTTCCGCTGAAGGCTACTGACCCCGTTTTAGAAAAGAATTACATAGACACATAATACAAATGTTGGCATACAACTAATACATTGTATTGCAAGGAATAATCGCTAAGCATACACAGTCAAATTGAAAAAAAGACCCCCTCCCCAAGGGGTTCGTGGACCACATATTAAGAAATTATGAAGGCCTACTAGACTCTATGGGTTCCCATCCTTTTTTTTTTTTTGCTCATGGCCCTCTGCTGAGCCTTATTTACTTCTGTTTCCATCCCCTACCCTTCACAGTCGTTCAGCGGGGAAAAAATGGTACTTTACCATCTTACTGTGGCCCCCTAATAATATGGCATGGCCCTGGGGGCGCCATATGGCATGCGTTGAGAACCACTGTACTAGAGGATGTTCAGGTTTAAAAGTGTGAGAACCTTCACAAGCCGGCATAGAAGAAATTGACACCTGAAACGTTAAAAGATTTTTCGAACATGATATTTTCTAATGCGACAGTTGTTAACTATTCACCAACTTTTGAGGACAATGTCCACTTGATCTCCGAGAAGTCCGAAGATGCTAAGACTGGACTTGTCAGCCGGAATAACGTTCTCCTTCATCCATCTCCCGCACGCAAACTGGTAGAAATCGTCACAGTAAGGCACGCTGGGATCAATGTAATTGTTTATCCTGGCGGCTGTTAGGCACACGAGTGGAAACATAAATTACGTTTCAATTATTAAGTCAATATAAATTATATTATTGAAGCATACTATACTGTACAAGAAATACAACCATCACAGACGAAACAGAAGATTATTGCAAAAACTGCAATATATAAGTAAATGTAGAAACTTTAATGGGCAACAAGTCCCGGCAAGCAGTACAAAAATTAGTAAAACATATCACAAAAACAAAAGCAACAATTTAAAAGATGACAGGATGAAAGACAAACAATATTTGAAAAATAAACTCCTAATTTTCTTACAACACCAGCAATAATAACAAAGTAACGTTATCATAAATAATTAATATAACAAAGGACAAAAAGTACGCACAAACAAGAAATATATTACATTTAAAGAGGGCGCCCTGATATAAACAACACTTCCATGCATGTGGATAATGGTTGAAAGGTGCTCATTACCCATCGTAGCAAACACTTAACAAATATATATATATATACTGTACGGTCGGCCGTCTTGTCGTAAACAGTGTCAGGGTTAGGATTAACGTTGTTTGTTTATGTTAGTTCAATTTGGTCTGCGAATTATGGTGGTGTAATAAAATGAGTGAAGAAGGAATAATCCTTCTTAATTAAGGGAATGTTCATCCTTAGTCCACAACAATTGAGACAGTCAGTGAGGTGGAGGAATCTGACAAGGTCAACGGCTCACAAAGTGAAACAGCAAAGTGTGTGGCACACTTGAGGCGTATCAGGACACAGGAAAAGATTACGGCTGGCCACCGTGGAAGAGATTGGAGCCTCATCATGTAAAACCCTACATAATGTAGTGGAGACACAACAGAAAAAAAAAACAGAAACAAATAAAGAGGTCCTGTAAAACCTAGGAATGAAAAGAGAATTAATGAAGGAGATCAAAATTAGACAGCTAAAATATTTTGCCATGTAAAAAGACACAACACCTTACTGAAGACCATAATATACTGTTCAAAAAAAGAAACGCATAGCTACTGAAGGCACACACATAGCCATAATTTTGACTTTCAATAACTTTTTTAATTTAATGAGTTAATTGTTCAAATTGCACGCAAGAATACTTTAGGGTTCAACCAATCAATTGACAGTTGTTTTCCATCTGGGTCACGAGAGTTTTTTGGCGTACGGGCTTTCTCGTTAGTATGGTGTGTGGCCTCCTATTGCGTCGATCAGCGACTGGCATCTCCTGGGCATGGATGGGATCAGACGTCTGATATGGGCCTGTGGGATGGCTGCCCACTCTTCCTGGAGTGCCTGGAACAGATCACGACGATTGGCTGGAGCAACAAACACGTCTATGCAGCTCATCCCACAGGTGCTTAATAGGACTCATGTCTGGAGACAGGGATGGCCAGGGAAGGGTGAGAATGTTGTTGGCAGTCAGGAACTGCGTGGTCAACCGTGCTCAATGGGGTCTGGCGTTGTCCTGTTGAAACACAGACCTTTGGGCAGCCAAAAGTGGAAGGACATGGGGTCGATGAATTTCATTGACGTATCGTTGCGCATTCAAGCCTCCTTCAATGTGCACCAATTGACTCCTTCCGTTGTAACTGATCATTCCCCACACCGCTGCACCTCCACCACCGTGCGGCGGAGCTTCATCAATGCAATTTTGGGCAAAACGTTCATTTCGCCTACGGTAGACCTTACGCCGTCTATCATGACGCTGCAACAAAAAGAAAGATTCGTCACTAATCCAGACACGTCTCCATTGATTGTCAGCTGCCCAGGGACGATGTTGGTTGGTCCAAAGAAGTCGATTTTGGCCATGGCTGCACGTAAGGACAGGTCCTCGGTGAGGTCGTTGTGCCCAAAGTCCAGCGTCATGCAGTCTATTCCGGACAGTTTGATCAGACACATGACGTCCTGCAGGCAATGACTGGGCAGTTGAGGAAGCTGTTGTAAACCTGTCTCTGAGGTGACGAAGCCGAATAAAGCGATCCTCCGCTGCTGTTGTCACTCTGGGTCGTCCACTGCGATGCCGGTCTTCAACTGAGCCAGTGGCTTGGAACCGGTGCCAAAGTCGACTGATGGTACTCTGATGCACGTTTAGATGCCTGGCAACCTGACTTTGACTTTCGCCTGCATGCAGTCGGCCAATAGCAATGTTCCTTAAATTTATCGATAAAGACGCCATAAATGTCTGCTTGAAAATGAACTGAATTTTTTGTGTGTAGCGTTATCCTTTTATAGGGTTTCAGTTGCGTAGTCAGTGAATAGTGTTCACCACAAATTTTGTTGCTTTCACGTGCGCGCAACATGAGCTGTGGTCAAAAATTGCGTCATAAACACTATTGACCACTGCGTTGTAACGATTACAAAAACGAACGCAATTCAGGTCAAAACGTGCATTTGACACTGTAAAGAACATTTGAGGCTGGTTTTTATATACCCTAGCACCAAATTTTACTTACAAACTCATAAAAACGCGTCCTCGGATAGCTATGCGTTTCTTTTTTTGAACAGTATATAGATGGCAAATTGAAGGCAAACGTACAAGAAGAAGATGGCGCTATAAACAGGAAGATAACATCAAGAGATGGACAGGAAATAGTCTATCAGAGTGCACCATCAAGACAAGAGACAGAAGACATTGAAGATCTAATGCAGCCGACCTTCTGAGTGAAAATGGCACCTGATGATGATGAATAAAATTGAGAACCCCGTCTAGTTCCCGGGGGTCTCTGAAAAGACAAAGAATAGGACTACCGCACCGTCAGGCATTTCGTACTAGGCAACTAATATGAGGTTGTGTATGGGACAGGTAACCTCATGATGTAAAACCAAATACCACAGAAACCATTGCTTCAAGAGTGGTGCTATCCTTCGTGCAGACTTCCTACAAGGGGAACAGCTACAATGGTGACTTCATGCTCCCGAAGGAGCGCAAAGAAAAATAATGCTGATGAACAAATCATGTTGTTGCTATTAAATGTTTATTGAGATAGAACACGGGTAGAGATTTAGCGTTTGATCTAGGGTTAGAGTTTGAAAGAAAGATAGCCATTAACTCTAACCTTAACCCTAACCCTGTTTGCTCCAAGGTAATCGACCGGACAGTAAAGTGTGACTCAACCATAGAAATGTATGCAATATTTCAGATGTTGACTTCTTCTTCATCTTCTTCAAGCACCATGCCTGGTGTCGTAGGAGATCATGTCTCTTCACAACTTCCGGTATCCAAGTACAATTTATCAATTCTGTTGTTGACGTCTTCCCATCCCACGATGTCAAACTGTCCAGTATTTGCTCTCTTTGTCTTCTCCTATCTCTTTTTCCTTCAATCTTACCTGTTGTTACGATATTTTCCATCTTCCCTATTCTCATAACAAGCCCCCCAAAAAGTAGATTGCTTCTTTGTAACTTGTGAAATAAGTTTCCTTTGCGCATTGGCCTCTTTCAGGACATCCTCATTACTCTTTTTGGCTGTCCATGTTACTTTTTACATTCTTCTGTAAAACCACATCCCTGTGTCCTCTATTGCCTTCCCTACTTGTTTAATAATTGTCCATGACTCACTCTCATATGTCAGGATTGGTTCTATATAACACTGAAGAACTCTTTTCTTACTTCCAATGACAAAGAATTGTTGCATAAAATATTCTTTTGTTATATTAATGATGACAAATCTCCCGTTCAACCTCTGATGGGTTATAATTAAGATATATATTGTTTTCAAATCCAAATAATTTGAACAACTGCCGATATGAGAAAGTGGCATCACATTTGTCAAATCATTGTAAATAGGGCAAATCACAATTACCAATTATGCTTGTATGCTAAAAAAAAAAAAAAAACCGAACAAAATCAAGCAGAACCTCTGAACAAGAATAATATTAAGGTGGAGGGGTGTAAAGTCCTGGTGGTTCCAGTTATATAACTGACTTTAACTGATATTTAATTAACTTTCGCCTGTAAGGCGAAAAGCCATATGCTTTGTAAGAACAGCATTAGACCTTCACAATCCCAACTACTACATATTAACCTTTGTTCGTGTTAAAATAGTCTTCATTTTATAGAATGTTGTTTTTACCTGAGCTATTGTGCTCTTCACTTCTGAGATGCATCTTCCATCCGTTGTTATTAATGTGCCTAGGTATTTGAATTTATTGACCAGGTTTAAAACTGTTCTATTTGTCAGAAGTTGACACACAGCAAAAATAAAAATCATGATCATTTTCTTATAACAACGAAAAATATGACTTAACAGATGGAAGTCAATTAAATATCTGTTAAAGTCAGTTATATAACTGGAACCACCAGGCCTTTACACCCCTTCACTTTAATGTTATTCTTGTTCAGAGTTTCTTCTTGATTTAAAAAAAAAAAATTATTTAACGTATAAGCACAATTGTGATTGTTCATATTATTTGGAATTGAAAACAATATATATCCTAATTATAACCCATCAGAGGTTGAACGGGATATTTTTCTTCATTAATTAAAAAAAAAAATTAAAAAAAAATAGTACGGTATACTTAAGTCCCAAAGGCCTTAGAAAATAAAGCAGAAACTAAACTACACTTGAAGAAATTCGCATAGAAGATGTAGAATCTTACATTTGATCTTGGCAGCAATGTAGACAAAGTCGGAAAAACATACAGTGATATTTTTAAAAAAATACAAAAGGCAAGAGCAGCTTTTATTGCACTGGGAAATATATGGAAATCAAAAGAAATCAAATCCAACCCAGTAATATGAATCTTTAACTCAAATGTCACATGAGTCTTATTGTACGGCTCTGAAACATGTTCTCGTAAATGAGTTATGTTTGTGATGTAACACCTGGTGGCTGCTGAAATAACTGAAAAAAGATTTTCCTTGAAGAGCGGTTCGTGTCGAGATTATAATAAAAGTTTTGGTAATATCGGAATGAAGTTCGCCGAACGCTCTGCAATGAATATGTATATAATTTGTGTATTTTCGTACCATTTAGGGTTTGTATTAGGGTTAGGGTTAACCATAATCCTTAACTCTAAATGGTACGAAAATACACATTATACACATATTCATTGCTGAGCGTTCGGCGAACTTCATTCCGATATTACCAAACTTTTTTTTTTTCCTTTAATCATGAATTTTAAAAAAAAACCCTCAATATTTTGGTATTCTTAAAATTGAAAGTGTTTGCCAGCAAATTAGAACATGAAACGTTCAGTCCAGTACTTTGTTATATTTTTGTCTGTGATGAAAAAAAATCATCAACATTATTATTATTATGTTTTTCCCGTCTGTTTCATTCATTGTATTTCTGCTTTACCAAGGAGCATAGGTCAATTCTTCCTGTCCATTGCCATCAGCTCAAGGACTTTCCATCTCCTCTTCACGCTTTATTTCTCTCTCCAGTTCTCTTCTCCGTGTGTTTTTCGATCTCCCTCTACGAACTTTACCATGGCGATTCTAGGACTGCCTTGTGATGTTATGAACTGATTGTATTGTTTGGAGAAGTTACAATGTTGTTTCTTACCTGCTGCCACACATTCCTTTGTAAGGCATATCTCGGATTCTGTGGATATACCCGTATAAGAGTTGTTAATTTTTCTTGTACGTTCCAACGAGAATTATCGACAAAAAGAGAAAGATAAACAGAAGAATTAATGCCTAAAATCTATACATTGAACTCACTACAAAGAATTGTCAAAGTCATAAAAACCTTGAAATCACTTTGTCACACTGTCATAATGAAATCACTGCAAATAACTGTCAATGTTATAATTCTGAAATCACGTCTAGAAATGTCAAATTGACACCATGAAATCATTACAAAGAATTATCAAAGTCACAATAATCCTGAAATCACGTCTATTAATGTCAAATCCCCTAAATTAAAAATATACGAGAGCTGCGTAATTTCTGTACTACTGTACGGTGCAGAATGCTGGAGATTAACAGAAATAACCAAACTGTTCTCTTTCCACATAACTTGCCTAAGGAAAATTCTTCAAATTTTCTGGCCGAACACCATCATCAACCAACAGATGCTAACTCGGAGGCACCAAGAAGACATGCCCACCATCATAGCGTGTAGACGCTGGTATGGGGTTGGCCACATCCTCAGAAGGGACCATGACACCATCATCAGAACTACCATGCTATGTACTACAGAATGAAAGCAAAAGCAATCGTGGCCAAAAGCCACCTGGCGGAGAACTGCGGAGGTAAGAATGCTAAGCTTGAACCAGAGCTGGAGCAAAACACAAAGGATGACTGCCGACCGAGCACAGTGGAGACAGTGTGTAGATGCCATACAAGATGCCACAAGGCGTAATGGTCACTGATTGCTTTGTCAGTCAGCGGCCATTAACTAAAGAAGATGAAGACATGTCAAATCTCCACCATGGAACCACTTAAAACAATTGCCAATGCCACAATCCTGAAGTCACTTCTAAAAACGTTTATAATAATTGCAATCTTGCAAGCACTTCTAAAAACTATTACAAACATCATCTCAACGAAATAATTTCTACAAGCTTTCACAATCACTATCACCACCAAAATAATCTTCATTACTTACTTAGCCGTTATTTTTCTACCCTGGGGTGTAGACGTTTGCCAGAGAGAACGCCATACTGTTCTATCGGTGGTCTTCCTCTTGACCTGGTTCCAATCTAGTCCTCGGTCCTTCAGGCATTGTCTAATGTTGTACTCTCAGTGATCTATGAGTCGTCCTGGAGGTCTGGATCCCTGGCCTTGATTTAAGAATCAGGGCAACATCTTCATCACCATTGGTTTTCTCTTCTGTGATATTTATTATCATTTTTGAGGCTTGACCGTGTTCACAGTTAAAAAGCTCTGAGAAATATTCTTTCCATCTTTCCATCACTTCCTTTCGGGAAGTAAGCATTCTGTCTTGTTTGTCTTTCATAAATTTAAGAGGGCCCTGTTTTTCCTTCCTCGTGTTCTTCATGGTCTTCTAGGACAATTTCTGGCTTTCTTCAGCATCTTTTTCTAGCTTTTCTCTAAATTCTTCCCAGGATTTCTGTTATACTGCTAGCACCTTGTTCTTTGCTTCTGTTCTGAGTATCACATGTTCTCTATATTTCTCTGTTTTTTTTTTCCTGGTGCGTTTTTAGCTTCTAAGTATTGTTTCACTGCCCTTTTCTTTTCTCTTATTTTCTCTATAACTTCGTCTGTCCAGAAGGTGTCCTCTTTCCCTTCTTCCCAATTCGAACTTCACCACATGCTTCTGCTGCAGCTGTTTTTATGATGTCCTTAAATTTAAGCCGGAGAGTTTCTAGGTCATCTGATCATTCTTCTAGGTTTTTCACTGCAGTCACAATAAGCCCCTGTTACATAGTCTTAACATCTGGCTCTCTTAGCTTGTAGGCTTTAATTCTCATCTCTCCTGCTTGCTTATTTATTTTCTAGCGTCATGATGGAGATTGCTGTCACGAAATACATTCGTTCTCTTTTTCTGGTCTTCAATATTCTCCGGCCTTACTCACACGAACCATCCCTTCTAAGCGCAACATGTCGTTTGTTCATTGTTTACGCTCTCGTCGTTTCACGGTTATCTTACCACATCTTATCCTACTTGTCACTCCCTTACTATTACCTATCCACTGGACCTGTTTATGAAACAACATTGACTCCTATTTGTGCAGGGTGAAGTGTTTACGTTACCTAACAGCTTCTGCCAGACAGAAAAGGAGTCAGTAAGTAGCAAGGCGGGTTGATTGAGCAAACGTTTGATACGGGGACATGGGTTGCAGATAATTACCACTAACCATGTTGTCTCAGTGTTCCAATGTGGATGACAAACGATATTTGGAGATAAGGCGGTAGTTCGCAAACATGACATGCCTGATTATAATGATAGATGATATGTGTAGCAGTGAGTTTGAAAACATGATAAATGCCAATGGAAGTGGCAAGATCTTATATGGTAATGGAGTTTGAAAATCACATGTAAAAGGCAATATTTTATGTTGTCATGTAATAATGTTCTACATGAGAGTAGTGGGGGACACTACCAAAATCAGATATTTATTCGCAATTGGTTTGGCGTTTGAGATGCTACGATAGACTGCTCCTGATTGGACTTCTTCAAGTAGCAACCTGGGTGTGTAAGCAAACATTTCCCTTATATTCTACAGCGTTGTAAGACTACTTCACTGACTTCCAATTTCGTCAAGAAAAAAATCACAGACAGCCAAGAACTCGGAATATTAGAACCCAAATATAGGACAGGCCATACAACTGGAAGTGAATTCTAAGATTAGAAGAAAGTAACCCCAGAGACATCACTTCGCGCCTTAAGTTCTAGGATCCAACTTCAAGTGCACTCAGTTAAACACACCTAAAAGGTACGGCATCTTAAACAGTTGCCTGACAATATCCGGACGTTTCCTGTGCAAAAAGTATGTGCTCACCTAAAAGAAAAACTCATGTTTGTGGTTCAAGTTGCCAGCAGTCGACGCTAGACACCAACATCAGACGGGTCTTAAAGACGCTTGACAACACTTGAAGTTACCTCAGTCTTAATGCATGAGACGTGCTACAGCCACTAGACTTGACTATTGTAGAGAAGTACAGTCCAATGCACCTGTGGGAATAAGCAGCGGCGGAAGTAGACGCCAACCGAACCAACACTGAAAGCTAAGCAGCATAACAGCTCAACCAACGGATATTTTCAAATTTTCATAATCTCCACCACAGTTTAAATCATCTGATGATGATAGATACCATTGCCTCTCTTTTTTATAAAACTAACTGCTTTTATTTTACTTTTGTTAAAACTATCAATGATTATTAAACCAGTTTAACTGTAACTATAAATCTATAGTTAGATTAATCACTGTTGAGTAAAGTGCATGTCCCTGCACCTGTATGACTCATTTTGTTTTAAATACATAACCATATAGAGCTTTTAAAGTAACTGTTGCTGAATCACCTTCAGCTGGGGCCTCAGAAAATGCACAGAAGGGGCTGAAGAATAATACGTTCATGACGGCTTAGATGATCTCAGTTATTATTCTTGTTTTTCTTTAAAATCCCGCGAGGCTCCTTTAAATAAAAGCACCATTCTACTATTTATATCTCTGCCAAGAGTAATCTTGAGAGAAGGTCGATACCTTTGAAGACCCTCATTTTATATAATCTAAGTTTGACCATTGTTGGACCACCATTGCAGAGCATGGAGGACAGTGCCGCCACAAATGCTTAAGCTGAGCAGCTCTCTCAGTTGTTCTTCTAATTGTCAGCATGTAGTGATCACCTCCAATCTCTGGCCCTCTCAAAACTCTAGCATCCCGCACATACTTGAATCAGCTCTTCCTAACAATGCCATAGTCGATGACTGATTTCTCATTACTAGTTGGTTCACATCTGGTGTATGTATGTATGCGCTTATGGGGGAACTTTGTGTTCGTAATGACAAGGTTTTGTTCAGTGCAGAATCTAAGGAGTCGCGCTCCATTGTCATTTAATGTGTCTTCACCATACCTTCTAATAACTCCACTCCATCCAGCATGGTCATTTCCAACTCTGGCGTTGAAATCTCCAAGAAGGATAATTTCATCCATGCAGTCGTCCACTGTCCTTAGAGGAAGCTCAAAGAATTCGTTTGGCCCATTGTCAGAATCCACTCTAATCGGGTGGGGGAAGGTCCTAGCTGGCTCCCCCCCCCCCCCCCCCCACTCGTAGGGCTTTACCACTGTTCGTGCTGGATTTGACTAAACAAGCAATGACTCGTGTACACTAATGGGACCACACGAACACTGGCTGACACAAGAAATAAAGCTTCTAAACAGCTAGAATCCCTTTATTATCAACAACACCATTTGGCCACAACCGACCATAATGATATATATATATATATTGCCACTACCAGCTAATACACAATACAATCTAGGCAATATAGCAACCTATCTGCTACGGTGAACCCCGCTTACACGAGCGGCAAAACCATCATTATGTCAAACTGACAACTATCAGATACAAATCGCTCGTACTTACAAGAACAACCTCAGTTCACAAAAATCACCACTGAGAGACTAACTACCTCTCTAGAATACCGACATCAGGACAAGGCTCTAATGGCAAGTGCTGTATCACGAAATCCAATATGGACAGCACACAAGCTGGCATGGAAACGCCCACATCGGACGGTAGTCGAACGATGAATGCCTGGGCGCTGAAACTCTTGGCGCCAAAATACGAGCTGATCACATGACCTCAATCGCTCGTCTATTTTCGTCAGCGGCTGTCGAATGGCTTGCTCGATTTACAAACAAGCGGTTACTCGTACAGCGAACGAGCACCGTGACACCCATACACGATGACATGGTTGAATATGCACCATAATGCGCTCTGAGACAAAGTGTTCCAGCTTTTGATGTTATTTGTTTGGATATTAGCCACAATACAACCAACACCCTCTTTAGCACTTTCGCTTGTGGGGACTCCATTGTAAGTAGCTTGCTGCTATTGAGGTCCACAACTCCTTGCACTTTTTTCTTAGTTTCATCAGAATCAGGATTTCCCATTTTGTTTTCCTCATCTCCTCCACTAGCTCCTCCTCTTTCCCATTAATACTTCTACAATTCCATGTTCTGTAAATCGTCGTCCGCATTCGTGCCAGTTCGTCGCCTTTAAGATCAGTCGGTTTTCTCTCCGTTGGTTCTTGTAATCGTGTTTTAAGGCAAACAGGTGATTGGCCTGTTATGTCTTTGCATGGTGGAGGGGCTGCCCCCTTACGGCCTCTATGCATGCCGCCCTCTTTTTCAGCCGGGATTGAGACCGGCTTAGACGGAGTTCACAAAATAACCACCATTGCAAACATTCACAAATAGTCACACCACGAAATCACAACTCCAAACATTCACGCTCATAATGTGTCATCACAACTGAAAATCAATCACAATCTATCAATACCCTTTAGCTCTCCAAGGAGCATAGGTCTTCAACAAACACATGCCAAGTCCTCCTGTTACGTGTCATCAGTTCAAGCTATTTTCTCTTCTTCCTCCTCAGTGTGGCAGAATGGTTAGAACACTAGATTCTCGACGCAGAGTTACCAGGTTCAAAACCTCGTAGTGCCACGCTCCAGTCTCCTTCTTCTTTGGTCACTGGCCGCCATCTGATAAAGCAATCAGTGACCATTACGCCTGGGGGCGTTTTTTAGGGCAGCAGCAAACTATCTCTACTTTGCTCGGTCGGCAGCCATCCTTCATATGATGCCCCAGCCGTGGTTCATGCTTTGAATATCTGCCTCCATTGTTCTCCATCATGTTGCTTGCGGCTGGCCTCTCTTTCGCTCTAGTCTACCTAGCTGTAAATGAGTTCCCGACTATGCTCTTGAATTAGGAAAGACACAGGCAGCAAGAACGGGAATAGGTCACATAACCCCATAACAGCTGAGACAGTATAGATTAGTCTCTAACACTTCAGTATCCCACGGCTACGTCTAATATGGGACTACTTTTTTAAGCGTTAAAAAATAGCTAAAAAATTAAATATAAAAATAGCATAAAGAATGGATATGCTGCAATTTACATGCCACTTGTGATGATAGATGAGAAGAGATGGAAAGCTGTAAGAGAATGTCCTGAAGCGTGTGAAACACAACTTATATAGCTTGACTTACTTTCAGGGGAAGCGTGTTGATGGATGATTGTTTCATTTTTGTTCCTAGTTAGGATTAGCACCACCACCACGGCCACTAACGCCACAAATAACGCCACGACCAACAGCAGCAACACTTTCTCCAAGGTCGTTCTACCTTCTTTTCTGAAACTGAAGAAAGTAGCACTCGGTAGTTAAGATGATATTGATAAACAAGACAATGATGAAAATAATAATGAAGACAGTGATGCTGAAGATGATGGTTATGATGGAAAAAAGGAATATTATCATCACCATTTTCTTTCTAACTAGATTGGAGCCAGACTAGGAGGAAGCCAGCTGATAGGATAGTATGGCGTTCTCTCTGGCAGACCTCTACACCACAGGGTAGAAGAGGAATAACTAAGTCAGTAGTAGTATTTCCTTTCTGTGCTCCTTACGACCACTTCTGATGCTGGCCAGGAAACATGGGCTCTTGCAGGAGTGGTTTATGTAATGATTTCTTTCACATGATAAGGTTGTGAGCCGCCTCTAAAATCTCTGTGGTTATTATGCAGAATCTCTAATTACCGTGCAATTTCTCGATCGCTGATATGTATTTCTCTCTCTCTCTCTCTCTCTCTCTCTCTCTCTCTCTCTCTCTCTCTCTCTCTCTCTCTCTCTCTCTCTCTCTCTCTCTCTCTCTCTCTCTCTCTCTCTCTCTCTCTCACCACCTCTTCTAATCTGACTTCAGGCACCTAAATTTAAACAAAATCTGGCAAGTTAAAGCGAACTCCCATAAAAAATTCTGACAAACAAGATTCTAACAATGGAAGTGAGTGAAAAGGTCTTATAATGTGTAATGTAAGACCAATACATGTGTACGGATGTCAAACATGGGCATCGAATAAACAGGAAACCCTATTGCAGGAACAAAGATTCTCACTGCAATTGCTATGAATATCAAGCACAGCTAAGAAATCAAATAAAGAATTATTTAGAGGAAAATAAATATTGTGTCGTCAATATTTTACTCTTTTATTTATCTTTACCTTACTGAAGAAATGTCAAATGTGGACACGGTAAGTGGTTCTTGTAAAAGCATAAAAAGGTAATAGGACTGTGTTTCTTAAAGTTTTTTGTGCTGTGAGCCTCATTAATTGTGCATTGAAAGCTGCAGAAACCTTTGATTGCCTGGTGAAAGCTACGGAACCATTGGATTGTCTTGTGAAGGTTACGGACCTCTTTGACTGCCCAGTGAAGGCTACGGACCCATTCTCAGAAGAAAATGTACATAAATGCCTAATTAAGAATGTTACATTTTAGATTTTAGGTTATGTACGATACTTTTGAGTTGTCATAGAAGGGAGACATCAAAGAAGAATTGGCTATGCAAAGAGCAGCAGCTGGGAGACTTTATCATGTCATAAATCGAGGGTTCATCAGTGTTGAGGACTGCTGCATGGTTTGCAATCATCTTTGTTTTTACATTTATTGAGATGATTGCACCATTCAGCACCTCAACTAGTTATACTTAAACGTTACGCGTAAAGAACTTGATAACGCTTCAGGTTTAGTAACGAAACAGTCTTTCGAGAATTATGGACATATGTTCGTAAATGTGGCATGGCCACTACCTGTGTATAGATCGCTATGTGTTTAGGCTTAAAGCCGATAGATTATGGTAAGCCTTCAAAGTGTGGTATAGCAACTTGATAAATGTATGTGTCGTTGGACACTTGATTATCAATAAACAGTCAAGGACCTGAAAGTCCGTAAATCGTCTTCAACGGACTTATTCACTGATGAATTCTTTGAAGTTATATTCAATACTAGTTCACTTATTCGTGTTACTGTAGTTGATGCAGTTTAACCTTGGCAAACCATGAACACTCTACCATTATTATATTAACTCAAGTCACCTAATATGAACCCTGTAGTTTGCAGAAGATAATAGAGACAATATGAATCAAGAAAAGAACATTATTATAATAGTAGTACTTGTAGAACAGTTTAAAAAAAATGAAACAAAACTCGACAAGCTCATTATCTTCATATTAACACGCGAACACAACACTCAGTAAAAAAGAAAGAAGGTGGCAAGAAGATGAAGATGGCTGTATACCGCTCCACCTATGTTCCATTCTTGACATATGGATGAGAGTCATGGGAAATGACTACAACCCACAACAGCGAGCTCCAAAACTCAGAAATGAGGTAACCGAGGAAGGTGGTTGATGTAACAAGACGAGACATAGTCTGCAACCAGACGAAACGGCAAGGCCTCAAAACCCAGTCCATGTAGAACCACGTAGAACAGTCCCAGCTTTGATAGTCTGATCAAGTTTGCAGAATGTGAAAAGATAGGCTACCATGAAAAGTATGGGAAACGAAGAGCCAGGAATCCAGACCTCCAGGACGACCCAGAGTCCGTTGGGAAGACAACATTAGACAATCTCTGTATGACAGAGGACTAGATTTGAACCGCGCCAGGCCGTAGACAGCCGATAGGATAGTATGATGCTCTCTCTGGCAAACGTCTACACCCCAGGGTAGAACAGGGACGACTAAGTAAGCAAGTAAGGGTATGTATACGGAACCCCAGAATTCATTCAATGACCCCCAAAGGGTGCGTGGACCACAAGTTAAGAAACCCTATAATAGAGAGACAGGAAAAAGTGGTGATGGGTCAGCCATATCCTCGTGAAACAACCAACCAGTTTAAATAGAAATGCTCAGAATTAGAACCCACAGGGGAAGAGAAGGGCGATGATGCCACAGAGAATCTGATGAAAACGGGAGAATATGAAGCCACAGCAGCCGGTACTTCAAAGAACATGGGATGTGGTACTATATCCTGCAGAAATTTACATCCAGAAAAACGTGACTATTCTTTTATAATTTGTTTCTTATATCCGCAAGTATGCATGGAGGCATATCTGGAGTCATCCTTATATGACCACCAGCTGTGCACAATGCTATAATATACGTACGTGGAAGTGAACCTCTGTCTGTGAGGCTAATTACATCCTCATTGACTCTTGAATTCATCAACACACTTCCAGGGATTCCCCGTGTGGTGAAACCTGTTGAAAACCCAGCATTGAACACTAAGCTTGGAGAAGTCATCTGAGCCCCAGGCGTGATTCTTTGACTTGATTGACTGCATGCAGAAGGATCTCACTATGGATCAAGTGATAGGCAGAGGGAGCTGAGAAGTGGCTCTGTGCAGGATGTGACAATTCCTTGGGAGAGCCCAGAACCAGAGTACAATATTTTAGCTCTGCATAGTTGGAGAGCCCCTTTGGATGGCGGGAAATGCACAGTATGCCACGCACTTCTTACTCCTAGCTTGGGACCAAATGTGACGAATCTCTAAGTGCAAGACACGTTGGAGAAACCGGAGCTCATGACTTCAACTCAGCACGTTTCGGAATAGCAGAAAAGCCACAGGAAAAGCCTAGATCAAAAGTGTAGATAATACCCAAGTTTTCAACTTGATATTGGATGCAAAAGAGCGAGGCGCTCAGCAGCCCTAGTTACACAAAAAACAATATTCGCAAGTTATGCACTGGTGCTAGCGGGAGGCATTTTTCACCTTTTCTTGTCGCTGTTACCGTGAAGCGTAGTGAAGAGCTGAAGTTTGCGTTCTTGAGCCAATTTATTATATTGTGTCGCGTTGGCTATTGTGAACCCGTAGTGTTGAAAGATGTATGTGATGTTTTCTACGTAGTGTTGAAAGATGTATGTGATGTTTTCTACGTAGTGTTGAAAGATGTATGTGATACTTTCTACGTAGTGTTGTAAGATGTATGTGATGTTTTCTACGTAGTGTTGAAAAATGTATGTGATGTTTTCTACGTAGTGTTGAAAGATGTGTGTGATGTTTTCTACGTAGTGTTGAAAGATGTATGTGATGTTTTCTACGTAGTGTTGTAAGATGTATGTGATGTTTTCTACGTAGTGTTGTAAGATGTATGTGATGTTTTCTAGGTAGTGTTGTAAGATGTATGTGATGTTTTCTAGGTAGTGTTGTAAGATGTATGTGATGTTTTCTAGGTAGTGTTGTAAGATGTATGTGATGTTTTCTAGGTAGTGTTGTAAGATGTATGTGATACTTTCTACGTAGTGTTGTAAGATGTATGTGATGTTTTCTACGTAGTGTTGTAAGATGTATGTGATGTTTTCTACGTAGTGTTGTAAGATGTATGTGATGTTTTCTACGTAGTGTTGAAAGATGTGTGTGATGTTTTCTACGTAGTGTTGAAAGATGTATGTGATGTTTTCTACGTAGTGTTGTAAGATGTATGTGATGTTTTCTACGTAGTGTTGTAAGATGTATGTGATGTTTTCTACGTAGTGTTGTAAGATGTATGTGATGTTTTCTAGGTAGTGTTGTAAGATGTATGTGATGTTTTCTAGGTAGTGTTGTAAGATGTATGTGATGTTTTCTACCCATGTGCCTCCTGGTCTTTCCCGTACCCTGGAACCAGGGCGTCTGCTGCTGTAGGCTCGTAGTGGTAATTTATTGGCAATCATTAAAATAATTACAATGGTTAATATTTAAAACAGCGCATGTACTAAGGCGCGTCGGTGGATTAGTGGTTAGTACGTCTGCCTTCCAAGCAAACGTTCTGCGTTTGATTCCTGGCAGACGATTTTTTTATTTTACAAATGTACATTAATTAATTCATCTGTCTTCAGTTTGTTTAAGTGTGTTTTTGCCAATTATAGTTTCTACGTGTCTTTGTATGTCGACGGGCTTACTTGCTCAGTAGAAGTGGTAGGAAATGAACAGGAAGAAACAGAGTACAGAAGAACTGGTGCTATTTTCAAGACATGAAACAGAAATCGCACATCATTTTTTTTAAACGTACGCCCGCTATTACTCGAGGCGAAATCTCAGGTTAGTATATCTAACCTGAGACTGATTTTACGTGAGTATCCTGTTTTCCCTGTACGCTGACAGGTGTCCTCTCGCCATTCAGGCAGATACTCGCCGTCTTCTGAGAGATCGCACATTATAATTCTTTACCGTCGATTCTTGACGGGTTACTCTCTAGGAGCAAAAAGGAACTTTTCAACTCAAATGTCAAGACAGTTCTAGTGGGGTCTCTGAAACACGTTTAATAATAACAACAACAATAACAATAATAACCAATAAGTTACAGATTTTCATAACTTGGTACTTGCGCATAACAGAAGATTTAAAATGGTGCAACAGAATTACCAACGTGAAACTGAAGAACAGAACCAGATAAATACCAGGCATGACGCAGACTGATTTTAACGCTTGACTTATCTACGCGCCAGTTTTGACATATGGAAGTTAGTCATGGACAATTCGTTAACAAGTAGGAAACGCACAAGAGGCCACAGAGATGTGGTTTTACAGAAGAATGTTAAAAATACCATGGACAGCTAACAAGAGAAAGGATAATGTTCCGAAAGAGGTCAATGCGCAAAGCATATTTACTTCTTATTTTAGAAGAAAACAATCTACTTTCATCTGGCACGTTATGAAAAGATGTAAGCTGGAATATATCGTGGCAACAGGAACGTTTGAAGGAAAAAGAAACAAAGAACGACAAAGAGAGAAGATAATGAAAGTTTGACATCAATGCATGGAAATAAGTCAACAGCAGAATTGGTATATAGTAATACATACAGAAAGTTGTGTAGGGATATGATCGCCTACGCCACATAACATTATACTTTTAACTTATCTACGTCTCTCACTTTCCGGCTCTTAACTTCACAAATGTATGATTGTGTCAGTCACTGTCTCACATCACAAACGAGATGGTATCACGGTGTCATCTGCACAAGTGGTATCGTTTTTCATAGATTAGAACTCGGATAGTAAGTACAAGGTGTCCCAAAAATATGAAATCATAGGGGAAAAACCACATTAACATGAAAAAACAAACAGTTTTATTAACAGATCGCTCACAGTGTCTCCACCATTGCAGAGTCGGCTCTAGGAATTTCTCACGGTGATAGCGCCTTTCTCCCTGCGTGCAGTACAAGAACTACGAGACTCAATTCCATGCTACTGAAATGAACCATGCTGTAATTTCCGCAACTGATGTTTATTGCAGCAATTAACAATAATAATTTGATAAATAATGATTCTTCTGTTTTTAAAATTGTATTGTTTGTAATTTTCTTTTATTCGTGTAGAATTATAAATGGACGCTCGATGCCATGTTTTTGATAATAATAATTATTATTATAATACCTCAGGCAAAAACAGCATTCTATAAAATGAAAAGTATTTTATGAAACAATTCTTTGACAATGGAAGTAAGACATGTTAAAAATGTTAACAAATGTCAAGACAGTTCTAGTGGGGTCTCTGAAACACGTAGAACAATAACAACAACAATAACAATAATAACCAATAAGTTACAAATTTTCATAACTTGATGCTTGCGTATAACAGAAGATTTAAAATGGTGCAATAGAATTACCAACGTGAAACTGAAGAACAGAACCAGATAAATACCAGGCATGACGCAGACTGATTTTAACGCTTGACTTATCTACGCGCCAGTAGACATATGGACAACTAGTAAACAAGTTGGGAAGGCATTAGAGGCCGCAGAGATGTGGTTTTACATAAGAAAGTTAAAAAAAAAACTTTGACCAGCCAAACAGAGTAATGAGGATGTCCTGAAAGAGGCCAATGCGCAAAAAGAAACGTATGTCACAAGTTAGAAAGAAGCAATCCACTTTTTTGGGCATGTTATGAGAAAAGGAAAGCTGGAATATATCGCAACAACAGGTAAGATTGAAGGAAAGAGAGATAGGGGAAGACAAAGAGAGCAAATACTGGACAGTTTGACATCGTGGTATGGAAGGAGGTCACCAACAGAATTGATATATTGTACTGGAGACAGGAAGTTGTGGAGAGACATGATCTCCTAGGCCAGTAGGCATAGTGCTTGAATAAAAATAATAATAATAATAACAATAATAATAAAGACAGATAGTTAAAGGATAAGTTTCATGCAAGCAAATAATTTTTTACTTTGACAAATTTTGTTTTATTTTTCTAGTTCTTTAAAAATTTTTAATAATTTTACTCTTTTGTTCAATAAATTTCGGCGCCTCGCCCAAGTCGTCGCCCAGTGCAGCCGCACCTCTAGCACCGTCCAAGAGTCGAATTTGCACCATAATTCATGATACACAAATCCTTAGAAGATACTCTTTCACAAAACTTGCTATGAATGAATGTCAGAAGTAATGATGCTGATTGCGTCAATAATGCGCTGCCGAAAATGTTCAGCTTTCTGACTTTTCTCCGAGTAGACCAACAACTTCAAGTTATCCCAGAAAAAAACAATCTAGCATTTTGAAATCCTCGGGCATCTCGCTAGCCATTCCACAGGCGCTAGAGATCATACCCAATAATCAGGGACATTTTTGGAGCAGAAATTCTCTTCCATAGATGTTGTAATGCGCAGAACCACCATCTTGCTGGAACCATGTCGGGAAAAAGACCCCGTTCTTGTTCAAGACATATGGAATTCTTCTTCGATAAGCATACGTAAACAAAAACAAAGAAGGGGCCCATGATTTTGTCTTTCCACGTGCCCCCACCAAACCATTACACGAGTAGCACCTTGTTCCTCTGTCTCAACCACCTCCTGGCGTGCCTTAAACCAGACGTTTTGACACCCAACATTCTGTTGTCCCCCTCTCCCCTCATATCTTATTTCTCGATTCCTATCACCATTTTTTTTCTTCACCTCTCTTCTCACCAGCACCCCCCCTCCTTTCCCATAATTTGTTTATCTAGGTTTTCTTTCACTTCATTATTTTATCATGTCTATGCATATATATATATATATATATATATATATATATATATATATATATATATATATATATATATATATATATATATATATATATATATATATATATATATATATATATATATATATATATATATATATATATATATATATATATGTATGTATAATTTTTTCATTGATTATTTTAACTGTTTTATTGTCTTATTTATCATCCTCTCCCCCAATTAGTTTTTCTCCTCTCTCTTTCAGTTTTTCCCTCTACTTAGCATTTACTCTCAATACCCGATTACGGAAGACATTTTGCATGTTCATGGCACAGTAACATACCGATTTGACGGGTCGTATTATGCTCTTTATTTCTCACTTAGCTCTTGCTTTCTTTCCTTTCTGAGTTTGTTCGTTTGTCCCCGATGAAGACATTGTGGTGGAAACGTATGCAATAATCCTTGTCCCTTGTGTTAGTAAGACGTATCAACAATTTTAAAAATTGCTAGTGTTGATCAGAATCAACAACTCTGCACTCCGGGGCAGACCTGTAGGTGCGCAGCCTCCATCAGCAAATGTCGATGGGTAGGAATGCTAATTGTTCCTGTAGCGTGTTGGTTGTATACACGACATGTATATCTTCTCATGCATCCAAACCTACTAGTCTTACGTTTGATGCCGAATTCCAACAGTCTTAGCCTGATTAATCCATCGATTGCAGTGTTGTTTTCTAACAGGCGATCATCAATACTGAATTATTCGTACCAGCAAAAAATTCCTGGATATACTTACTTTTGGATTATAACGTAACTTCGTCCGTCTGACGACGTGATATTTTTTTTGGATAGGTTTGAGGCCACCTGTAGGTCTTACAATGTGGATAAATCACTATATTCTACATATTTATCCAGATTGCTTACGGGAGATGCTTTGGCGGTTTATTACTTGTTTAAATCCCAGACTTTCTCCTTACAATAATTTATACAGTTTGATATAATCCATAAAAGTTCTACACGAAAATACAATCAGGTTAGCGACTTCAGTTGACTAACCTCTCCTACAAAATATGCCACGACCCCCTAGCTGGCCGTGGGATCAGTGTGATTCGCTTGATAGCTAGGCGGAGTTGTCGTACGGAAGGTACGGGGTTCGAACCCTGGGTAAGCCACTCACGTCTGTTGTTTTTCTGTTGTCCAAGTGTTCTACTTCTTTATTTCTTACGAGTGCCTGAAAACATACCTTTATGTTTGTCTAATATTAATTTACTGTTTACAGGCCTCGGGTTTCCCTTCCTTATGTGTTATTTATCCATACCCAGCACCCTTACTATGGGTACTCTTGAAGCTAGTCTGTCAGCTTTCTCATTGCCGCGTATGTCTGCATGACCAGGAAACAAGATCCGCACCAGTTCCCGAAGACTCGAGGTTTCCATGGATGTTTTCTCATTAAAAATTGTTTAACCATCATGCTCTCTGGAAAGAGTATATCAGCTATTTTCCCAATGATTTTACTTCTTCGTTCACCTTCAGATTCAGCTTGAATACGTTCAAAGAAACCAGTGGTCAGTTTGAGGCTGTTGATATCTCCATAGAGCTTTTCTAGGAATGGCATTGGTAACGGCCGTGTGGACTTTCTCTGTTCCTCAAATGTGGGGTTCATCAGTCATTTTATTGGCGCCATAGTTACACTCATCAGCAGTTCCATCCCTACCCTGTTGAATAGACGGGTTAATCCCAATGATTCAAGCCTTACGGTGCACCCTGTAGTTTGATATCCATGATAATATCACAAACCCCAGTTATCAGTCCGTCAGAGCGATCACGCGTGTTAAATTACTATTAAGTACTGCTACTTTTCTCCTAATCAGTGCAAAGACAATTAAGAAGACCCTTATAAATTTTACACGACCATTAACATACATGAAGGAATGCCCATTTCTCGCTCTCTTATGGGGCCTAAGTATGGGACCATCAAAGCAATTCGCCCACACAGGGAGTCTGCGCCAAGAACTTTATGTACCGTACTCTTGACAAGTTTGTTCTCCGTAGCAAGTTTAGTTTTTTTTTTAACACGACGAGGCTGCTAGCTGGGAAGTTAACTGAATCCATGCATTATTTTAACTTAACGGCTTTTTAAGACGTGTCTGATGGAGCGGTGATCATATTTTTTCTTTGACTCGTAAGATATCCCCGGATACCACACCGGTACTATTAAATATGTATCCATAATTCAAAATGTCCGCGTCGTTCTCGGGGATCTGAGGAGACCGAGAAAGAATAAAACTAATGCACCTTCTGGCATGTCGTATAAGTATATGAGGTTGTGCATGAGAACTGTCATCCTCATCGTGTTAAACAAATTGCCACAAATATCATCGCTGCAGGAGCGTGTCATCACGTGATGAAGGCTTTCTGCAAGGGGACCAGTTACAGTGATGACTTCATGATCCGTAAGGAGCACTAAAAAGAGAAAAGATTAGGATAATGACGATGATGACGATGAAAGAGAGAAACTAATTCAGCTTACCAACTTCAGACAAGAAAGGAGATATAAACAAATGTGAGGACTGAGAGTCGCACAGAGAAAAATGGTTGGATAAGGTTGTCGGGACGTCATTAACTTAACAGAGCCACAGATCGTAATAAAAACTCTGCATATTAAAGTTTAGGTTTATGTTGACCACATCACCCCTAGTGTGCCGTATGGTCAAGAAAATATGAGCCTAACACAACATTCCCAATATATGTAATGGGCATGTAACTGGATCCTTTACCTTTTTTTCCCACGGAACCCTACTAGAATCCAATCAACAAAGCGTTAATAGATGAACGAACGAACGACCGTTATTTTAAAACAGTTTCTCAAACTGTAGTTCATGTACCTCTTAGAGGTCCGTGAATGGATTCTAGGGGGTCCGTATAAAAAAAAAAGTAAAGGATCCCGTTACACGCCCATTGAGGCATATTGGGAATATGATGTTAGGCCCATATTTTCTTGACCATTCGGCACACTAGGGGTGATGTGGTCAGCGTCACGTCGGCCGAGGAGGTCCGTGTACATAACCTAAAATCTAATATTTAGCGTTTTTTATTATGTTTTTGTGTCCATTTTTTCCAATAAGGGGTCCAGAGCCATTATCGAACAACAAAATGGGTCCATAGCCTTTATTTTACAATCAAAGGGATCCATGGTACATAAAAAAACATAAAAAAGGTTAAGAAACCTTGTTTTGAAAGCACTAGCCACATATTTTTTATTGTTATATAGAACCAATAATGACATATGGAAGTGAGTCATAGACAGTTATTAAACAAATAGGAAAGGCACTAGAGATGTGGTTTTATAGAAGAATGTTAAAAATACCATGGACATCCAAAAAGAGTAATGAGGATGTTCTGAAAGAGGCCAATGCGCAATAGAAACTTATTTTACAAGTTAGAAAGAAGGAATCCACTTTTTTGGGCATGTTATGAGAAGAGGAAAGCTGCACTATATCATAACAACAGGTAAGATTGAAGGAAAAAGATATCATCATCATCATCATCAGTTGCCATCTCCACAACGAAGGTTGGCTGTAATGGATCTCCAACGTCTTCTGTCTCTTGTCTTGGTGGTGCACTCTGATAGACTCTTTCCTGTCCATCTCTTGATGTTACCTTCCCACTTATAGCGCTGTCTTCCCCTTGCACGTTTGCCTTCAACTCTCCCTTCTGTTATGGTCTTCTGCAAGGTGTTATGCCTTTTTATGTGGCCAAAGTGTTTTAGCTGCCGAACTTTGACCTCCCTCATTAGTTCTCTTTTCATACCTAGATTTTCTAGGACCTCCTTATTTGTTTTTATCTCTTTCCATGAGATACGCCCCATTCTTCTATATATCCACATTTCAAGAGCCTCAATTCTTTCTTCCAAATGCTTATTCATCGTCCATGTTTCTGCACCACAATGAAATGCAGAATATATATAACACTTTATGATTCTCAGTTTTAATTTGTGAGATAACTGTTTGGGGTTGTAAAACTTAAAGAAGGAGAAACCATAGTCAACCTGGTCATAGTGTATGGGCCAAATGAGGATGAGAGAGCAGAGGTCAAGGAGGAATTCTTCGAGCTGCTTCAAAGGACAGTGGATGACTGCCTAGATGAAGTTATTATGCTCGGAGATTTTAATGCCAGAGTTGGAAATGACCATGCTAGATGGGGTGGAGTTATCGGAAGATATGGAGAAGATACTCTCAATGACAATGGAAAGCGACTCCTTAGATTCTGCAGTGAGCAGAATCTGATCATTACAAACACAAAGTTCCCCCATAAGCGCATACATGCATACACTAGATGTGAACCAACCAAGAATGAGAAGTCAGTGATCGACTATGCCATTGTTCGGAGAAGCTCATTCAGAAATGTCCGAGATGCAAGAGTCTGGAGGAGGCCAGAGATTGGAAGTGATCACTACCTGCTAACAATCAAACGAACAACTGAAAGAGTTGCTCAGCCTAGGAACTGCCCAACATCACGCAAGAAACCAAGTAAACGAGCAGGAGAAATGAGCATTAGGACCTACAAGCTGAGAGAGCCAGAAATTAAGACCAGATATCAGGGGCTTATTGCTACAGCAGTGAGCAACACAGAAGAACGACCTGATGACTTGGAAACCCTCTGGAATAAATTCAAGGATATCATAAAGACAGCTGCAGCAGAAGCATGCGGTGAAGTCCGACTTGGGAACCAGAGAAAGAGGACACCTTGGTGGAGAGAGGAAGTCAAAGAGAAAATAAGAGAGAAGAAAATGGCATGGAAACAATACTTAGGAGCTAAAAACACAACAGGACAAATGGAAAAATATAGAGAATATGTGACACTCAGAACAGAAGCAAAGAACAAAGTGCTAGCAGCAAAACAGAAGTCCTGGGAAGAATTTGGAGAAAAGCTAGAAAAAGATGCACAAGAAAACCAGAAATTGTTCTATAAGACCCTAAAGAACATGAGGAAAGAAAAACAATGCCCTCTCAAATTTATAAAGGACAAGCAAGGCAAATTGCTTACTGCCCCGAAGGAAGTAATGGAAAGATGGAAAGAATATTTCTCAGAACTCCTGGATGGTGAGCATGATGAAGCATCAGAAATGATAACCACTGACACAGAAGAGGAAACCAATGATGGTGAAGATGACATAAAGATGGAAGAACTGAGGGCAGCACTAGAGAAAATCAAGATGGGCAAAGCAGCAGGGCATGATGGTATAACACCAGAAATGGTTAAGTACATGGGAGCATCAGGCGACCTATTACTCTTAAAGGTCCTACAGGCAGCATGGTGCAACAAGACCATACCAAAGGATTGGGAGATTGCCATCATAACACCAATTTTCAAAAAGGGTGACAATCGACAATGTGGAAACCATAGAGGCATATCCCTTCTCAGTGTCCCTGGTAAAATCTACACTAGAATCCTAGAGCAGAGACTCCGACGCCTAGCTGAGCCACAATTGGATGAGGTCCAGTGCGGATTCCGAGCAAACCGAAGTACTCAAGACCTAATCTTCACACTCAGACAGCTGAGTGAAAAGGCCCTTGAGTATAAGAGTGAGATCCATCTTTGTTTCATAGATCTGGAAAAGGCGTTTGACAGGGTCCCCTGGAGCAAACTTTGGGACTGTTTGGCAAGGAAGAATATTCCAGCACCTCTGATTCATGCTATACAGAGCTTCCACAAGTCTTGCAGAAATTATGTGAGGACAGCAAACTATAAGTCAGAAGAGTTCAGGACCACCACTGGTGTAAGACAAGGTGATATCCTATCACCTTACCTCTTCATACTCCTTATGGACGATGTCATCAAGGCATGTAAGGAGAGAACAAGAAAGTATTCAGTGGGGTACTGGAAGATGAGACAGGTCTATATTTCGGAGCTGGCATTTGCTGATGATGTTGCCCTGATTGCTGAATCAGAGGCACATCTCCAATCCAACCTGCAAGTCTGGAAGGAAGAGCTGGAGAAGAGAGGGATGGTCATAAGCAGCTCTAAAACAAAATCCATGGTGATATCACGAGAAGAAAGAAAACATCAGATTAAGTTGGGAGAACAGGTCCTGGAGCAGGTCGACCACTTTAAATATCTCGGAGCTATTATAGACCGAAAGGGAGGCATCAAAGAAGAGTTGGCCACTCGAAAAGCAGCGGCTGGGAGACTTTTTCAGGCCATAAATCGTGGATTCCTCAGCAAGAAAGAGGTTGGTAAGAAAACGAAGATGGCTGTATACCGCTCCACCTATGTCCCAGTCTTGACATATGGATGCGAGTCGTGGGCAATGACTACAACCCACAAAAGCCAGATCCAAACCTCAGAAATGAGGTATCTGAGGAAGTGGTTGAAGTAACAAGAAGAGACATGGTCCGCAACCAGACGATCCGTCAAGGCCTAAAATCCCATCCGCTGCAGACCCAAATAGAACAGTCCCAACTAAGATGGTTTGGCCATGTCTGCAGAATGGGAGAAGATCGGCTACCACGACAAGCATGGGAAACAAAGAGCCAGGGATCCAGACCTCCAGGACGACCCAGAGTCCGCTGGGAGGACAACATTAGACAATCTTTGAAGGACCGAGGACTAGAATGGAACCAGGCCAGGAAGAAGACAGCTGATAGAATGGTCTGGCGCTCTCTCTTCCAAACCTCTACACCTCACGGTAGAAGGGGAACGACTAAGTAAGTAAGTAAGATAACTGTTTGGATGTCAGTATATGTTTCATGTTGTTGAATGTAGCTTTGGCCATTCCTATTCTCTTCTTGATTTCTGTTTCACATCTGCCATCTTCTGTTATTATATGACCAAGATACACGTAGCTCTTGACTTGTTCCAGGATTTTCATATTTACGCTTATCGGGGCGTATCTCATGGAAAGAGATGAAAACAAATAAGGAGGTCCTAGAAAATCTAGGTATGAAAAGAGAACTAATGAGGGAGGTCAAAGTTCGGCAGCTAAAATACTTTGGCCACATAAAAAGGCATAACACCTTGCAGAAGACCATAACAGAAGGGAGAGTTGAAGGCAAACGTGCAAGGGGAAGACAGCGCTATAAGTGGAAAAAAGATAGTGAAGAGCAAATACCAGACAGTTTGACATCGTTGTCGTAAATTTATTTTGAGAGAAAAGAGTCGTAGAAATAGTGGTCCGGTTTAGAGTGGAAAATGATGATGGAAAGCTCAGTGATAGAAAATGTAGATATTAAATAGTTGCTTCACAGCGTGCTGGAGGAGAGTAAAGACAGACTTATTTACGACAAATCGCTTCTCTCAATCTTCTCTTCCGCTCTCCTGGTCAAACAATTATTTGCCAGTTTTCCAGACTCGCATCTGCGCGCACACCGATTTGGTGTTTTTCACACACACAGACGATGTAGATACAAACTATATTAAACGAATAGGGGAAAAGTTGGGCTTTGGGTATATCCAACACACAGACCTAAATGAGTTTATGTGATTTTATTCACTTTAAACATCAATCACTAACAAATATCAGGTATTACATAAATTATCATAAGTACACAAATGCAAATAACACGTTTGGGAGGGGTGAAGAAGATTGGTATCGACTAAGCCCTTCCCGCTTATTAGACAAAGATAAACCCAGTCCAGAGATAGATAATATCAGGAACATAGGTACGTTAACCTAACAGTGAAGTTAATTACTCTGAAAAGAGGTGTTACCAAATTTAGGTATAGGTGATAGAAAAAAAATCCTGTTCTTCCCAATTGTTCTTCCCTTTACTAAGCCAATGAAAAGGAGGGGATTTTAAACATAGTTAACAAATTATCAACTATCCCACTTAAAGGAACAATGCAGGGAATACAGAAAATTATATTACTAGGCAAGAAAGTTAACAACAGGTTTACAAAAGAAAACGATTAAATTTCCTGTCATTCATACACACGCGTGAGGATCCACACTCATATACTCACACACTTACCGAATGCAGCCTCAGACGATCCATAAAAAGTATATAAAAACAGCACGTATTCTTTGACATATGAACTGTCTAATCCTTCGATGTCCCGCCCCAGATGTTTGCGAGGTTTTGTTGGTAACGAGTATTCTCACTTATCGCAAGACTTGAAGACTAAGAGTTCTCGTGTTTTTATTATATATCTAAAAGGAGTCTATGGGATGGCACTAACACAGTTCGGCACAGGGGTGAAAATGAAGTGGTCTCTTTTAATCCTCCGCTGTGGTAAAATTCCTTCAATGCGTGATGATAGTTTTATTAAATCCAATTGAGGAAAAAAAAACTAGGCTGTCACAGTCAGGAAAATATGTACTCTCTCACAGTAAACAGTAAATATGATATCGCTACTGGCGATGAGTACCTTCCAGTTTATCTTACAGGTTTGCAAGGGTAATTTGATGATTATTCTTTAAAATGTTCTTGGGTGGGCTTTATTTCATTTAATTCTGACAGCTAGGTCGCAAGGACCGCCACAAGATTATATTTTAAAAGAAATGTTTCTTCAATATGACTGGAAGTTTATAGGATGATTTCTTTATTTCTTTCTTTATTTAGCTGGGACCGCAGGTACGATCACTCTGTGTGAAAGAAAAAAAGACATGTAACATACCGAAAAATCAAGCGCGATAAATTTCCCGTTAAGCCTATAATACACTCGAGTATTTAATTATGTATTTAATAAACACTGCGCGAATTCTAGTGGTTAAAACACACATCTATAAAACTAGGACTAAACTGAATTTATTAATTATAAATTCCTTCGCGACTTTAAAAGTTAATTTAAGCATCTATTATCTTTTGAAATAATATAATAGATAGATCATTATATTTACAACTGGAACTATTGAGATGGTTTAATTTAATAGATTTAAATTAACACAAAATCCAATGAAATATAATGAATGAACTAGACCGCTGATCACTTTACACAATATATATATATTACCGCTTTGCACAGAAATAGAATTCACTGCAAATAAAATGAAAATCCAGGGGATAATCTAGCAAGATTTCAAATATCGCTAGTGCTACTATCAAGTTCTGGCCAGCGAATGATAACGTGTCTAGTCTTCATGGTCTATTTAGCTAAAATGGAATGTAAGTTGAGTGGGACATGATAAACTTGACAGCTTATTTGATCTCACGAACTTTTGGGGATCTGACCGCCAAATCAAGAGAAGAAGCCGCCCCCTGGTCTTCGTATCTCCGTTCGCTGCTGCCCGTTTCGGCTTTCACCCGTTCGCTCGGTTGCGATTGACACCGAGACGCGAAATTAGCGGCAAGCAACTGCGTCTCGTATCAGGGACCACTACTGTCTTTGATAACGCCGATAGTCTCCCCTAAAATCCCTCAGTTCGTCTCTTTGATCTTGGTCGCTGTGCCTGTTTGATTCTGGCGACGCCCCCCACTGGCCAAGTTAATTAAAATAACTGCCTATGATTGTTCAAGAGATGTTAGTGGGCGTGATTTAATCTCCCCTTAAATCAATGCGATGACCAGAATCAACGATAGGTAAACTTTCCGCATATCAATCAGCAAAAGTGTTTGCCCTCTGTGGAACAGTTTCATAGCTAATGAATCCACGTGAAAGAATAAACGTTTTTACAAGAAGTTACAACAAAGTTCAGGGTCAGCCGAGTTCGTCCATCACAATCGTCCCCTCTTTTGAGACGTGAAAACGTGTTTTCATGTTTGATTTATGACGATGAAGCTGCCCTGATCGGTAACTTTTGGATGATTGGTATCTTCACCTTCCTTCTCTTCCTCTGTAGTCCAGTTTCTACTCAGGAACTCAGCCCCGACATTCTGTCTTCCCGGAATATATTCCACTTTGAAAGAATAAACGCTTAAAAGAAGCGCCCAACGCATGATCCTTGCGTTAAATTCTTTATTGGCACCAAGAAATGCTAACGGAGCGTGGTCTGTTTGCACCGTGAAAGATGTACCATAAAGAAACTCATGATGGCGTCTGATACCGTCAATCAGAGCAAGACATTCCCTTTCAACTACGCTGTAGTTCCGTTCCGCTTTATTTAATTTCCGACTGCCATAGGCAACTGGAAATAGCATGTTCAGGTCACTGTCATCGCCTTGAAGCAGTGTTGACCCGATGCCCTGACCTGACGCGTCGACTCTCAGTACAAAAGGTTTCTTGAGGTCAGGCAACCTCAAAATGGGGTATGCAGACAACTGTCCTTTCAAAGTGCTATACGCGTGTTCGCACTTTTGATCCCATATGACCTTATCAGGACAACCTTTCTTTGTGAGGTCAGTCAGAGGTGCCGTCAGTCCGTTGAAGTTCTGCATGTACTTCTGATAGTATGCACATAGCGATATGAAGGAACGTACGTCTTTCTTCGTTCGGGGTCTTTTTGCTGCCATTATTTTCTCCACGTTCTTCTTAATAGGCCAACTGCATCCGTGAGAAATAGTGTGCCCCAGGAAGTCTAACTGTTCAAACCCGATGAGACATTTGCTAGGTCTGGCTGTGAGACCCGTTTCCTGTAGTCTCCTGAGGAGCATAGCAACCGTAGCAATATGTTCTTCATAGGTTTCCGATGCAATTAAGATGTCATCCATGAAATTATGGATATGGGGACTTTGCAAAGGTTGTAGAAGCTTCCTCATCATCCTGGTGAACACTCCTGGTGCATTATGCAAACCGAACGGCATCACGTTAAATGTGTAATGTCCTTCACTAGTGCTGAAAGCTAACAAAGGTTTAATTTCCTCCTTGACTGGTATTTGATAATAACCTTTGCTGAGGTCAATCTTGGAGAAGATCTTTGCTTTGCTGAGCTTGGTGAACAACTCAGAAACAGTTTGGAGAGGTTCGGGCTGGAATTCCGTTACCGCGTTTAGCAACCTGTAATCAATGCACCGCCGAACTTCCTTATTGGGCTTCTGCAACAGCACTACACTCGAGCTGTAAGGAGATGTAGACTCACTGATAATTCCTGCCTGACGCAGCTTGTCTATTTCTCCGCGAAGTGCATCAGCTTTAGCGTACGGGATGGGGTAAACTCTGGTTTGAACAGGGGTCTCGTTTGTTAATTTCATATCAAATTCAATGAGATTTGTTCGACCAGGTACATCCGTTAAGACTGCACTGTACTGTTTTAGTAGTGCCCTGGTTTCTGTTTGTTGTTCTGGTGAGAGATTGTCGCCGAACTTGACATCTTTAAAGGATTCTGTGGGTTGCAATGGATACTCCATGCAACCATCATCATCTTCCTCGTCTTCCGTTGCTATGGCGACAGCCAGGAGATGCTCGGAGGATGGCACCGGTCTTTCCAAATATTTCTTTAGCAGATTTATGTGGAAGACCTTCTCCTTTCCTTTGATGGAGATCTTGTAGTTGGTACGTGAGATCTTTTTAAGGACGGTAAACGGTCCTTGCCATCCGATGCGAAGTTTATTGCTTCCGGTTGGAAGTAGCAATAGGACTTTCTCCCCTGGTTGTAGTTCTCTCTCTTTTGCAGCTTTGTTGTATCTTTTAGTAATTTTAGCGCGGGCTTTCTTAAGGTTGGTAGTAGCTAGATCCCATCCTAGCTTTAGCCTTTCCTTAAGCTCAGATACATACTTGCTTGCAGAGACGACTGTCTCGTCAGCCTTCTGGTCTGTCAGGGACCGAAGTAAGGCTTCTAGTGGCCCCTTAATAGGTCTGCCAAATAAAAGTGTAGCTGGCGCAAAACCCGTAGACGCTTGGGGTACCTCTCGGTAGGCGAATAAGGCAGCCGATATATATTGGTCCCAGTCTTCCGGTTTCTCCTGACCCAGCTTACGTAACATCATAGTGAGGGTACCGTTAAAACGTTCCACGAGCCCATTTCCGGCCGGATGGTAGGGACTTGTGTGGATATGTTTGGCCCTCAAGATCTTAAAGATCTCCTCCATTAACAGGCTACGGAATTGGGATCCATTGTCCGTCAAAACTTGTTGAGGGAATCCCAACCGTGTAAAAATTTGCACAAGGGCTTCTGCGACATGCTTGGAATTAGTGCATGGTAGCGGTACGGCTTCGGCCCACATAGTGCAAGTGTCAACTAAGGTCAGGATGAACCTGTTCCTTCTTTTGGTCTTTTCCAGGGGACCAATAATGTCGACAGCAACCCGTTCAAATGGAGTCCCTACTATTGGCATTTGCCCCATAGGTACTGGGGGTGTCAAGTGCTTGGGTGCTACCCGTTGGCACTGGGCGCATGATTTCACATACCTGACAATGTCAGAGTTCATTCCTGGCCACCAATAGTGGTTTTTTTCGCTGAATAGTGGCGTTTTGTCCCATATGTCCGCTAAAGGGAAGAGAGTGCCCCATTTCTAAGATCTGGTTTCTGTACTGCGTCGGTACTAGGAGCTGGTTATTCCCCGTGTCCGGGTTGCCCGTTCTACGATACAATACACCATCCTTAGAAAAGATGTCTCCGTTGTGTCTGGGGTCCTTAGCCATGGGCAGTTTTTTAAAGCAGGGCGCCAGAGTAGGGTCCTTTTGTTGCGCCTCCTTCAGTTCATTCGGCAACAAGTTTGGCGCAGGCTCCCTCTCCTTCTTGGCTTGCCCTCTTGTGGTTACCGCTGCCACAATCGGCTCCTTAGGTCTCCCAATGAACACATATCTACATCCCAGGATAACTGGGTAGATCGGATCATCCATTATGGCCGCTTTAATAACTCCTCTGACAAAATCAGAGTGTATTTCTACCAGTGCGATAGGAAGCGTCCTGGGTGCATCACTCCTGAAAACTCCACTAAGTTTGACGGTTTCCTCTGTCTCCTGACCTGGTTTGACTAGATGTCTAGCAACAATACAACTAAAACTTAATCCAGTGTCAAAGAGACAAGTAGTTGAGGTACCATTCAAAATTACAGTTCCTCGAGTTGAGGGTCGGTCCCCCTCAGGTTGAGAATCACTGACATTGACTCTACCTTTCGAGGCTGTATGCAAACATCCAACGCGGTTTGAACCGGTTTGTTTGCCCTGATCAGACGTTCCTGGTGTAGGGGTCTTCCCTTTTCCTTGACCTTGGTGGCCGCGCTGCCACGTAGGCTTGGTGGGTTGATCAAAATTGTTGTTGGGAGGGGTATCGGGTTTTGTAGAATTTCGATTTTTCCTGGGGAGGTTTCTGG
>JAMPIV010016514.1:0-34045 GCA_024509875.1 Oreohelix idahoensis | reverse complement strand
GGTTTAAGGATCGAAGAAGAAGAAAAGAAAAGGACTCTATACAATGTTTTTGCTGGGACGCAAAGGTTATGATCACCCTATGTTAAAGATAGAAAACATGTAATCATACCGAAAAATCAAATAACATTCAAAAACGCGATAAATTTACCGTTAAGACTATTATATAGACTCACGTATTTAATTATATATATTAAGAAACACTTCGCGAGTTTAATGGTTAAAACACACACATATATATATAGAACTTAACTTAATTAATTATAGCACGTTTCACTAGCTTTGCCCAACTTCAAATGTAATTATCTGATTAACCGTCTAACGTATTAATGCCATTTTTTGCATACGATGTTATATTGGGTTAGACCCAACAAATATATACTTTATATCTGTGCATCTTGTCCAGTTCCCATAAACGGATGAAATCCTTTGATCTTTGTCGGCATACTAATTATTGTGTATCGAGAAAAGAAATTTTACCACTTCATGCACAGATTCTGTGAATTGATTAGGCATAGGCGTGTCTACTATTACAATAACGTGGCCATCACGTTTGCATATGAATACCTGTTGAAGATGATTTCTTAAATGATCTGCATGCGAAATACTCGTGACATTGTTTGTCATTGACATTTAATGCGCTACCAAACTGGACCTTCCTTGATCTAATTATTTCAATGGGTATCATCTCTTTGCGGTTCATAAATATCATAATGGAACGTTGCTCCTCTAATGTGCTTGTAAATAACGGTAAGATCATCTTTAAAGAAATTAAACTTCATCCGAATCATAATCAGATGTCTCTGAGAAATTGAAAATCAATCTCGGCTGAATGAAGGACAAACCATCATTCTTCCAATATTCCTCTTCCTCTTGTAACACATGGTTCTCACTTTTCTTCCAATAATCCCTGGCTATATTGGAGATGGCGGCTTTTATAAGTATTTCAACATCTTTTAATTTGAACGTTCTATTTTCTGTTGCTACCTGTTCCTTAATTTTAGCCCATACTAATTCTATTGGGTTTAAGTGAGAATGGTAAGGAGGCAATCTTAAACATCTGTGACCATGTTCATGGATTGCCTTGTCTATGTGAAATATCTTTGTATGCTGTGTCTTTTTTTTACAATTCCAAGTAATTCAGGTTCATGGACATTTCGTTGAATGGAATGTTGTTTATGGTCAGCCAAATCTTTATTACATCTTTAATACTTGGTGAATTAGAAACTTTATCTTCTGGTGCCACAACGTTGTGATATGAGGCATTGTCCATTATCAAACACCACGGTCTATCCAAGGAAGGAAGTACATGATTCACAATCCAATCTTGAAATATCTTGCCATTCATCTCTGCATGGTAATCCCTATTATCTGTGGATTTTGAAACAAATATGAGTTCAGTATTATTTAGAAGCCCATGATGGCTGCTTCCTGGATGTGCAATTATTAGGCGCTGTCCTTTGCTGCTTGGTACTAGTCTCTAGTTGTTCCATCAGATGATTGCCATTCTCGTTCATTACTGTGGTGCGCATTGATCCAAGTTTCATCTAAATACACAAAATCATAACAATCTCTTCTCATTTCTCTGACCTCGAGTAAATATTTGCTTCTCATTGCAACTATATGAGGCTTCTCACAAATAAGGTTTCTACCACCAACATATTTTCTAAAAGTGAATCCCAAACTCCTAATAGTCCTCCATAGCGTAGATTTGGAAATATCAATGTCATTATTCTTTCTTAACCAAATTTTCAATTTCCTTAAAGTCACTGCCTCATTATTGTGAAACATATTGCAAATTTCTCTGCGGATCAATTCTCTGTCAAAATTATCCACCACTAATGGCCGCATTTTAATGAAAAATTTAATTCATAGGGTCTATACCATTTCAAATTTACACACAAAATTTCACTTATATGCGTTATATATTCGCTGAGATATAGCATTTTGAAGTTGGGCAAAGCTAGTGAAACGTGCTATAGTTATAAATTCCTTCACGACTTTAAAAGTTAATTTAAGCATTTAAGCATCTATTATCTTTTGGAAATAATGTAATAGATATATCATTAAATTTTCAACTGGAACTTTTGAGATAGGTTTAATTTAATAGATTTAAATTAACACAAAATCCAGTGAAATAAAAATGAATGAACTAGACCACTGATCACTAGAAACAAATATATTATACCGTTTAAGCACAGAATAGAATTTACTGCTATATATCCACAATTCCAGGGGAAATCTAACAAGATTTGGCTATAGCTAGTGCTTCTGTACATCTCTGGCAAACGAGTGATAAAATGGCATTCTACACGGTCTCTATATATATGAAATGGAATGACAGATTAGGGGGACATGTTAGAATCTAACACCTTTCTTGAAGTCAGGGTAAAATTGAGATTCTAGCCGCCCGCTCCTCGTCCGATTATTCAATTCTCTGACCGCTTCGTCTTTCCCGTTCGTGTCCGTCTTGCGAGTGGTTCTGTGGTTAACACAGAGATGTGAAATGCCGGCGACTCTTCTACGTCTGTTTTCGGGGACCAACGCTGCTTCTGATCGTTAACCGCTTCCATCGTTTGATTTAGGCAACGCCTTTAAGGCAGGTACGAGAGAATGGTGTAGCGAAATGCTTGCTTATGATCACTCTAGAGGTTTCAGTAGGCGTGGCTTTACCTCCCCTTTAGACAAAGCACTGTCCAAAATGCACAGAAGATAACACTCTCCATATTAATAGCAAACGTGGTGACGAGTCCACTCTGCTCTGACGCATATTAATGAGACCAGGTGGAGTTCCACGTTTCTGGTGTGCATTGCTAATGAGCCCAGGTGGAAGAATTCCCGTTGACGATAAAATTACAACAATATTCGGGGGTACTGATGCTACGAGGATTCTACCATATCATCTAACATTTCAGGGTCAGCTGCGTTTCATCGTCACAGTGAGATCGGTGACCAGGACCGGTATTGGGCCCCACGCATATGTTGTCAATCCTGTGCAACGAATCTGCGCTGCTCTGTTACACACCATCAACTATGACGTATAAGTGGCAGATATGTGGTGACCTGAAGGTCATTGCCATCTTGATGGGGCTACAGCAGGGTTACATACAGTTTTGCTGTTTCCTCTGTCTCTGGGAGAGCCGTGCCAGGACTTCCCACTACAAGAAAAAGGATTGGCCCCAACGACAATCACTTGAACCGGGGGAAAAGAATGTACTTCACGAACCACTTGTAGAATCCCACAAGATCTTGCTCCCTCCTCTCCACATCAAACTTGGACTAATGAAGAATTTTGTAAAGACCATGGATCGAAATGGGGCAGGATTTTTATACCTTCGTGATAAATTTCCAAGACTTAGTGAGGCCAAAATTAAGGAAGGTGTATTTGTCGGTCCACAGATACGTCAGCTCTTCCGAGATCAGCGTTTTAATGATATCCTCACAGGTGATGAAAAGTTAGCTTGGAATGCTTTCCAGCAAGTGGCCACAAACTTTCTAGGAAACAATAAGGCTGACAATTACCAGGAGCTTGTAGAAACCCTCTTGCAGCGCTACGAGAGACTGGGGTGCAACAAGTCTTTGAAATTACACTTTTTACACTCCCATCTGGATTTCTTCCCTGCTAACTGCGGTGATGTCAGTGACGAGCATGGGGAACGATTTCATCAGGACATTACTACCCTCGAAAAAAGGTACCAAGGGAAATGGAATGCAGTAATGCTAGCAGACTATTGTTGGACCCTTGTGAGAGATGCTCAAGAAACTCATTACAAGCGACAGGCAAAAAGGCGTTGATGTGAATCATTTCCGCTATGAGCATCATTATCAAATGGTATGTATATGCAAATGTGTAAAACTTGTTTTATAGATATACTAGAGCTTATCTGGTGTTTTAACGGCCATTTTCATATTCAGCGGCTCAAACAACATAAAGGTAACTTGGTTTAATCCCAGATACACACAAAACGTCAAAATGTCTTGTCCATTGTAATGAAGCATATATATATATATATATATATATATATATATATATATATATATATATATATATATATATATATATATATATATATATATATATATATATATATATATATATATATAATCACTTAATAATGTCTCAAACTTAAGGGTCTTTTATATTTGGACATGCGCCCTAATATAACCGATAAGGTTGAACCAAACGCTAAAACGAGGCAAAAGTTAAAAAAAAAAAATTATTGCTTCCTTTGTCTCTGCGTTCCACGAAGCTGCACCGTTCATCGCAGCTACTGTGAAATCTGTGTGCCCTGCGATAGTCAATGTGACAAGATGAGCACTGGGGAACTGATTGAAAGAACCAGACAAATACCAGTGGAACAAGATGTCAGAAGACTCTGGAGCTGGACAGGAAACATACTAAGAAAACCCACTGACAGAATTACTTAGCCAGCCCTTGTAGTGGAACTCCAAAGGGCATTCATTTTGATAAACAGCTACTTTGTGCACTTACGCATTCTAAAACCATATGAAACGGGTTACAACAAAAACTTCTTATTCTTCATCGTTTGTCCTGAAAAAGAAAGTTGGTTGCGTTGTGTCTGTTTACGCCGGAGCTGTGATATCTGCACCTTTCGGTCGATACATCCGACTTCAGCACGGCATTTTTTGGGACCGGGTTTGCCTTCCCTCTGCGATCCCTACTCTCTCAGCCAGCCTGCAGCGATGCAGTCTGTTTCCAGGACCACAACAAGAACAATGTCGTGATTTGGTCTGTTTTACATCGCGTCATATCGAAAGCCTTACTGTGGGAAACTGTCCGATACAATAGCCAATCAAAACGCTCCTTTCGTGGTGTGTATGCTGGAATATTTTAGGCTTAACATAGAGGCCCATTTTGTGTAAATGATAGTACGAATTTATTTAATTTCTTAAGGACTAAAGATGTTTAAACGGAAAGGTATAGATATTTCAACAACGGTAATGTTACTTTAGAGGTAGGTGCAATGACTTCATCAAATAGTAGTTCCTTTAGAAAGATAAATCGTTTAAAATGACGTCTATACATCAGGGTAGCTCCAATTTAGCTAGTTAAAGCATGCATAGATTAAAATACATTTTGCTACCTAAACAATTATTATATAGAACGGTAGAGATAAATTCACAGTATAATTCTAGCTTTAAATGATCAAAATCGGTCCAGAATTAAGAAAGATAATGAATATTAAAAATTTTGCTAATTGAACTGAAGGCAAAAATACACCCCAATTTTAGATTCCTAACACCGTTTTTATCCCATGCCATACGAGAAGGAGGATGCGGTACTATGTACAAAAAGTCCTTTAACTTGGCTGAATTGAGGCCACAACTTTTTCAAAACCGAGCTGAACAGACGAAGAGCGGTAAAAAGTGTAACTGCCATTATACTTTGCCGCTGCATCTGATTAGCAGACCTAGATGCCTATTAACAGCCTGTTACAGCTTGTGTGTATTGCCTGAGGGTAAGAAAGAATATATATATATATATATATATGCATATATTTATGTATTTTTGCTGTGTTTTAATCCAATGGTGTGTTAGCAAGTGCATGGCATGTGTTACAGAACAAGTGTGCTGCCGGTTGAAACGCAGGCATGTGTTGACCTTTAGAGACGAAAGCCAGCATTGTAAAATGTGTAGAATAATTGAGAATGATGGCACAAATACGACTGTAAGTTTAATAATGTATTTGAAGGAGGATTTCTAAAAGAAATGACATTTATCAGGAACCCAAGGAAGGATTGACAGGAATTGTTGTAATGAATCGATCAAGATATTACTTAGTAGTTTTATTACTATACCAAATCACTGTATGGAAGCCGATCATGGACAACTGGATCTAACTTAAGATTTATAAGGAAATTGTAGTCACAGTGAACTGGCTGTGATTGGTAGTGAGGTAAATTGTCCTGTGCATATGTTAGCACAATGTCTGCCACTGTTCGTTACGTCCATTGTATGTAAAGACAGAATAGTGCTGGACTATACAGAGGTTGTGATTATTTGTATTCCAGGTTTTATCCTGCAACTACCAAGATTGTACGAGACATACACTTCGGTGGGATTCTGTGGTGCGATAGTTCTTGAAGTTCATAGAACTGGTTACCCTGTTTTCACAGCCTGGAGATCCAGACATTGAGTGATCCTGGTAGGAGTTGGATGCATCTCACCCCAACAAGATAATTGGAATAGAAATTCCACTGGTCAGCCTATTCAGACTCTAACACCAATATTAGAATAATAAAAGATACAAGTACAGTGTATGATGAATCCTTGTGGATAGCAAGAATATAGTACTACCTTCACAGTTCAACTCAGTGACACAATCCAGTGTATTATAATAATTAATCAGTGTAGAGAAAAATAGAACTTTCAAGACAGGATTCTGTTTGATAATTAAAGTTTCTATGTTTATTTATTTTATGTTGTAAATACCTTTGAATTTCTTTAAATTACCTAACCGAAAAGAGAACGGTATAGGTTTAATAAATTGTAAATATGTACGAGCAGACTTTCTGAAATTATTTACATTGAGTTACAAGTTTTGTTGGATACATATTATAGTTATAGAGATAGAAAACAATTAATACCCCTAGAAAAATTAGCCAACATAATCAAATAATAATACATAATATCATAGGCGGATCTTGAAAGGGAGCAAATAGACTTTCAGGACATTCACTCTCATCACTCCTGCAGGTTTATACAGTTGATCCTAACCTTTGATGTCGATACACCCTTATTCTGTTCAGAAAAGGGGGTATTTCTTGTAAGACCAGTCTCTTACCTGGCACTATCCTGGTATCATCTGATACATCTTTTTGTCCAGGATAACCGTATTCTTTACTACAATAAGACCCTTTTGCTACAGTGGTGTCTCAGTCCGGGATTTCAGGTACTAGCCTGGGGTCTATTCTTTGAGACATTCAGTCTTATAGTTAGCAGTAGGAGAAATATTATAATATAAAAATAGATTAAGTAAAAATAAAAGCTAAACAAAGCACATTTGTAGTACCAGTGAGTACAAAGAGAAATTTTGGTGACTGAATACGCTGACAGTGGTTTTAATTAATAAATTGGTGGTATATTAATTAAATTTGTGTATTAATTAAGTCTGTAATTAGTATACTGATAAGATTGCAAGAGAATGGCAGACTTGTCAAAATTTATATCTGCTACAGTGCAGGCGGCAAAGGAATTTGGATTAATTGGGGAGGAACTTATTAAATATGTCACTACTGAATGTGACAAGTTTATAGAAAGAGAAGATAAGAAGTTGGAGACAGAAAGAAGATTACAGATAGAAGCTGATAAGGAAGCTAAGCAATTACAGATAGAAGCTGATAGGGAAGCTAAAAGATAACAACTAGAAGCTGATAGGGAAGCTGAAGCTAAGAAACTAGAAGCCGATAAGGAAGTCAAAAGATTACGAATAGAAGCTGATAAGGAGGCTAAACAGATAGAGGCTGAAGAAAGAAGACAGGTTGCTGAAAGGAAGGCTGAGGAAAAGAGATTGAAAAGGGAACATGAGTTGTGACTGAAAGAGCTTGAACTACGTTCCAATAAATGGAAGTAGCCCAACTACATCTGATACTAGTGCAAGTCATGGTACCTCAAATGGAGCCATGCATTTTCACTTGGATCCATTTGTGGAGAAAGAATATGATATTGAGTCTTATTTAAGTAGGTACGAGAGATTAGGTAATAACTATGGCCTAGAGAAAGAGAAATGGAGCCTTAAGTTATCACAAGGGCTGAGAGGAGCCTCTTATGAAGTCTTCTCAAAACTTGCCCGAGAGGACCAAGAAGATTATGACATCTTGAAGCAGGCATACCAACGGGCTGATCACCCGTTTGCCAGTTACTTCGATTACGGAAACAGCAAATGGATTGATATGCCGTTGCCCTAAAGACGCCAATAGGCGTGATGGGAAACAATGGCAAAGAAAACCTATCTGCTGTTGCCCTAAGACGCCACTAGGCGTAATGGCCACTGACTGCTTTGACGGTCGGTGGCTAAGGACGGAAGAAGAGAAGAAGAAGAAGCAGGCATTGCTAGTTCGTTATGAAAAGAACTCAGAATTTTATAGGAAGAAATTCAGAACTGCTTAGCTACTTTCTGGAGAAACTTACCACCAGTTCTCTGCCAAATTAGAAACCTACTTGGAGAAGTGGACTGCTCTTGGAAAGTGCCAAGACCTAAAAGAAATGGTCATGATGGAGCAAGTAAGAGAGTCTATGCCTCCAGACATGAGAAAATTTCTTATGGAACAAGGTGCAGAGATATTGGGGGAGATTTTAACAGTTGCCGAGAGATATCAGGCAGCCCAGAAAGAGATAGCAGGAATTAAAAAGCAAGGAGAAAATAGTAGGCCACTCCCAAACCAAGATGAGTATGATAATAGGGATCAAAAACACAATTAGAGACAAGACTATGACAAACCCAGGTTTGATCATAGAAATAGGAACCCTCAGGTACAAGATAAGAAACCCTACAGACAGGGAGATAAGTGGTGCAAAATTTGCAAAATGAACAACCACAATACAATTAAATGTGGTATGAAAGTCCCTCTATATCACACTGCATGTATGATAACAGTGGGAAAGGGCAGGAAGGAACCGACATCCAGTCCGGTAGATCTCCATCATCCCCTCATCTGTGAAGAAGTAACATGTAATGGCAATAAGATTATGTGCCTTTATGATTCAGGATTGGAATCTGACTCAGTTGTTAGTGCCTCCTTGGTGAACCCTGATCAATACACCACAGAAAAGGTGGAGATACAAGGGGCATTAAAAGGAACAGCCACCATGACACTTCCTATAGCAACGATAAATGTCAGAACTCGCTATGTGGAGGGAGTGATCAGTGCAGCAGTGTGTGATGATCCTAATTACCCGCTGGTGTTAGGAAGGAGATATGTTTTCCTAGGGAACCCAATAAAACCTGTGATCATGGCGACACTCCAGGTCAGGTCAACTCTTGGGAAGGAGGAGGGAATACCACTGAATATTCATCCTAGAAAGACGAAAAAGGCCCAAGCAAAAGATAAAACATTAAAACCTTGCCTTGGCAAATTGCGAAACAGCCATATCCCCCCCCCCCCAAAGAAAAGACAATTTTATGTGGATGATGGATTGCTTTACAGGAAAGCTGGAACCGGACCCAACAGGCATAGCCAGTTAGTACTGCCATCTTCTTACAGGGACAAGGCTATGGAATTAGCACATGTTGTACCAGACGATGGACACATGAAAATTGGTACCACCTGTCAAAGGGCATCTGTAAACCACTATTGGCCAGGCATTGCTGAAGATATCAATCAGTATGTAAATGCCTGTGATCAATGTAGCAAGGTAAACTCCAAACATGGAGAAAATCAACAGGACCTAGAAACGCATTGTGGTGAAAATAGGCCTGAAAATAAAAAGGAACAGGTAGACATCGTGAATAGGACAGCCCCTTCTCTCACACAGTCTTCCATAAAACCAGTGACCATGGCAACTCTCCGTCTCGTACCGAGAGGGGAAACAACCCATCCCGCACCAGCACAAATGTGTTCTGAATTCTTGGAACTGGCTAAAAATAGTATGGTTAGTCAGCCAACTTTGAAACCGAAACTGCAGGGCAACCCCAGAAAAATTGGGAGTGGGAGATTGGGCAATTGGCCTAATGCTCAGCACACTTCAACATACGGCTATTAAATTAGAATTATGAGGGCACCGGCAACAGTGGTAGTTGGCTGGCCCCTACACGGTCCATTTGAAGTTTTCTCACGGACATGGACTGAGATTATATATTATATAGCAAATGCTAAAGGAAGAATTGATTTCTTGGTGCAGGAAATTCATTTCCCCATATGAATCATATTATCTCGCCAGTGAGGTTTAGCTGAGGAAACCCCTGGTGAAAATAGGCTCTGCGTGGATTTGGGAAATAATTACAGTAACAGAGTCACTAGTGAATCTAGATAAGGGCACTACCAGATTTCCGCCAAGCCTGAGCTCAGACCATTGCTGGCTGTGAGCACTTCGGATGGGCACCATGAGTTCCATATGTTGCTTTTTGGGTTGAAGAATGCTCCGAGTGTTTTATCCAGGATGATGAGGAAATTACTGGGTCCCTTACACAACTCAGCTATCACCAATTTTGTGGATGACATCCTCATAACTATTGGAACCTTGAGGAACATCTAACACCTCTGGACATGTCATTGAACAGACTCAGAGAAGAGTAAAGGTGAATATTAATTGATAATCAGCAATCTGACAGACAGCAGCACCTGTGCTGTTTATTAACACAACAGGAGGATTATCCCTGGATCGCAGAGTGTTGAGGCAGATTTCTTGAGTAGTGCCTACTTGAATTGACCCACCTGCAGGAAACCAGGATACCAGTAAGGCAGAGTGAACCTCATTTTGGGGTAATGCCGTGATTGTAAATCCAGACAGGAAAGCTCCACCAGAATGGTTCACGCTTTTAAATGGGGGAGCTCTGTCGTGATTTGGTCTGTTTTACAACGCGTCATACCAAAAGCCTTACTGTGGGAAACTGTCCGATACAATAGCCAATCAAAACGCTCCTTTCGTGATGTGTATACCGGAATATTTTAGGCTTAACATAGAGGCCCATTTTGTGTAAATGATAGTACGAATTTATTTAATTTCTTAAGGACTAAAGATGTTTAAACGGAAAGGTATAGATATTTCAACAACGGTAATGTTACTTTAGAGGTAGGTGCAAAGACTTACTCAAACAGTAGTTCCTTTAGAAAGAGAAATCGTTTAAAATGACGTCTATACATCAGGGTAGCCCCAATTTAGCTAGTTAAAGCATGCATAGATTAAAATACATTTTGCTACCTAAACAATTATTATATAGAACGGTAGAGATAAATTCACAGTATTATTCTAGCTTTAAATGATCAAAATCGGTCCAGAATTAAGAAAGATAATGAATATTAAAAATTTTGCTAATTGAACTGAAGGCAAAAATACACCCCAATTTTAGATTCCTAACACCGTTTTTACCCCATGCCATCCGAGAGGGAGGATGCGGTACTATAAAAAGTCCTTGAACTTGGCTGAATTGAGAGAACAACTTTTTCAAAACCGAGCTGAACAGACGAAGAGCGGTAAACGGTGTTACTGCCATTATACTTTACCGCTGCATCTGATTAGCAGACCTAGATGCCTATTAACAGCCTGTTACAGCTTGTGTGTACTGCCTGAGGGTAAGAAAAAAAATATATATATGTATATATTTATGTATTTTTGCTGTGTTTTAATCCAATGGTGTGTTAGCAAGTGCATGGCATGTGTTACAGAACAAGTGTGCTGCCGGTTGAAACGCAGGCATGTGTTGACCTTTAGAGACGAAAGCCAGCATTGTAAAATGTGTAGAATAATTGAGAATGATGGCACAAATACGACTGTAAGTTTAATAATGTATTTGAAGGAGGATTTCTTAAAGAAATGACATTTATCAGGAACCTAAGGAAGGATTGACAGGAATTGTTGTAATGAATCGATCAAGATATTACTTAGTAGTTTTATTACTATACCAAATCACTGTATGGAAGCCGATCATGGACAACTGGATCTAACTTAGGATTTATAAGGAAATTGTAGTCACAGTGAACTGGCTGTGATTGGTAGTGAGGTAAATTGTCCTGTGCATATGTTAGCACAATGTCTAACACTGTTTGTTACGTCTATTGTATGTAAGGACAGAATAGTGCTGGACCATACAGAGGTTGTGATTATTTGTATTCCAGGTTTTATCCTGCAACTACCAAGATTGTACGAGACATCCACTTCGGTGGGACTCTGTGGTGCGATAGTTCTTGAAGTTCATAGAACTGGTTACCCTGTTTTCCCAGCCTGGAGATCCAGACATTGAGTGATCCTGGTTGGAGTTGGATGCATCTCACCCCAACAAGATAAGTGGAATAGAAATTCCACTGGTCAGCCTATTCAGACTCTAACACCAATATTAGAATAATAAAAGATACAAGTACAGTGTATGATGAATCCTTGTGGATAGCATGAATATAGTACTACCTTCACAGTTCATCTCATGACACAATCCAGTGTATTATAATAATTAATTAGTGTAGAGAAAAATTGAACTTTCAAGACAGAATTCTGTTTGATAACTAAAGTTTCTATGTTTATTTATTTTATGTTGTAAATACCTTTGAATTTCTTTAAATTACCTAACCGAAAAGAGAACCGGTATAGGTTTAATAAATTGTAAATATGTACGAGCAGACTTTCTGAAATTATTTACATTGAGTTACAAGTTTTGTTGGATACATATTATAGTTATAGAGATAGATAATAATTAATACCCCTAGAAAAATTAGCCAACATAATCAAATAATAATACATAATATCATAGGTGGATCTTGAAAGGGAGCAAATAGACTTTCAGGACATTCACTCTCATCACTCCTGGAGGTTTATACAGCTGATCCTAACTTTGATGTCGATACACCCTTATTCTGTTCAGAAAAGGGGGTATTTCTTGTAAGACCAGTCTCTTACCTGACACTATCCTGGTATCATCTGATAGATCTTTTTGTCCAGGATAACCTTGTTCTTTACTACAATAAGACCCTTTCGCTACAAACAATGATAAACTAGAACATCGTTTCTGAACCTTTTTTTTTTGTACTGTGATGGGGCCGAAAAGGAGACGCCCGCCCCCTACCTGTTTCTAGGCAGATTATTTTCGATGTGCGCGAAGCATTCTGGGTTGTGAAAAGTCTGAAGTAGAAGATATGTAATGAGGCCATAATAAAGCCTGAGAATTAATCAAACGCAGCACCAACGATCTAAGAGATTTCGACAGAAGTGCCCGAGGTAGTGATGTTGTCGGGACGACAACAAAATCAGGAGGGGGATATGTGATGGGGCCGAAAAGGAGACGCCCGCCCCCTACCTGTTTCTAGGCAGATTATTTTCGATGTGCGCGAAGCATTCTGGGTTGTGAAAAGTCTGAAGTAGAAGATATGTAATGAGGCCATAATAAAGCCTGAGAATTAATTATGGTGTATAGTTGTGAGTCATATTTGATATTCGTGTGTTATATTAAATAGCTGTAGGTTTTATTTGTGTTTTCGCTATTCCTAAAGCGATAATCGCGTGTGATATTTAAGTAGCCAAGATTAATACGCCTAGCGCGCAGTAAAGTGAGTGATTAGCCTAGTGCCTATAAAAAGAGATAGCGAACTACCAGCGGCCCTTTTTAAGTATCAGCCCTGACGATAGAGAACGAAACGAGGCGCCCTGTGTACCCACACAGAAGAACACAAAGACATGACACATTAGCATCGGGCACTGTTGGGTGTTTTGTTTGGTTTTGTGATGTTCGCTCGTTTATTTGTTTAATGTTTGCTTTGTCACTGAATGGGTTGTAAAAATAAATATAGCCCCTGCCTCTAGAATCAAGAGTTTTATTGTTGTTCGGGTCGGTGCGAGTGTGAAAAGAGAGTGATCACACATCACAATATAATCATCATCATCATCTCGCCCACCCTACCACAATTGGCGTCGTCGACAGGATAAGGCAGACAGTGACACTGAGCAAACAGCAAACGAACAAATATTGTAAACACCCAGCAGTGCATTCCTGCAGCAAGATGGCTAATGCGCCTGTGAAGATATTGTACGTGAAGGAGCCAGAGATAAGGTTGTTTAGTGGAGAGGAGGGTCCCACTTGGCAAGAGTTTGTGGAAGATGTGGAAGCCGCGTGGAAGGTGGCGCCTTTTTGTGCAGAAGACAAGTTAGACATGATATGGAACAACGTTACACCATGGGTATCTAGAGAATTACGGATACATGGTGGAGCCAAGGCCAGCCCTGAGAAGTTACTGGAAATTGTCAAAAAAGCCTACAGCGAGCAACCACCAGTCAGTGAGATGACCAGAAATTTCCCTTGGGAATATGCTTTTAATGGTGAAAGTAAAAAGCCTGAGACACTGGTCCAGATAGCAAGTGCAGAAGTTCAGAAGGAGAAGGAGGCACTTAGAGCAGAATTATCCCTCCTAAAGTCCCAGATAGCACAGATGTCAGAGGCCAGTTCGCCAGCACAAGAGGAGGTGCAGAGAAAAAAAGCACCAAGCCAACCGCGGAAGCAGCCAAAGCACGACGAGGAGGTGCATGTTCTGGTATGTGAGAGTCAAGCTGTTGTTAACGAAAGCAGTGAGCTGACAGTACCGACCAGTGTAGCTGCACCGACAAGGCGAAAAGGAGTTTGCAAGTGGTACAGTGTCCGCAGGGGATGGGGATTCATCACGCCAGATGATGGAGGTATTGATGTATTTGTACATCAGACCAAGATCTTCAGAAAGGGATTCCGGAGTCTGGCGAGAAATGAGAGAGTGGAATTTGACAGCAAACCATCTGTCCAGGGCATGGAAGCAATCTATGTGTGCGGCATTGGCGGTCAAGAATGCAAAGGCAGCAGGAAGCGACCCATGGCACAGAGGAAGCCCAGAAAGATAAGATGCTACAATTGTGGAGACCTGTCAGACCACATGGCAGCCAAGTGCCCTCAAGGCCCGCTTCCGAAGAGATGTTTTCGATGCAAGTCAACTGAACATTTGATAGCCGCCTGTCCCTCAAAGAGCTCTTTCCCGAGACGTGCTACCACAACCAGGTTTCCTTCCGGGTGCAAGCCAAGAGATGACCGTGACAACTGTCACCCTAAGGGCGCCGAGAAGATTGGTAGTCGGTTAGGGGAGGAAACTCGTCTTAAGCAGAGAGGAGGGAGTGCAAGTCAAGGTTCAGAGGAGGAGACACATCAAAAGCAGATAGTGGGGAATGTTGGCCACCGTCCACGCAAAACGAGTGTCAAGCACGTCAGGAGCAATCCCCCTACAGATTCGACAGCTACAAGCACTGACAGGCAGACGTCACGGGCAGGCAGCGATGCGGCACAGGTGTGCGAGTCTTCTAGACCACAGCAACTGCCAGCCCGACAACGTACAACTGGGGACATAACGACCAAGAGGGTCCCCAGCCGAGTTGTACCGAATACAGAATCTGAGCCCAAAACATCGCCGCTGAGAAATAATCAAACGCAGCACCAACGATCTAAGAGATTTCGACAGAAGTGCCCGAGGTAGTGATGTTGTCGGGACGACAACAAAATCAGGAGGGGGATATGTGATGGGGCCGAAAAGGAGACGCCCGCCCCCTACCTGTTTCTAGGCAGATTATTTTCGATGTGCGCGAAGCATTCTGGGTTGTGAAAAGTCTGAAGTAGAAGATATGTAATGAGGCCATAATAAAGCCTGAGAATTAATTATGGTGTATAGTTGTGAGTCATATTTGATATTCGTGTGTTATATTAAATAGCTGTAGGTTTTATTTGTGTTTTCGCTATTCCTAAAGCGATAATCGCGTGTGATATTTAAGTAGCCAAGATTAATACGCCTAGCGCGCAGTAAAGTGAGTGATTAGCCTAGTGCCTATAAAAAGAGATAGCGAACTACCAGCGGCCCTTTTTAAGTATCAGCCCTGACGATAGAGAACGAAACGAGGCGCCCTGTGTACCCACACAGAAGAACACAAAGACATGACACATTAGCATCGGGCACTGTTGGGTGTTTTGTTTGGTTTTGTGATGTTCGCTCGTTTATTTGTTTAATGTTTGCTTTGTCACTGAATGGGTTGTAAAAATAAATATAGCCCCTGCCTCTAGAATCAAGAGTTTTATTGTTGTTCGGGTCGGTGCGAGTGGGAAAAGAGAGTGATCACACATCACAATATAATCAGCATCATCATCTCGCCCACCCTACCACAGAACCATGAATCCCTCTGATTGTCCGATGAAGGCTATGTACCCCATCTTTGCACACACACACACAAATGTACATAAAAGCATAATTGAAAATTTTACATTTAACACACTTTAGGTTATGTACACGGACCTCCCTAGAATCCATTCACGGGCCCCAAAAGACCACAGGTTCAGAAACACTGAACTGGAAATGAGATCACACATTAACTTAAATCATTCCACTTAAAACGTTAGTCACTTCTATTCTCACCACTGCGGTATCTCTTATTATCAATACCAGCATCAGTGTCATACTGTAGTAAAGGCAGCTTAATGACTCGCAATATCCGATTATGCAGTTAAGAACCTGAAATGTCATAAAGCACATTAAAGTGGAGAAAATTTGTTTATAAACAAAACTCCGTTCCTTCCCGTCACGGAATGGCAGTAATGATATCGTAATTTATGATGCGAGGCTTTACACCAACGACCATTAGTTTTGTAACCTATCTCAGTGCTCCGCAACGTTTTTCAATTCGCGGCACACTTTAAGTGCCTTTCAAACTTCCACGGCACAGTACAATATTTAAATACGTGGATATGGCAAATATTTTACAATGTGATGCAATCATAAGATAACGCTCCGTAATTTTTGTGATGGATTAGTGGAAGATGATAAACTCAACTTATTATTTGTAAAATTGTACGTGTGAGATTCTTTCGCAATATTTTACCATAACATGTAATTTTGTATACCATTATATGGTGTATTCTGCCTGGTGTCACGGCACACTAGGCAGACATCGGCGGCACAGCGGTGTGCCACGACACACCAGGCAGATATCGACGCCACACCAATGTGTCACAGCACACCAGGCAGACATCGGCGGCAAACCGGTGTGCCAAGACACACCAGGCAGACATCGGTGGCATACCAGTATGTCACGGCACACCAGGCAGACATCGGTGGCACACCAGTATGTCACGGCACACCAGGCAGACATCGGTAGCACACCAGTGTGTCATGGCCCACCAGGCAGACATCGGCGGCACACCAGTATGCCAAGACACACCAGGCAGACATCGCAGGCACACCAGTGTCACGGCACACCAGACAAACATCAGCGGCACACCAGGCAGACATCGGCGGCACACCAGTATGGTGCAGGTTTCCTGCCAGCTGCAGCTGTGGCTCCTTGCTCCACGTGGAGCAAAAAGGGACACGGTGTTAAGTGAATAATGATTTATGTTGTATGTTGTGACAAAACGGGGCGGCCTCCTATCGATCTTTGTTTCACTCCTGCAGTATCGGTACATATGTGGTACTGATTTTTATTATTTGCTCTCAATTGTCGCACTTTTCTTTCTTTCTTCGTTATTTTTCTGCTAAGTAGCAGATATTTGATTTTATCAAATCATTCGACACTCCCTGTAGGTGATAATAACCACATTTGCTTGGCGCTGCCCAGATTTGTTGGCTATAGGCGCGGCAGATTAACACGTACATCGGCCAGCGCTATCGGCTTAATCACCGATAAGACATGGGTGCACGTATCACCAAAGCTTGGAAAAGGGGAGACAACTTACAGACAGACATGGATGACAAGATTACTTTTGATAAAAGTAAGATTGCTACATCTCAAACACATGGTCATATGCGGTTACCGAAGCATTTGTAAGTTTGTACACAAGGGCATCGGACATCTTATTACCATAAATGGGAGAGTTGACCTCTGCCGTACGTTCAAAATTATCCGATGTCGGAATATTTTGAAATTACCCCATAACCCGCTTGTTTGAATATGATTGGAGTTTTTTTATAGCTCATAACAAACGAAGGCGTGGGAAGGCAGGGAATATAATCTGATCATTTTCTCAAGCTATCTCACTTGAGAAATCGCTCGCCAAGACACCAGACTGCTACAGTGAAGAAATAAAATTCAGAATTCCTTCTTAAAATACCGGACACCTTTTATTGGAGTATCCATCAGGACTTACAATATAGCCCAGGAAATCTCTAACATTTTAAATAAGGAAACCGGGACTGGGGAAACTGAAGGACCACACACGAAGTCAGAGAGGGAACTTATTAAGTTAACGACACCCCAGACGCGTGTAAGAGGCCGATTCAAGTCTCTTTTATTCATCTGAGCAAAAAGTCTGTGAGTCAGGATTGGCGTAAGTTGTGATTTACATTTCATATTTTATTACTAACATATGAACAAACGTATATATATATGTGTGTTGCAGGCGCAATACCCACCAGCGAGTGGACCATGCTCTGGCCAACACCAACCCAAACCCCACTCATGGGTTAAATGCTACTTTCTCTCTTCTCTACTTGCCTACCAAGCTTTCTCTGTCCAATCCTCGATAACCTCACCAAGGATCCTGAAGTGGTGATGGTAAAATATAGGTCTTTACTTAGAAGGGATCCGGGCCCTGCCCAACGTCCCAGCTGCAGCAAGAGTGCCGTGCGACCTGACATTGCACCCATCGTCAGATTTTGTCCAACTCCTGAGACACGGGAAGCAAAGCCACTAAAACTCAATGGGAATTTAGAACCACTGTGCTGGGGAAAATCGTGAAGGCATAGGATGCAGGACGTGACACAGCCACAGCAAAAGCTCAGCCACAGAACGAAGAAATGAGGCCTGCATCGTGAGCGCTTGTGACTAGCGGGGAATGCATCTCTGTGAACCCCACCTGAACCCCGAAAGCAAAGTGATCTTTAGAGCCAAAAAGGTGAGTGGCCAAGCAAACCAACCCAATACTCATGGAGGAAGACATACCCATTGCATTCTTTGGGAGGGAGATGTCTGCAGCAAACACCCAATACCTCCAATTCCAGTCAAACAACATATTCCATACGAGCTCGGGCGTCGCCTCGGTTACCAAGGCCCGCGCAAGAGAGATAAATCCCCTGCTCCTTGTGAAAAGTCAGCGAAGGGGAACCTTAACATTTTACAGCTAAATATAGCTGGACTACAGAACAAGACAACTGAGCTTACAAAAATACTACACGAACATCAAGTACAAGTAGCCCTTCTCCAGGAAACAATACTCCCACGGAGACAAATTAACATCACGGGTTATACACAGTACAAATGTGAATGCCTGAAGTGCCAAGGCATCATGACCTTAATCAGAAATGATACCCAAGCCACAGTAACCAACAACCCTACAGCGGATATCGACCACCAAATAATAAAGCTATGGGGCAAGGATAACACCAAGTACACACTACACAACATTTACTGTCCCCCGACCTCATCAAAAGGTCTGCCTGAGTTTGAGCCCATACTAAAGAAAACTGTCGTAGCTGGTGATTTTAATGCTCACATTCCTGCTCTAGGATACAGGCGGTTTAACAGTAGGGGCCTAGAGGTTGAGGAGTTGTGCAGCAGTACCAACTTAATGCTACTGCAGAACTTGGAAACTCCACCAACACACTCCTTCACAGGGCACACGGCTCGACCAGCCGGCCAGATCTGACATTTGTTTCAGCTGATATAGCAGAAAATAGTATCATCAAAGTCTTAGAAGATGTGGGAAGTGACCACCACCCTGTTTTAACAACTATTTTAACACCACAGATGACACAGAAGTCCCTTGGTAAACCATCCTGGAACTTCAGGAAAGCAGACTGGGACCGCTACGGCCGAGAAACTGATGCTGGATTCAGTCAAATCATTAGAACTGATAACATTAATACTACATACAACAACATAAATAACACAATCCTAGCAGCTGCCAAAAAGTGCATCCCAAGGGGGAAGCATAAGAAGTATAAACCTTACTGGACATCTGAACTAGCTGAAGCAGTCAAAGAGAGGAGAGAGGCTAGAAAGAAGGCTGAAAAATACCCTACCACTCTAAATAAAACAGAGTACAACAGGTGGACAGCAAAAGTAAGGTATGTCACCAAGAAGAATAAACGGGAGACTTGGAAAGAAAATTGCAATAAACTAGATTTAAAAAGAGAAGGGAACAAAGTTTGGAGACTCCTTAGTAATCTCGAGGGAAGCAAGAAAAAGACAAACCCAACACCTATGGTGGATGGAAGTGGTGATGAAGTAACATCAAGCAGCAAGAAAGCCGATGTCTTCAACAATTTTTACGCCAGTGTAAATAAAACACAACAGAGAAAGAAAACTAGACAAAGGGCTCCTAAAGGACACATCCACGCGTAACATAAATCAGGCCAATATGGCTGCGTTCGATGATCCGTTCCGCCCACAAGAACTGAGAATGGCACTACGGAAACTGGCCAAAAATAAAGCTCCAGGACCAGATAAAATTAAAAATGAGATGATTTGTCAGCTAGGGCCAAAGAGACACTTCTGTGGTTCATCAATAGAACGTGGAACGAGGGACAGCTACCATCAGCATGGCTGACAGCAACCATCTTGCCTATATTGAAGAAAGGGAAACCACCAGGAACACCAAGAAGTTATAGGCCCATATCCCTCACTTCATGCTTAGGCAAGCTGGTCGAGAGAATGGTAAACAACAGACTATATTGGTGGTTGGAAAGCTGGAACCTTCTGGACAACAACCAGGCAGGCTTCAGACGTAAGTGCCGATCAGATGACCCCCTCTTTCAGGTTCACACAGAATGTGATGGATGGTTTTCAAGAGGGAAAAAGCACAATAGCTGTGTTCATCGACCTTGAGCAAGCCTACGACAGAGTTTGGAGAAAGGGACTTTTGCTAAAGATGAGAAGAATGGGAATAGGAGGAAAAATGATTAGATGGATACAGGCCTTCCTAACAAATAGAACCATAGCTACCAACTATGCTGGTGCAATTTCACGGAAAAGAACGCTGGAAGAAGGACTGCCTCAAGGCTCTCCTATTAAGTTGCACCCTTTTCCTCATCTTTATTAATGACCTTGCCAAACATCTGAATGTGTCGAAGGCGCTGTTTGCCGATGACCTTGCCATCTGGACTACTGATAAATATCCCATTCTGGCAAAAGCCAAGATCAACAGAGCTCTCCTTACAATGTCAGTATATTGTGAACTGTGGAAACTAAAAATCAATGCGCAGAAAACTGTATACACCACTTTCTCGCGCAGCCACAAAATAGCAAAAAGACTATCAACATCAAACTGAATGGGGAAACGCTAACAAAAGAGGAGCACCCAGTCTATCTAGGAGTAAAACTGGACAGACAATTGAAACTAGATGGACATATCTACAACCTCAGGGAAAATGCATGTAAGCGTCTAAACCTCATCAAATGGCTAGCTAGTACAAATTGGGGAGCGGATAACTAACACTTCGTCAACTATATCTCGGCTATGTGAGATCAGTGATAGACTATAACCTCCCCCTCCAGACCATTGTGAGTACTAATACCATCTCATCTCTGGACCGTGTGCAGAACCAAGCTCTCAGGTTAATTTGTGGAGGGATGAGATCAACACCCACAGCCGTATGCGAGATAGATGCCAATATAGAGCCACTGGATATTAGGCGTAAAAGAGCACTGACTGAAGCTGTAGAGAGATACAGGAGACAAGAGAAAGACCACCCAAACAAAGTACTTATTGACACTTGGAAACAAACACGAAGACTGAAACAAACTATCTCTACTGGACATAGCCAAAGAGGAAAATGATAAACACCATCTCCCGCAAGAAAGAGAAATTGGAAAACAAATACTTTTGACCACCCCCTTGGGAAAACTTCCATCAACCAACTGTCAAAACACAACTGATAGATAAAACGGCCAACAAGGAAACACTACCCACAGTCTTGAAGACGTGTGCCTTGGAGACCATAAACAGCTACCCAACGTCAGCAATCCAGGCCTACACAGATGGTTCTGCTTTTCAAGACCATCTCTTTTGCAGGATATGGCGTCTGCATATGGTACTTGGATGGAACCTTCTTATGAGTTATGTGACTCCTGTGGTGAGAATTGTTCAAATTATGAAGCGAAGGCTGAGGCCATCAAGACAGCCATTGAATTACTACACCAACAGTTTGACCTTATGGAACGAAAGCCATCATATATTGATTTTCAGTGACTCCGTGTCTGTTTTGGAAGCACTGACTCCATATGAAAACAAAGACATTTTTCTTATAGGAAGAGCGGTTCACAACTTGCTCACAGCCTACTCCATCAGTGTAACTCTACAGTGGATCCCTGGACACAGTGATCTAACTGGAAATGAGACAGCTGATAGACTTGCTAAAACAGGAACCTCTAAACAACAAAAGGACAGACCCTGCAGCATGAGAACAGTCAAACAGATTCTCAGAAACAACACAAGAGAAATCTGGCTGAACAGATGGGCGAACGGGCCGACTAGCCGAAATGTCTTTAATGAAATGACCTGCCCAAAAGACAACGACAACATAAACAGACTCAGCAGGAGAAATCAAAGTCTTATCTTTCAGTTCCGAACAGGACACACCAGAGTCAATAGCCATCGAAACCGTATCAACCCTCTGCACCTACCCATGTGTAGACACTGCTCTCATCCCTATGAAACAACCAGACACCTCCTCATGGAGTGTCCATCACTCACAAACGCCAGGAAAAAACTTTTACAGACACCTCTGACAGTCACCAACTCACTATACGGAACGTTAAAAACAACTGCAGAAAACCTGCACTTTTATGCATTGGGCTGCCAAGAGTAGATATGCTCAGCAGCATGGGATATCGACAACAACAACAAACAACCACCACTGCACGGGTTGGTGATTGCTTTATTGCTTGTTTAACATTTCTTACATTTAAACTGTAATGTTAAAGAACTAAAGCTATTCATATATTAATTGTTAAGGCATAGTTTTTATCTATCACGAAGGATTATCAACATTTTTAATTGACTCATTTCTGAGGGTAAAGTAATTATTCTGAGTAATTGGGAAATGGATGCTGCGTACGGGCAAGATAGGAATCCCTCTCCCCCCTCCCCCCCCTCCCCCCCCCCCCCCACCCCCCCATCCCCCTCCCAAATCACAACCCCCTCATTCCTGGGGACACCCCCACGTCATACTCTCAGAAGGAGCGTTTCGTTCTATTATTTCTATTCATAGTTATTTGGTCCGGTGCCCAGCAGATATCAGAGAAACTTCTCTGGGAAAAAGAAAGGGCACACGCTGGCCTCGCTCTTCAAAGACGGAACCTACACGAGGTAGACCTCTCTCCTTGGAAACTTTCTGGGAAAGATAATAAGCTACCCCCCACGACCATCAACTTGTTGACTCTGAGAACAGTGGGCTAGGGTGTGCGGGGGGATAGGAACCAAAACCCATGGGGGAAGGAGCAGAACCGTCATTGGGCACAAGCTCAATGTTCATATCCATTGTGCACACATTGATACTGCTTGTAACCATTCACATTTCACATAAAAGGACTGTGATAGAATAAACTTATTTCTGGATCCAATAAAAACTATTTCACTATTATTTTTCCAACTCGTGTATAACCACGTAATAGTGATTTATTACATTTTTTGTCTATTTAGTAAGTTCCTAATTTAACCTTCGATTTAATCATTCTTAAAGTTATGCTCAATGTTTGTCCTCAGTCAAATTTCTAACCTACAACACCTCGTAATGTCAACTTGAGCACCACACAACCATTATACTCTAGAATAAATATCAGAATTCCACTTGAGTACACTTAATTCAAGTATGCATTCGCGTTTGGAGGTCTTAACATAACGAGCTGAACAAACTTTAATTTTTAGTGCTTTAAATCCTTCATAAAAGCGCTCGGATCAGAAAAATTACAGGACAATTGAAAACTAGATTCCGAGACATATATAACAACCTCAGCGGAAAAAGCATGTAAAGGACGTCTAACACCTCATTCAAACGGTAAGCTAGTACAAATAAATTGGGCGAGCGGATGAACATAAACTAAAAAACATATGCCAAGTATTGTTCTCGCTTATTCCTGAATTTCTTGTGAAAGAGCCCCTTTTGGTAATTAGAAGTGTTCATCACCCTTCTATCTAACAATTCTCTGCCAAAGAGCTAATCTTTGTGCTACGGAAGTGTAGAAATAACCTTGAAAGCACCATATTACGATTCTCATTTATGATTATGGCCACTGTATGAGAAACCCCAATACTGCACTCATTAAGTCCAGGTGAAAAGGTCCCTCTGCCTACAGAATAACACCGTCACAGTTTCTTTTTACGCTGTTTATACTATTTCATACACAAACTTTATTGAGTACTGAAAGAGATATATCGTCGATAACACGTTTAGACCTTGTATCTCTGGATTGCCGTTAGCACCAGTTGTTTGTACGTGATATTTCGACCAGTGTGCCTGTCGTTCTTAAATCTTTATACAGATTGTTATATTACTACGGTTTGTTTAGGACCACTCAGTAAACAAAAAGAACTCTTTCGCCAACAACTATCAATAGATTCTTTAATTAAAAGCGTCAAGAAAGCGCCGGACAGTCTAATACAAGGATACAGACTTCCTCTACGTCAGGTCAGACATGGTATGGGTTTGGTTTTCAAGGACTCATCTTCATTGCACAGCGGATAATCAAATCAGTGCCTACGATCTCTCCTCTCCTTATGATTCACACAAAAGGAGGAATATCAGCACAGTGCACACGATACTCCGTAGCACGGCGAGAATAAACCATCATGCTGATGTATTATAGTGATAGGCTCACATTTTACTAAATTATTTTTGTGCAAGCGTTGGGTAGTAGTTTCTAATCTTTCTTAACATAAAATTTTACACCTTAAATTATTTCCCATAAATTATATTACCTTCAATCTGGGTAAATACGATACCAAGGTTACACTTCCTATTGTTAAACCTCGTATGGTCCGGTCTACGATCACATTACTCATTTTGCCACTCGACAGTGACTTGGCACCTGAAGAAGAGTATCATATTATCAGTCAACAAATTATTTTACACAACCATCTGAACAAATCACACTTATTAATTACAGACATAATTATGGTACGCACAATACCGCCGATTTTCATTTAAACGGCGACCACCAGCTGCGCGCTTACGCTTCCCAATGCAATATCAGTTGTCATTGAATATAAACAGTTTTGAAGATGGCCGTATTACTAATTTCTATTTTGTACGCTACTTATCACATTATACTTTCCTCATTTTTTAAAAATCTACTAAACAGTATTTTTTACTTGCCGTAATCTTTCCTATTGATTCATCTCATTATACCATTGTGTATTTTCTACATATTAAAAAATGTTTGTTTGTGCTGTTTGCAATTTATAATGAAAAACAAGTAGCTAACTATGAATCGTTACTTAATTTTATTTATCGAAACCGCGGTGATAACGCACATTATGACATTAACCAGTTTACTGTTTTACGCCTCCATAAGGTACTTGGGCTTCGAAACCCGGCGTTGGAATTAGCAATTGTCGTTTCCCCCCGTAATAATCGCAGTTCTTGATTTGTTCGTGGATATACAATTTCTTTTTATGACCCCCCACTTTTTGCAATTTTTGCGGTGTTTTAATCGTAATTATTGACCAGCATAATGGAACCTGCTATCGATTTGAAAAGTATATTATTTACAAAATGTTTTCATTTTGTTTACAATTTCTTTAAATTATTTTTTGCGGTTCAACCTCTGAACCAGCTTTTACTGGAACTTAATTCACACTTACCTTCCACATTCTGTAATACGAATGAAGTCCTTTTGAAATCTGCGTTTAAATGAATGACTTACCTCCGCATCCGGGGTTGTAGAACCGCACACTTCCTGTGAACAAGGATTGCCCCCCACCCCCCCCCATGGTGTCTTTAGATGGAAAAACTGGACCTATCTGTCATTCGAGATTACAAGTTTAAAATCCATTGCGCTAGCTCGGTTTCGTCCCCCCAAAAAATAATCGGGTTTATTGCTTCTGGAAGGGATAGAGAAGATAACAATTAATCAAAAAAGAACCACTATCAGGACCTCCGTCAAAAAGGCCCTTACACTTTATGTTAAGGATAATAGTACAGGAAGCCTCCATTTAGTGAGTACGGTGTGTCGAATAATTATGTCTTCTTGTTGATTCTTTTTTAATCGTTTCATGCAATGGATAAGAATAGCAGGGTTAAGGCGGAGTCTGCTCATATGGTCCAGAACTCATCGCTCTGTGTTCACTCTCCTTATTCAAACCAAAACGCAATGTTGAGGACAGTTGAAGCATCAATATATAGATTAAGCATGTTTCCTTTAATTATCCTTAACGTACTCTTAAATTCCGCCGAGCTGTACTTGACGGAAAAGGACTTATCGCTGATGGATAAGGTAAGCGTGCTAGGGGTTAAACAGACGCGGGACACGATCTTAACGGGTGCAATTGTTAAATGTGCTCGGTGCAAGGGTGGGCAGACCAGATGCTACGCTTTCGGACGCCCAACTCTGGAACGGCCTGAGACCCCTGGTTAACGTCCACGCTCGCAATTTCAGTCGGGTTGTGGGCTGACTTTTCTATACTAAGGCAAATTGAGGTGCTGGATTGACAAGATTTCTGCGCGAAGGGAAGGTGTGGTAGATGATGGTATTTATTCCTGGGGGATGGTGGGGATTGGGTATGAGGGACGGCGAGAGTGAACGGGGGAGGGAGGGTATATAGGGCGCGGGATTAGGGGGGCCAGGGAGGTGTCGGGGTTAAGGGATGCCGAGGGTGCCGGCTGAGTACTTTTTAAGGGAGCGGGGGGCGAGAAAGGAGGTGGGGGGAAGGGTACAGGGACGTGGGATGTGAGGTGTGAGTTAGATATGGGCTGCACAGGGGGGAGGGGGTGGCTTACCGAGAGGGTGCGGCAGTAGTAGGAGGGCGATTGGGGAGGGGGCTTAGGATAAAATGGTGTTTATGGACTAAGCAGTGGTGCGAGCGGCGTGATTGTGGCAGCGGGGCAGCTGGCCGCGGCAAGGGTGGGCTGGAGCGGGTTGTCTGCGAAACCTGCGGATCGGGAGATCGGGTGTGGAAAAGGGAGGCGGGGTGGGCGTGGAGGGGGAGGTGTGCGGGCGAGGGGGTTTGGCAAAGGAAGAACGGGGGGAAGGTGGGTAGGTGTGGGGGCGGAGCGATGGAGTTAGGCGGAGGACAGGGTGGGGGGAAGTGGGGAGGAGTGCGAACGAGGGTCTTGCGCACATGGTACGGGAGCTTGTTAGAGAGGATGCTGTTATCGGGTTGGAGGGTTTGCGTGAGGGGGACGATGGTGACGACGGTGGAGGGGGGCGATAGGGCGGAGGAGACCGAGCGAGAATAGTGGTGTCGGGACGACGCGGGGATTGTGAGGGCTATGGGGTGGGCTACTGACGTGGGGCAGGGTGTAGGGAAGGAGGCTGTGGGGGACGGGGGGGAAGGGTTTTTGGGGGGGGTGACAAGGAGTTTTTATTGGTTTTTTAGCACTGATGCGTGGGTTGTTTGAGTTGCTGTGTGGTTGCTGGAGCGTGAGCAGCGATAGTTTGGCGATACAGCGGTGGGGGGGCGCTGTGGGTGAGCTTTGAAGCGTCTTTTAGTACGTTTGTGGTTTTTCATTTTATTTATATTTTTAATTTTTCACTTTTATTTTTACCCTTTTATTTTTTATTTCTACATTTTTACACATTTTTAATATCATTTAATTTTCTTTTATTCTCTATCCCTCCACTAGCATTTAACTTCCCCTTATTTATATTAAAAACCCCCCCCCCTCTTACTAACTTACTTTTTTCTGTTAGACACTCCTACGAAAGCATCACCATAAGGCGGTGATACACTTACACCGTATAACTGATTTCAAATAAAAAAAAAACAAAAATTTAATAACTGTTTTTAATCACGCGCGTGGATTTTAAGTCCTATTAGTGTTTAAGTGCACATTAATGTGATATCCCAAGGATATCAAGTTTCAGTCAATAGCTTAAAGTAAACAGTAGTCTTAAGTTTTAAGTGGAAATGCACAGATTTGCCTCCGTGGTTAGAAAAGAAATTTAACTCCTGATAAAGAATTTGCACCTGTAAGCATATTTAGCACCCAGGGGAACAGGTACACATTCTGCTTAGACTCCAAAGAGGTGTAGAGGAACTAATATGTTACCCATTCAGCATAGTGCTAAGGCGAAATCGGGCAGTTAACAGATAATCGTTCTTTTGGAGATTCGGTAATTGTAGCGTGAGCTGGTTCATCAGAGTCTCTTTGCTCTTGTCTTGATTGGTGCCATTTTAAAGTAAGCTTTAAATACGAGGACCTTAACACCAGGTGTTAGTTTGTACGCGCATCAATTTGTATATCAAGATTTTCAATAGTCTTGTGATAAAACACTAGTTCCGACATAACATCTCTTTCTAACTTCTTAATGGCCATGGCTCACTAATCGCGTAATTTAACTGAAAAATGGTCCATTCTAAGAAACTCAGACTGGGTGTGCACAACACAAGCTGTTGATGCCTAACACCTAGTCTCCCATGTAAAGACGAATCCCCTACAGGTCTGCACCGCTGTATCTCAAACTCAAACTGTATATATCATCTAGTGCTACACGTGCTCATGCCCTGATATGTTGTCTGGGAAAACAATATTAGGACAAGGGCCTTAGTTTATGTGTCCGGACCCGCTTGAGAAATGGCCGCGGCTACCACGTGTTTCCTGAACAGCATGGCTAGTGTCCGACCTTTGCTGACTCCTGATCCTCGCAGGTGCCACCTTCTTCACGAGCTCCAAATCCCAACATCGCCGCACCTGCGCTCCTTCAAGATTTATTAATTACGATTTTTACACCTGTAATACAGGTAAGAGCAATTTCTCGCTTTTTACGATCATTTTTTTATAGTGTTTTTTTTTTTTTATTAAATCCAGTTAATTGACGAGATACCATTGCTTATAACTAATAAGAAAACGGGGAATTGATTGAGGTTTACGGATAATGCGCCAAGCTTAAACATCTACAATAAAATTTTGAAACCTAGGCACCGCTAGAGTTGTCTGTTCTCTTGATATTTATTATAATACTTTTTAGCGCTTTTCTTTCACATCTGTTTTTTTTTTTTAAAACCGGTCCTTACTTAGTTAACAATTTCATAGGGAAACTTAATAACAGTAGAACAATCGTACCCAGTTCAACGTGTGTTACATCTTGAAGCCAAACTTCAAAAATTTGGAAGTAACAGTCATCGGACACAATCCGATAAAGAAGACAGGACACAACCAAAGCCATGATCGAGTCGGCTCACGACCGATTGTTAACACTCGTTATGAAGAATAGTGAAACGAAATTAATTACACAAGAACAGCCTAGAATAAGCCATTCAAGATGGGCATGCCCCATGACAAGATAACCAGTGCGCAAAGGGAAAGATTTCCAAATTACTCAAATTACAAAGCGACTATCTCAATCCACTTTATATTTGGGATTTAGACTATGAGAAGTTCTTAGAACGCAGGAACATAATATATTAGTGACAGCAGGAATAGAAGGGGACTTTAAAAATTAGGGACAGAAAACGAAAAAAGAAAGACCGGAGAAGGTTACTGACACCTTAAACATCATTGCCCACGGGCAAAGAATCCACATCTAGACGGAGTAAATTAAAAACTCAGTACTGAAGACAGAAGAAAGTTTTGGACGACAGACTGGATTTCACTTACGCCAGTAGTTTCAGCGTTGGGGTTTTATGGCCAGGGGAACCTTGCCATATTTCTAGAGGGGCCCACCACTCTAGATGGTAAAGTACCTTTTTTTCCAACTCGAACAGCGATTCTGAGGCGAGGCCCACAGAGGAAAAAATGAGGCTAGTAAGTGGGGGCCCATGAGCAAATAGAAAAGAGGTTCGAGAACCTACCTTACGCCACAAGACATCTGAATTGAAACTGGGTCACAAATATTTAAACAGTACAAATTAACCTGAATCTAAAAAAATACAACATGGACTAATTACTTCAATAAGAACATTATACGTAGAGTTGTAGCTTGGAATCTACAAAGACTGAAGAGATAGATCGTGCAACAAAGCCATCTCAAGGATCACCAACAAAGAATAATCACTAAGTACAATATGTGTAATAAACCTACCAAAAAAAAGAACAAAGACTTTTCATAATATAGGTGCTTGCGTAAAATTAACTGTTCAAAAAAAGATAACGCATAGCTTCTGAAGGCACACACACATAGCCCTCAATTTTGAATTCAATAACTTTTTTTAATCTTAATTGAGATATAATTGTCTAAACATTGACACAAGAATACCCTTAGGGTCATCAAACCAACAATTGACAGTTGTTTCTGCATCATGGGTCACGCATGAGTTTTTTGAGACGAACGGGCTTTCCCGTGTATTATGGTGTGTGGCCTCCTCTTGGCATCGACTCAGCGACTGGATTCCTGGGCCATGGAATGCGATCGAAGGTCTGATGTGGGCCTGGTGGGGATGGCCTTGCACTCTCTTTCTGGAGTGCTGGAAAATCAGATCTCGACGATTGGCTGGAGAAACGTCTCTCGGCTGACACAAAATCACACGGATCTATGGAATAGCTCGCAATACACCAGGTGTCTCAAATCGGATCAATGTTGGCAGTCACGGGAAGGGTGAGCAATGGTTGCTTGGACTAGTCAGGAACTTGCTGGTCAAAACCGTGCACATCTGGAATCTGGCCGTTGTCCGTTGAAAAACACAGACACTTTGGGCAGACACACAACAACCGTGGAAGGACATGGACGGTAGAAGTTATTTCAGTGGTACCGTATCGTTGCGCCATTCAAGCCTCTTCAATGTGCACTCAATTGCACTCCTTTCGGTTGTAACTAGATATTCCCCCACACAATTTAGCACCTCCACACACACCGTGCTGGTGGAGCTTCATCAACGCAAATTTTGGGCAAAACGTTCATTTCGCCCTTCTTTTTTTTTACCGGTAGGACCCTACGCCGTCATATTCATAGACGCTGCAATCAAAAAAGAAAGATTAGCAATAAACCAGGGCCCACCAGTGTCTCCATTTGATTGATCAGATGCCTCAGGGACGATTGCTGGTTAGCCACAAGAAAGTCGATTTTGGCGATCGGCCCCAGCGCATAAGGACAGGTCAATAGACCGTCCGAAGGTATATTGCTGACCAAAGTCAACCTTAGCGCTCATGCAAATCTATTCCGGACCAACGTTTTGATCCAGTTCACCATGTACGTCCTGAGGCAATGACTGGGTAAGGTGTGGTAGGCTCTTGTTAAACCTCGTCTCTCGAGGCTTGACGATAGCACGAATAAAGAGATTCCTCCACGCCTGCTAGTGCTCACTCTGGGGTCGTTCCCACGTGCGATCCACACGGTCTTCAAATGAGCCCGTGGACATTGGGAATACTCCGTTGCACACATCCAGGTCGACTGATCGGTACCTCATCGATGCACGTATTAGATGCTGGCCAACTGACTTTGACCTTTCGCATGCTTGCAGTCGGACAATAGCTTTGTTCCTTAAAATTTATCTCTCGGAAATGAGACGCCATTAATGTAATGCTTGAAAATGATAATGAATTTATTTGTCGTGTAAAAGTTATCCACTTTTAATAGGGTTTCACGTTGCGTAGTCAGTGAATTAAGTGGGTTGGGGTTCACCCATAATTTTGTTGCTTTCACGTGCTGGAAACTTAAACGTCCTGTAAAAGCGTTAAAGCAACTAAAAACTTTACGCATTGATCTTCTTGGCAGTAGTAGGCTTCCTGTAGTAAATTTATATTTACACCGATGAGGTTGCCAGCCCCACGCACAAACTACCGCACTTGTTGCATCTTCGATATGCTCTGAGGAGGGACAGATAGCAATTTTTTATTTCTTTGTCTCTTCACAGGGACACCACGGACGCCACCTCACGGGGTTAAGACATTCCAAACTACTGAGTAGGAATATCTTCTATGAGAAAAATTTGGTGTTAACTATAATATCCCGCAAAGACCAATCTCTATCTATGTCACCTTCCTATTAGAATTTCAGTGGTGCAAATTAAACAAAGGATCAATAACAAACTCGTATAGTTACAATAAAAGTTCAACGCTCTCTTCTCTATTAGAAACTTCAGTGGCGGCAAACATAATACAAAGGATCCAACAACTCGATCATCCATATACAAAATATAGCAACTCTTCTCTATTAGAACTTTCACGTAGAGATAGCAAAATAACATTCGATAATCCAATCTACTACTCGAATAGTTTCGATAGGCAATACTCCCTTCTTCTGTGGACATATTTCAGTGCGTGAAAAATTACAAGGTCTGTCTTGATACAATACTTCTAAATTCCATCATATATATTAAAATTAATTAGGTAATATGTAAAGCATACACCAAATATAAAATTAAATATAAGCAGCCCAAGAGCAATGGTAAAATAACCAGGGAGATCTTTGTCACAAAGAAATCAATGTACTCGATAATACCCCTTAGTTTGTTCGGCTTCAACGTCCTGCAACAAATTGTAACGCTTTTACACGTGATATAAAAAGCACTTACTGCTATTAATTACCCGCCTTCTATCAATGATACGCTCAATAATAAACAACCATACTAGTGCTGCATTTTCTCATCAAGAAAAACATTGAGGGAGCTTACTGCGTCAATGACCTAAATTAATCCTAACATTAATTATACTGCAACGTTACCTAATACGGAAGATAGACGAACTGATGGGCTCAAAAGGATAATAATAGACGACGAGGGGAATTGTGGGTTGAAAGAAATCAGGAACGCATGCTTCTCGGACAAAGCCCTCTCGCGCTGCTAAAGTCTACAATAAAGTTCTGACAAGGCTCTACACTGTTTTTTTTCAGACGCGGACAGTCGATAAAATACATACCTCTTTCCCACGCAAAGTTAGGTTTTTTCATAAAAATAAATAAACAACACGCTTATTACGGACAAAGTTACAATAGATGGGTTTACGGTTTGAAAACCAATATAACAGTACCCATCGGACAGCAATATCTCTCGAAACAAGGAACTCAGGTAAGAGGAACATACATATTTTGAAACGCAGCCACGTCAAGCCATCCCTTTTAAAAGTGGTGAGGAAAATTGGTGTCCCTTAGGGCCTTGCGACACAAATAATATGTATAACAACGTTAAGCCAACTATCCAGGAATTACATAATATTATACCAAAATAAACATTGTTGAGAGATGCCTAGACACAGCGATGAAATCATTTCTGCTCATCAAAATTTTTCTCATATACAGTTGTTTGAAAAAAAACCTTACGCTTTAAATTAAATAGCCTACCATGTAAAAACTCCAAAAATTGATTGGAAGCGGCAATCAATATGAATCAGCCGAACACGATTGATCAGTCTCATAGAAATTTTACTATCCTTCAATCGATGTTGAGGGGAACCCCAACTCCCCACCGCGGCTGAACTAAACCGGTAAAATCATCCCCCGCGTCCCCCCTCCCCCCACGTGCAGCCCTCCCCCCCCTTTGATATCTCCTGAACACCATATTTAATCACATAGGTACATTTTTTAGTGCTTACTAACGGCGACACCCCCCAACCCCGCCTCCTATTATACTTGAGCTTATTACCTTGAAAGAGACAACTTCCCCTCCCCGCTCGAAAGTATAATTACATAGTAATTTATACTGACGCGCAAGATTTTTTTCTATCTAGTTTACAGTTTGAGAGAGTCAATAATAGATCCATTTCTTGCTACTGTTGTCAGAATATATCTGATTCGGCCTGAACTTTATGTGTTCCTTGTTTGTAACTGAGTAGGACAAAGTCTGTCTTTGAATAATCTGTTTTATCATTTACATATCTAATCGAAATCATAATGTCTGTTGTCCTCATAGAGACGGTCAATGGCTTATTCGGCTGGATGTGTCGCTTGAGCTGGTGTGATTTGGCTTATCGTCCTGATTATGGGACTGTGTGTTGTTGTTGCTATGTCCGGCTCTTGATGCGCTTGGAAAAAGTGCATCTCAGTTGGTATTTGTGAGCGAAAGTGATAGTCGTCTAGACCTATTCGTGTAATGCCCTATCTTTTTTTGATACCACCAAGTGCTTATATTTCATCTTATGCCAAAGGAATGGCAGTTTCCATTATTTCCCTCTTACACAAGTGTAAATCGCAAACGACTACTCTTATTGAGTTTACGCACTCTCGATTCGGGAAGCCCACCATTGTCACGCAATACATTACGATGTATGGAATTATGTTCTTATAGGAGAAATATATTAGATCTTCGATGAAAAAAACGATCTTTCGATTTTCCTAGCCAGCCAGCACAAATATTCATGT